>CAJHZI010000466.1:1950000-2145000 GCA_905160935.1 Enchytraeus crypticus
TTTTTTGTTTTATTATTGTGGCTAGTTATATTATTTAAAGTTTTCCAAATATTTCTAATCGAATTTGTTCTTTTATTGAGTAGATTTTTAAAGTTAAGTTTGCCGAAAACTCTCAATATCTTTCTCTAGCAACTTTCGATAAGATTTATATTTCAGTTCAATATCTTTGCTTTTCGTTTTCCTGAAGTTAAAGTGCAAATGGTTTTTTATTTTAATTCGTTTCTTTAATTCATTAGTCAACCATGGCTTATCTTTAAATCTTTTACGCCAACACTGAACTAGTGGAAAGTTTTTCTAAAAAAAGTCGTTGTAGAAAGTCGTTGTAGATTTGAGCCCAATCTAATAACGAGAGGTGATTTTTAAAGTTGCTGATATTTTTATTAGAGAATATTCGTATCATTGGCCGGGTAGAGTAGTCGACTCTATTTTTATTTGACACTATAAGGAAAATGGTCACTTAGATCGCTTGTAACTGTTAATGATTTAATACTATGTGAGTTAACATTTGACAATTCTGAACCAAAATTGCAGAATATGTGATCGACAATACTTGAGAATTATTAACATAGTGAGTAGGAAGGATAGAGAAAGATGTAAAGTTCATGTTACTCAAGACATTAACGTATCTTTCAATGGCACTGATAGAATTAATTTTAAGCAGGGCAATGTTCATATCACCACATATCGCACTGCGCTTAGTAGGTTTATATACAGTAAGAAAATTAGAAAATTTATCAATAAATTCAGGTATTGACTTACTCGGGTGTCGATAGAATAGATAAATACGGAAATTGCTGTTTTTAGTTATGGTATCAATTATTACATCAGCCTTTGCTTTCCTATAGGCAGTTCCATAAGCAGTTGAAGACCTATCTTTTCCATCTCTCTTTTCCATCCAGTGTCCATGAGCAGCGACCTGCGCCTAAACCACCTTTTTTAAACTCCATTTACTTTGGACTGAATTCTTAGATTTTGGAATTTGCACCGTTTTTGGACCTTCTTTTTTTTGCTCGCCGGCTTGCTTTTGTCTCAATAGTGCTCGATGTTGTGATTGATGACTGTAGCACTCTAATTGTTATTATTAGTATTATTATTCTAAATTCAGCAGCATCATTGAAAAATTTATATCCTTAGTAGCGGTAACTATCTTAAAAGCAATGGAGTTATGAACTAATATACCAACACAAATAGGGGAACTACGGTGGCTCGCAACTGCTATATAAATTTTCAACTTTTTTAAACCAGTATCCAATATGGGCTCCTTGGGGAACGAACCTTAGAAAATGAGCGCTAGAGATGTGCATATTCCTAGAGTTCCCCACCGCACTTTAAGCATGCACCGACTTACCGCCCTTTCTCTCTCTCTCTCTCTCTCTCTCTCTCTCTCTCTCTCTCTCTTAGTGCGCTGCCTACAGGCAGGTCCACGATATACGACGCTTCCACTCATCTCTATCTTCCTTTTTCCTCTTCACGTCCACATACGAGTGGATCTTTAAATCATCTATAACATTCCTTTTGATATACTATTGTTCTTGGGGAATTCTGCTTATGACAAGATGGGCTCCCTGTGCCTTCCTCAGCCTCGACTAACATATACTGGGCAAGGGCGTCATTCGCTGAGAAAACAATCCTGTTGACCCTTTTTCTCATCAAACTTGATGTCGGATGCTATGCCACGTCGTTTAAACTCCAACTTAACTTAATTTTACTGGTTTAGGAATTAAGTCTTGAAGACTTGTAACAACAGTTTAGTTTAAACTTCATACCCCAACATACAGAAACTGTAAATGAAAAATACAAACCTCGGTAAGTCTATCTACTCTAAAAAGGATCTATACAATTAAAGTAACAATATGATCTATAATATCAAAATATATGTGTCATTGAAGTAAGAATGCAATGATCTCTCCTTCCAGTCAATCAATGAATCGACTGCTTTTTATATTGCTTTTATAATGCTGACTATTTCAAGTTGAATATGTTAAATTCCTGGAGGAAACAAACAATTCAAATCAAGAGACTAAGAGTCTGAGATCTTACGCTGCATTTATTGCGTAGTCATTTGTTAATGGTGGCGTAAACAAGAAATATATCTGTTATTTCTTTCTAATTCCTGATAGGTAAGTGGCCATACAAATTGTATATTTATTTATGGTAATTTCCTGAAATAATTTCCATCAAATTGTACTTTAGTTAATGAAAATAATTATGGTGAGTTCTTTGTGAACTTAATTTTATTTCATATTTGACAATTAATTGAGAATTTAGTAGATCGTTCTTAGATCGAAATGAACTCGAATTATTGTGAAATGTTGATATCCGTCACTTATAATACCAAATGTTAAAACCTTTAGGAATTTTATTCCATTTTCAGTGTAACCAGTCCTGTGAATGTCCAGATATTTAACTCTCAGGTCTGCTCGGCTGGAATTGTACTCACGAGAGATCAATTTAACTCAGGGTCGTTCATTTAAAACTTAATGACGTTACCTGACGCCTCTAACCAATGCGCTATTGAGACGATGTGCAATACTTCTACCTTAGTTAAAGCATATTATAATTATTAGCATATTATAATTAATTAAGTGATTACACTAAGCATATTATACTCAAGCATATGATATTCATAATCGTTAGCGTGCTAGTTTATTCTCTATAGTTTACTCGTGAACCTACTAGTTATTAGAATTAAATTCTGTTTTATCATTTCATGATAGTTTTGATTTTATCTTCACTGCTCAAGTAAATATTGGCATAACATAAAGTTTAATAAATTTTCAGTACCAATAAAATTTACTGTCTTATGACCGAGTTATAACACACATGCCTGATAATCTTCTCTAATAAGGAATTATTTATTAATTAGGAATCCATGACCATCTCAGACAGTACATTTCTGATCTGAAACAGACGTTAAAACTTAACTTTACGGGGTTGGTTTTCATTGTTGCTAAACACAGTTGTAGTCACATATTGATCTCATATGAAACTTGTACTCATGTAAATTTCTGTTTATCAGGAAGATGTACAACGGAATAGGACTAGAGACAGTCCGAGGCAGCGGCACTAATGGCTACGTGCAGCGCAACCTGTCTCACGTCAGACGTCATAAGGAGAAAATTGACTACAAGTCAGAAGAAGAATTGTTGAAGCTAGATGCACAGCTAAATAAGGGACCAAATCTGGAGATTCTTGATCATGAACGAAAAAGGAAGGTGGAGCTCAAGTGTATTGAGATGCAGGAACTCATGGAAGAGCAAGGGTAAGATTTTGATCCTGGTTCTCAATTAGATAAGGGCTTCATATTTTTCAGAAGAATAAACCCAATTTAGACAGAGCGGATCAAATTGCATAAAGCCAACATTATCAAGTAAATATTTGTTGCAAAATAATATACCGCAAATATTAGTTGCTAAGCCGAGTTTCTACTTACGTATGCAATCTCAACATCTAATAAATGAAAAATGTGCATTGTTAAACTTTACAATTTTTTATTGGTTTTTTCTTACAAATTCAAAATTTTGTGAACCGCTAAATCTTTTAATTTGTCTCAGTCATTTACAAGGCATAGGTCTCTTTAAATGAAATCATTTCACTTAAATATAGCCACTGATTTTCTTGTTTGATTATTTTAATCAATTGATGCATTTGATTGGTTGATAACAGATACAGCGAGGAAGAGATAGATCAGAAGGTTTCAGTGTTTCGTCAGATGCTGATGGATAAGAGTGAATCAGGAGTGAGTACTGTGGAGAAAGATGAATCTGGTCGACTCATGTAAGTCTTATTTTATTATATTATTTACTAAAAATTTAAAATATAATAATTAATAATAAATTATAATTAATAAAAATTAAAATATTTTGTCCCAATCGAGTTCTACTTCGAGTTTTTTATTTTAGTCAGTTGGTCATCTTAAATTCTCTAATCTTAAACTTTAAAAGTTAAATTTAAAGCTTAGATGGTTAAATATTATTTTATGGTAATTTCGTATATTATTTTTCATGAAACGCCTTGTGGCACAGTGGATAAAGAGCACGCCTCTTGAATGAGAGGTCGCGGGTTCGAGACCGCATTGCGATGTAGGTTTTCTCTTCCGAGGGGCGAGTATGAACCTAGTCGTGTTAGTGTTCCATTTCCTATCTAGTCCCCTCTGTGTCGACCCCGAATAGGGATATAAGACACGTTAAAAGGAAGTTTTTTGTAGGTTAATTTTCATGAACATTGCTATAACTTTATGATTAGTTTTTCTAAAACTGCAAGTCTAATTGGGGACTATTTCACTCATATGCGTATTATCAACCACTATGCCATATCCACTTTCTTGTACCTTACTCTCTCCCAATCTGAGTTTTAAACCTGAGAGTAAGTAAAATAAGTGAATAGTCCTTACTTAAAATTGATGACTGATTCAAAGTTTAGTGAGTTCTTCGATCTCGAGGAGATAACTCATGGGTGATCTTGAGTTTGATAACTGCACACATTTCTTAGTAAATATCAATTTTAAAATATATTACCATTTGAGAAATTTATCGAGCTGTTAGCAGCCTGATTTACTTTAGAATTACGAGCTAAATCAAGGTGCTATTTACATCTGAAACATCTTCTGACTCTATATGTGATTTGTATATTAATTATCTACAGTTTCATTGCTTGATTGGGATTGGAAATACCCAGCTGGGAATCAAACCCATAGCCCCATGTTTGCTAAATATGTGTGCAACCCACTCGACCCTTCAACTTTTGTATGATATATAATAAACATCATATAATAAACGTATGTGCATAAGTGTGTGTTCTTTGCGATTGAATTTTGTAGTGCTAAAGCGACTCATCAGGTGGCAGAGGCGAGTCAGATGAGGAACGACTTATTGAAGGCAGCTTTTGGTATAGGCGAGTTGTATAAAGAGGGCAGCTCGTTTGAGAAAGAGCGCAAGGCAAAGGAAGAGGCTGCTAAGACATTGGCAATGGCTCAAGCAAAATACAGGTTATTGATTTTTTATAAATGAAAGTTATGCAGTTTTTAATTTTGAAATTAAATCTAGTTGACCATAGTAGGATAAAATGAAGATATAAAATTTTTAAATGGCATGGCTGAGATAAAAACAACTTCCAAAACTTTCGTGTAGTTCTCAGCATGTTTGAATAAAAAACTTTGGCCACTATATCTTTGATCAGAAAGCACAAGGAAATATTTGGTCCTTAACATTACTAGTTTCAGTTTTTCAGTTTTCATTTAGTGGAATTTTAGCTCAAATGAATTAGCCTATGAAGTAAGCCTATAATTACGATGCATGAAATTTAATGTTGGTAATATTCATAGTTTTTACATATCATCATCTCCTTCCCTTTAATCCCAGTTTAACTAGGGTCTGGATACGAATAGACCTTCTCCATTTCCCTCTGTCCCACACTATCTCATCGGTTAATTCCCTATTTCTTTTCCATTCGTTTTAGAAAATTTTATAGCAATTTCTGGAGTCTAGGCACTCACCAACTGAATGCACTTTCTGACGTCGGTTTGTGTCTTGGTACTTTAGTCACCTTCTACAACATGTGCAGTCACATTTTGGTCTATTCATCAAACAACTCGGACACAACATGGGGAGACACTTAATTTTTACTTAGAGTTTAAAAATTCAGAGATGATTTTTTAAAAATTTGGTCAGCGTATATCACAATTCTTAATGGCTCTAAGCAAAAGTGTTTGTATTTTTTGTGCAGTCTTGTGCAGCATGCTGCGAGTTCATCAGAATCTGAAGATGAACCTGTGACGAAAAAGAGGAAACCTTCAACAGAAGATAAAAAGAAGAAGAAAAGGTTTCTTTCTTAATTATATTGAATTTTGTTGAAATGTGCTTTCTTATAAATATTGCTGATCTGCGTGGTGTATGCTGTGAATATTCTTGAAACTTTGAAGTATTCATATGTTTAAACTTAATCATTAAATATATTGTGCAGGACATAAGGTTTATTGCTTTAAAGAAATATCTCAACATAAAATATTCAAAATAGGCAAATTTCTAATACTGTATCATGAAGAAGTCGATAAGATGCCGTGAACATTGATTGCTTGATGGACTTGCAGTATTCACATATAGATGCGGGCCTAAAATTTTTACTTTGTTGCAAATGGAGTACTATTCAAAACTACATTAGTATCCAAAGAAACTTTTTACGCTGTTATCTACTGTAAACTCACAATTTATGATTTTGTAGGAAAGCATCTGAATCTTCATCATCCTCATCAAGTGATTCGTCATCGGACAGCGATAGTGACGACTCGGAGGAGAGCAGCAGCGATGAGGAGCAGAAGAAGACATCCAGACGGGCCTCTGAGGTGGGTAGCAGGAAGAAGAAGTCATCGGACGCTCACGAGGAGTCGCCGAGACACGGCAGGAGGCTGAAGCGCGAGTCACCGCCACCGGAGAGACATAGCGGTGATAAGTACTTGAGAAATGACGAAGCGAGCAGGAGAGACAGTCACAGGGAGCGCAAGGGAAATAACGAAGATTACCATAGAAACTCGCAGGATTCTCGAAGAAAAGAAAAAGAAGATGACAAACATCATCGACATCTTGAAACCGGGTCCACCAAAGAAGGCAGAAAACGCAGAGATTCTGGAAGTAGAGCTGAGCAGTGTAATTCTGTACAAAGAAGTTCAGCGAGACACGAGAGACAATTGCACGATGAAGTAAGTCGTAGAGGTAGATCACCACAGCCTGAGCTTCCTGCGAGATCCTCACGTCGACACAAGTCACCCGAGATAGCCGGCAGATATGATGACAGAAACAATTCATCAGGACTGAGTCAGAATCATGGAAAGAGATATAGAGAGAGCGATGAGCGAGAAGAGAGAAGAAAGCGTAGAAATTCATCTCCGAACGAGAATGATAGAGACAGTAGGAGAGATGAGAGAAAAAGTGAGATGTCTGTGGAGAACGTAGAAAGAAACGGCAAAAGAAAGGCTAAGCGGAGGGGAGAGGAGGAATATGAAAGGGATAATAGGAGAGAAGAGAACCGCAGGGATGTTTCTCCGCAGGCAAGAGAAAGAGGTGAGAGGCGAAGAAACAAGCACGTGTCTTCGGAAGAGTCAGGCAATGATGAGAGAAGAAAAAAGTACAGAGATTCATCTCCTGAAGAGATAGTGGAGAAGAAGAAGCGAAGGAATAGAGAGTAGAAGGAGGATTATTGCGAGTATGAAGGAGGAGATATGAGTATGATATCATTCAGGAGATATGAGAATGATATCGTTCAAGAGATATGAATGAGTCTCCAGAGTAGAGTAAAAATTAGAACACAATAGGACGGAGAGAATAAAACTTTTAATATTGGTGACTGCTTATAACTCTAACTTGAAATCACCGTGTAAATATCAAAGTTTGTTGCGTTTTATGATATGTAACAATTGAATGCATTGAATTTAGTGTAACATGCAACTGGTGAAAACTGTTACATTCTTATTATACTTAATAATCTACGACTATTGAGCATTGAATGCGACATGCTTCATTTTGTACAACCAGCGTAAATTTGAAACTTCGCTGTAAACTTCTTTTTAATTTAAACCACTCCATGGTGCAAAAAGATAAATTAACCTGTAATAAATGCTGATGTGTTTTAAGAAGTCATTATGTATCGCCTCTAATGCTTTGTTAACATTTGTTAGATTTGTGCTTATGCAAAAACTATTTGCACATAACTGTACTAGTTATGTAAATAGGACACAATCCTTAGAATGTGTCCAACGTTTGGATAGGACACATTCTAAGGGGGAAAGTCTACTAAAAGAGGTCATAGAAGACAGAATGGAAGGAAATAGAGGCAGAGGCAGGCCGAGAAAAGTAATATTAGATGATGTAAAGATTCACTCACATATAGACATGAAGAGGAAAGCAGAAGACAGAGAAGCGTGGGGGCGTTATATACCATGGACCTGCCAGTAGGCAGTGCACTGAGAGAGAGAGCTCCATAAAGTTTGATAAAAGATGGTGTAATATTCTTCGTCTTCTGCATTAATGAAAGAAATAATTAAATATATTCATTTGGAAAAAGGCTATATGTTACTATTAGTGGGAGGTTACACTTTACAGATATTCAATCGATCAATAAGAATTTAACGTCCGGTATCACATAAGGCGAGGGACGACAGGAACGACATTACCGCAGACTAACAAAACTGATGCTAGTTAACACCATTCAACTGACTTACATACGTGTGCAACGATGTGCGAGTGTGTATTAATATGGCCATTGATATGCTGAATAGAAGACACTGTGTATCGTGTAGAGAAAAATAAGGATTGTAGTGGCTTGATTGCATCACAAACAATACCTAGCGTAGGCCCCAAATTATATCGTTTAAAACTACTGCCATTTCTTATCGTTATGGAATCATTTCCTATTGGATCTTCGCAAGTACGAGACAGTTTGTTTTACATGTATATTCGACTCTGTATTGTGTTATAACATTCTGTGCATACAGTACTACTCAAGATTTTTTCCTCAATTATTTCGGATTCATTGTACACATTAAATAATTATAAGTTTAAATATCGTTAATGGATTACTCTTCGACTTTTTAAATTTAAATTTTTCTGCTTCAGCTACATTGAACAGTGAATCTACTGTTATCTACTTATATTTGTAATTATAGATCTGCTATGTTAGACACTACCACCGATGCTGTGAAACTGAAAATAAATACTCTGATTCTGTGTTAATTTAAATAGCCTTTTGTAGAGCGCTAGCCCTATATCCAAATATAGCCTACTTATATGCATTTTTCTTGATTGGTCAAGCATTACTTAAAGATATACATGTATGAATATATGAAATTGAGAAAATGAATACAGTACACATTCTAAAAAGAACAGCCGCCTACAATATATAAAGTGTTAATCAAATTGATAGTTCTGGTCGAAAGTCAAAATACAAATGGACATTTTAGGATGAATGTTTGTTAGACATAGTGACAAACCTATATAGAATCAATGTCATACGTATAGTCAATAATAATAATAATAATAAAGGTTTAACGTCCGTTTCCTCATCCGGGGAAGTTGTCAGGGACGTCCCCAACAGCACACATTACTACAGATCAATTCACACAGACCAATCTGAAAAATAAATGTGCTGAGAAGTAAGATCTTTGGAGGAAATATAATCTTAAATGACTTTTTTGAGTCTATCGGTCAGTACCAGCAAACACCAACTACATCAAATTAGAATGTCTGTATAGTCAATGACAACAGCGAGCACTATTAATCCAAAGTCAAGGCGTCGAGCAAAAACAAAATGGTCCAAACAGTTCAAAATGCAGAAAAATCACAGACATGGCCATTTCTAACTATTTCTGGCCCAGAAGCTTGATTTAATTTTATCTCAGGCATTTTTGTCAAAGAATATGGAAGATAAAAAATTTAGGGCCCGATAACACAGTAAACTTACGCAATTTAGAACCTGTCAATTCTCACACATACCAGCCGGTGAAAGAGTAAACCAAGGTGAACATGAGAAGAAAGAGGTTTATAAATGCAGTAAGTTCATTTTTACTATTATTATTTAAAGTGTTAAATTGAACTTTGACACAACTCTGAATAATGAAAACCTGATTTCTAAAAAAGACTAAATTCTGAAATATGGTTAGGCCTACTGCTATAAAATTCATAGAAGCTCAAGCATATATGACTGATAAGATTGAACATATGCCCACTAGTTTTGAGTAAAATACTTTTTGTACCGTATAAAATATAAGACAAGCATTATGCTAAACATAATAGGCCTATACACACTGATCGCTTAAAAATGTACATTGCACATCCATGATCCCAAACTAATTTCCAGTAAATCCATCAATAATTATTGCACTTTATATTGGCGTAGCTTGAAATAGCTGAAGCAGATTTGAACAAGGGGCAGTGAAACATGTTAGATCCAAATGCATAATTTTATAGCTTTACTCATTAACAAATTTAAATCCCTAGAAAAATGGCACATAATATTGATTTCGGTATCTAAAAGTTGTCAAAAAACAATTTTTATAGTTTAATTTGAGATATTTGGTCATTATAACGGTATCTAAAAAAAGATTAATTAGCCGGTAACAGCAAACAGCTGATTGCTATAAGCGCCACCCGCAGATGTTTCGGCTGCTGTCGGAAAATATTTAAAAATAATTTTCTAATAAATTATTTTATTCAATAATTTTTTTCTAAATTTTTGGTTAAATTGCTCTATATAAGCGTCCAGTCAAATTGTAATCTTATGGAGGTTGAAAATAGCTCAAATGTTTAGCAGGTTTCTAGAATAACTAAATTAAAAATTTCTGATTTTTGGAAGTTTTTCCGAACACAGCCCCAGCCGGTGATAAGTTGATGCACTTGCTATATAATAGAGCTGAGGTCAGTGCGTGTTTCGCAGTAAGCAGAATTCGTGAAAACAGGAGGTGGGTTCAGAGGCGTAGATCTCCTTAGGGGGCGAGCCCTTCTCAGACAGATTTTGTGGGCCTCTGCCAATATCTTCATTCAACCTATCTGGCAAGTTTCGTGAAAATTAGTCTACGGGAAACTTTTCTGGACCAGTTTTAGCTCCGGGTTGTCCGTGATATTTGCCGGTATGATTCATCGATTTGATGTCTGGGCGATGTCTGGGTTTGTTCTTTCTTAATGACTTTTATCATCTATTTGTTATCAATTTATCAATGAAAAGTGACTATTAGATGCTAGACATTTAATATTACATATTTCTCTTAATAAATTTTGATTTTAAATGATTTTTAAGTATAAATTATGCAAGTAATTTCCGGCGAAGACACGTCATAGGAGAACATGAATGAACAGGAATTGTCTACTAAATAGGTCGTCTCTTATTATAATGATATTTTACTGAATATGTCGAAATATACTTAACTTTTATAATTGTTGTGTGGAATATAAATTAAACTAACGTTTTATGCCGAAAATAGCTATTATACTAACTTAGAGAAAAATAATTGACTATTCTTTGTGTGCAAAATATGGGTCACATTGATTAATTTTTTTATCTAACATCATGGAGGCACAATGTACATATTAACCTTGAAGGTTTTCTCAGTAATAAAAATAAATGAATACTATTATAGTGTAGTAAAGAATGACATTACTACAGATTACTGATAGATGAAAGGAGTTAAGTATCCAGTAATTTAATTAGCACATGTTAGCTAGATAAAACTGTTGGGGCCCAGCTGATGGTTCAGATTAGAAACCTGATACATCCTTAATGTATAGCTTCGCCTCTCTCTTCCTAGTTTGAGTGAATATGTTGGAAAATGAAAGTAAACCGACGAGGAGATATCAGACTACATTGTGACATTGAAAGAAATTTGCCAAATTGTGTTGACAGCAAGGGTGTGACCTTACATATTAGACAGCCCCTGATTTGGATGTCCTGTTGATGGAAATAAGTTCTAGTGAAATACCAGAGGTGGAGTGGTTCTTTATTTGGCTGCATTGATATAAGTAATACAAGCTGCCTGATAAAGAGCTATTTTAACTCTGTGTAACTCGACATCATTCACAAATGGAAGCCATGATGGAAAAACCGTGCGAGGTTTTGTCTTCGCATTCATCATTTTGAAGGGGACAAGACATAGGCTGCTTATAATCATAATAAATATCATAATATTTGAGTGCATCAAAGTGGCATATGCCGCAGACCTTGACATCACCTTCTCCCAGCTAATGTGATCAGCCTCACCTCACAGTGACCTGCAGTTATAAATAGAACATCACACAAGTGAGGTTTTATCAGAGATAAGGCTGTAATTTCATTTATAAGAGAAGGCTAGTAAGAGCGGTAAGGAAAAATGAACTCAAGACATAGTGTAGGTGTGCCCCTTTTGAGAGCTTCAGTGCCCTTTTTGAACAACTTTGAATACTTTCTCACCGCAGCACGCCCCCAGAAATGACTTGCAATCCCTTTGGGGTAACATGTTCTTAAGAGATAGAATTACTAATGGGACCGTAGATTTGCAATCTGATCAATGTATTTGATGCTGTATTATTGTAGGCTTAGATTAAATAAAATTTTAAATAGGCTAAGTTGACCTTTTTAGGAGCCAACAATGAATTTTAGTACATATTGTTACACACTGTATAGTGGGTAGGCAAATGTCAGCAGCTTATTGTACTTGTTGCAAAGAAAATGAAAAAAATGCACTAAATATGCTGAGTACTTATGAATGGTGATCTAAGATGACTTGCATATTTTAGCCTTCTGATGAGCAGAAACTATCTGTAAAAAAATCAAACAAAATGGCTTCATAGTCATCATGAAGGAAGCGATGAAGACAATTAGTCATCTACTATCTTAGAAAAAGTGATGTATAGTATGACTTGTCAAGGTTGTGATGGATAAAATTGAAAATATATTTTTTAAGCGAGGTAACTATTGAAATACTGAGGTGCAAAGACAAACAAGGTTGGCAAAATGAAAAAAAGAAATAAAATTACTAGCAAGGGAATACTTCAGTACCACTTTTCTGCCAATTTCAAAATCTTCATATACTGTTGAATATAAAATTCATTGCGCAAAATGCATCGTTTTCTTTAGTGAATGTTGGGCGCTGATGCAGACTGTGATGCAGAGGTTTAACCGAAAAGTCAAGAGATGTTGAAATATGGTTCTACTGCGCGTCTTAAATAAGATTGACAGGACCAATTGAGAGTCTTAAGATGGCAACATTAAGACATTAATATCGTTCGAAGCAGACGAATAGCATAACATAACGACAATTAGAGTGCTACAATCATCAATGACAACATCGAGCACTATTGCGACAAAATCAAGCCGGCGAGCAAAAAAGAAGGTCCAAAAACGGTGCAAATTCCAAATCCAGACATTCATCCAAAGTAAAGGAGTTAAAGAAAAGGTGGTTTAGGCGCAGGTCGCTGCTCATGGACACTGGATGGAAAAGATAGTTCTTCAACTGCTTATGGAACTGCTCATAGGAAAGCAAAGGCTGATGTGATTCAAATGAAGATTTCCGAAGATTGGATGGAAGAGAATTCCAGATCTGCGGTGCATCATGCTGGAAAGAATGATTAGATGGCTTAGAGCATGAAGGTAAGCTAGGTCTCACAAGAGTAATTAACTTAGAAGACCGAGTAACAGCAGGCTGCATCACTTTAATCAAGTGAGATAAGTCTGTAAACTAAGAAATATGAGCTGAAATTGACATGAAATTGTTGCAGAGGATGAGAAAATATAATATTATACTTGCAATTATAGATAGATGCAAAGAGATGAAGTAACTGGTTAATACGTGTATATATGAAGCAAATGTGAACTGAGCTGTTGAAGAGAAGATTGGCTAACAGTAACAGTAAGCACTCGGACAGAGGTTAATGTCTGAAAAATTTGAATATTTGGGAAATGGTTAGATGACATTTTGTTAGTTAGTGGAACTCGGCGCAGATAGTTGTGTTTAGACTTGTATACTTTCTGTTGTGTAGTGGGGCATTTAGTAGTTATAGTAGGTGCATTTAGTAGTTATAGTGGGTGCATTTAGTAGTTAGAAGTTAGATAATATTGATGAATAAACAGCTTATATTTGTGCTAGTAAAAAGTGCAAAAGGAAAATAAAGAACATTGCTCGAAAGACAGAAAGAAAAAAACCAAAGACAAACCAATAAGAAAACCTGTGAATGGCAGAGTATTGGACAGTTTGAGCAAATATGTCTATCACACTGCCACTATGACTTGACTCTGCTCTTTATCCAATGTCTTGACTGCCAGATTTGTGTAAATTTCTGCACTATCAGCATTAACGTTGAGGTTGATGCATAGCTCTTCAACGGCTAAATTCCTTGTACAGTATTGGAAGCTGCCAGTTGAAGGGCTTTGTATTGCCTAGGTCTACAATTAGTTCTGACAGATCTATCTGTGACGTAACCAATCCAATTAAGACACATATTTCTTCAGCAGTCTATCATCATTCCACTAGTGATGAACACACCATTGATCAATGATAGGAATCACATAACATTGCTTTCTTTGTACCTAAGTAAAGTATTCAGATTTGGTTGCTTGATTACAGAAGTACAACATGTTTACATTATCGTAATTATATTCAAAGAATTTTTGCATGGAATAAATTGTTATGCTCTGAAGAAGATAAATTCAGTGATATAAATTGAACTATGCATTCTTACAGTTATACAGGATCAATGGCAGAACTGGATCATAACTCGTTTTTAAGGTGTACAGTGAACATTGGAAAAATGCGGAAAGGAGCTCAATGAGTATAAATTTAAAATGGCGTCATAATCCTTGATCACTTCACAAATTCGTCACTATTAGAATGATGGGGGAGGGGGCGTTGCAGTCACCTATAGCTAAACGCACTGATCACTAGGGTATATTCAAATGGCATATGCAATGATATTAAATTGGATTTTAAATTGTACACTCCTGATATGTGCTAATGTAGAGTACTTTCCTTCTGACATCACCTTCATGGCTAATAGCAATGGACGTTAAATCTCATAGTTATACCTGTAAGATGAAATATGCAGGACATGCAGCCGTGTATAAAAATTGTATTCAAGTTCAATTTTTTTAGTTTCAGAAAGCAAATAGACTGACTGAATAATTCACATGTACTTTTTCATGAAATTCAAAGTCTAAGAGAGTCATCAGCAATGGATCAAACCAGAACTCGTTTCAGTGGTTGCTGGATCAAATATTAATCACTTGCACTATTGATTAGATGATGAGGAAACAGACGTTAAACCTTTATTAATATTATTAACCAGTGCATTTTGACGTTTCATAGCATATATTTATGTTTAATTAATGAGCAAACAATAATAACTAAATTGTCTCTAATATATTTATACGACACATCATCAAATGAAACTAACCCCAGTAGGACTTGAATCAAACTAACATGCATTTATTTAATCTAGTTAACCTAATCTAAAACTGATAAATAAACTGATGAAACTGATACTGGTATCTAAGTCTGATTCTCGTATCTTCCCTGACGACCTATATTTTTCGCTTTAGATATAGGTATCCGTATTTACGCATTTTCTGTTGCATATAAATTAAATTTTGTTGTCTTGGCAGAAATAAACATATTATCTATCTATCTGTCCATCTAATGATTATTTAATTAATTTAATAGATGGCCTCTGTGTTTTTCTATTGACAGCGTTTATAGTCCAGTTTTGATTAAAATTATATACATACAATTCTTTGACACATACGAAATATAAAAGGTATTGAAATAAATAAACAAATTTGCACAAATAATCTATACAAGATGCGTCTAGTTAAATTATAATTATAACTGAGCTAGTGTGCAAACTATACAACAAAACACAAAGCACATCTTACATACAAACAATTAAATGCTACGTATTTTGAATGTTAAATATCAAATAATAGAAAATATTATAAATCTCCTGCTAGTCGTTAGATGACAATCCTGATAAAATGATATGAAATGACATTTTAATTCATGTAATCGAAATGAAGTTCTAGTATCTACATGAATTAAATTAGGTCCTAGCTACAGCGTCCAAACACTCGCCAATATTAATTTTAGTTGCAGTAATTATAATTTAATAGCAATATTAAAATTTAATAGTCCAGTAATTACATTTTTATACGGCAGCCCTATTTTTAAAAATATTTATTGTGAAAGTAAAAATGAAATCTACAATATTTATATAAAATGCTTTTTCAGCGACCGATGACATTTTTACAAATCGAACAAAAAATAAAAAATTTGAAGTAGCTAATACTGAAATACTGAGGAAGGCAAATGAAACCACTTCAGGACCTAGTTTTCATAGTCTTTGTGACAGAATCGACTTGTAGTTAAATGGAGAGCTCTATTTGAACACTGTTGTACATTCCTCTGAACCTTCGCCGTGGCATTTCATGAGAGAGAGGAGAAGAGGAGAGAGAGGGAGAGGCATAACAGACACGTAACAAAAAAATGTGACTTTAGACAAATTATATAAATTGTGACTATACATTTTAAAATTTTAGACAAAACATTTGTATTATGCTGAATATTATTCAGATAATCGAAAAATTTTCAAGTATTTCCCTTTTCTTCAAAAGTCAAAACATTTTCCGCCAAACGGAAAAGCTCAAACACTTCGGCTGCACTGAAAGATGCATATAAAACTTCTTATCCAATTAAATTCACTTTCAATTCATTTTAATTAGCCAATTACATTCACTAATCACCCATATGTTCAGTTCTGAAATATAAGTTACTTGCATTCCATAAATCATATCTACTACATCATCATCATCATCATCCCCCCCTAAATCCCAGTTTAACCAGGGTCAGGATACGAATAGACTTTATTATCCTTTCGTTTAAGTATTCGTTTCATATTTACTAAAAATGACGAAAATTTATTTTGCGACAAAATTTCTACATAATCAAGTTCTAACGCCAAATGTGGATTGCTAAGTACCTCACGTTGTCTTACTGAAGAAACACAAAAGTATCACATGCTATAATTTAGTTGTTTATTTATACAATTACGGTAAACTCATATCTTTTCTAAATCTCGTTCGACGTTTCCCATGTCAGTGATGGGCACACCGGTCCTGTGCTCAAACTTTCTCCTGACGTGAGGCAGCAGGGACTTCAACAGAAAGCGACAGTTGTGCTTCACCACCGTCATCTGCAGTCACAGAAACACACGCACACATATGACGTGGAAAGTTTGTTATGAAATCTGTCGAACTGCTAGAAAGTTCTGCCGACAATGCCTTAACGTTTTATCAGCGACAGCCCGAATCGTAGTCAATCAGTTATTTTATTGCCAGAATTCGAATGGAAGTCTTAGAATGAGTGAGCAACTAGTAAAAGCTCCCCTACCAATTGTTTCAACAAAAAAATATGGTCAATTGTACAAAAGTAATGATGCAGTTGTTCCATTTTGCATCGTCAGAGTAGTCGCTACTAACAAACACGAGCAGTTTTCACTTTGATTTTTTCTTAATTATTTCCTAGTCATTATTGGAAAGTGACATATAAATAAAGGAAGCAATAAGAGACAAAATATGACAAAAATCGACCAGACACCACAGTGTAGAGAAATGTACGACTTCTCAGACTCACAACACTTGGTTACATGTGAATTCTAACACGTTATTGCACATTCGTGTCGTAAGAGGCGATTGAGCAAGAACTGAGGAAGACGACTGCAAACCACCTCAGATGTCATATTATTCCCAAGCTATAGGCTACATAAAAGTGTGGATAAGGCATAGTCCTTTTCGAAGGGATTACTTCACTAACCAATGGAGAGCTCTTTATGGAGCGTGAAAGCAGCATATGAAATTTGGACCTGCCATTTGGCAGTATATTAGCGAGAGAGACTGTAGATTTATCGAGAAAGTCAGACCTCTTTCTGGAACTTTCCGGTGGCGAGAGATTTCTGTATGGCGTGGACCTGCGCAGTAAAGATGTCTCTGAACGCTGAGGCGATGAGATGATGCTGATCAGGAATGTAGAGCTTCAGCAAGTCCTCACAAAAAGATATGTAAGATCTCGTGAACTGTATCGTATTCGCCGTAAGATAAGTGAAGCACTCGTCTGAGGCATACCACCAGAAGCATACCATGAGCAACACACCATGAGCAACATACCATGAGCAACAGCAAGGTTCATTCACACAGATGTTGAGAATGTTTAATTGAACTTTAAATCTTTAGCAAAGTCTCTTCGAACGAGACACTATTATTAATAATAAAAGGTTTAACGTCCGTTTCCTTACATAAGGACGATGTCAGGGACGTCAGATTCCTTTCATTAACAACGATAAGAATAAGTATAATCGTAGCTGCAGTAATACAGATAGCGGAGCCATATCACGTAACTATCGTTAAATGTCTTACCTTTGGCTCTCTATTACAGAGTTTTATGTCAAAATATTTCCGGTTCTTTGAAACATGGCTATCTCAAGTAGCTGGGTAATCAACCCATTATTAGGATTGAATCAATCAATCTTATGCTTATCCAGCCAAAGTTTCTTATTACCAAGACGATTTCAGTTAGGATATAAAAATTTGCAATTTAAATATTCAGAAGTTTAAATTAAGTTATTCATCTTGATACTGACATACATGTATAGTTAAAACCTTCCTTATATCTGATTGATTTTTTATATCTGATTGATTTTTTATATCTGATTGAATTTTTCATAACTTTTCATTACCCATTAACTAGATGTACAAAATTTTGTCAGATATTGCACAAGCTATAAGTACTAAAATAATACAAAATTGAATAAACACATACCATATTCAGTTAAAATCTATCCTTGAAAATTAACATGAATAGATAACAATTAATTTAAGGATTTTTATAATAGATCTCTCGTCATGCAACAATAAGTAGAGCAGAAATCCTTTCAATCTCTGTCTATATTAAGACAGTGTTGGTAAACAATGAATTTTTACAGTATTTTATTTATTGACGTATGCAATTACGGAATGACGAATAGATTTTCATACCAAAAGTGTATTCTTTTATATCGACTATTCCTAGTTGCTTCATGTCTGCCTCAAACTTTTCCAGTGATTCCACGTTCTGGTAGTTAACTGGTTTCCACTTGTCGTCCTAAATGAAAACAGGTTTAAATTGGTTTAGTACTATAAAAATGCAAAGTTTATGAATCGAATTCTGAAAAGCATTAATATTTAAATGATTTTATTCCGTTAAAGACAACTCGGCAATTTGCCAATAATTAATCGCTGATTGCTTGAGAACAGCGCTACCAAGTGATCTCTATGCAATATTCGTCGGAATTGCAAATAAAAAAATTGTTTGCAAGGAGATATTTTTATGAGAAAACTACTTTGGGTTTGCTGAATGCAGTTCTTAGCAGTAAAAAGACAGGAAAGATGAAAAGAAGTTTTAGTGATAAGGAGTAAAGACTCGGGTCTTTAAAGCCTCCCTGTGCACACGGAATCACAAACAGTCTGACTGGATCTTGTTGGGATCTACTTTAACAGACAGTATTATGATATGTGCAACCAATTGGGATATGTGCAACCAATTCAATAAGATAACCGACAGAGAACATCAGCAAATGAAATAAATGAAAAAAAAACAACAAATTAAAGCCTAATTTTTCACCTGGTAACAATGTCAGGGACATTTTGAGCAGAATACATTGACAATTACGGACTACTAGAACAAATACATAGGCATCAATCAATGAACAGGAAATCCTATCAAAGTCCACAATCCATTGATGGTGCACAACATGTGCGTCCTCAATTCGTCCTCAAGTCAGAAAATAGGGAAACTTTAGTAGTCCAGTAACTTTTAACAACATAGATAAGTTCTGAGTTACTTACAGAAGAACGATGCCTGATAGCGTCCACCTGATTATCTCCGGCTTGCTGAATCAGTTTCTCTATCTCCAACGTGAACAGTCGATTCAGTACGAAACTTAACTCCAGTCCAATATCAATCAGCTGTTTAACAATTATTACTGTACACATATTACAAAATGTCGTGTTAATAGAATTTGTAGATTTCACACAGAAGATGTTAATAGCCGGGATTTCATCTAACAAGTTGAATTGAGTAGAGCTGTCAGATAAAATACAATTTAATGAAAAAATGTTCACAGGTACAAGACTCTTATGCAATAAAGCATGAAGCACTCGGGCTACACAATCTTGTGTAGCAGTTGGGACACTTTCAATGATCAGTGTTAACTTTTCAATGAGTATATAGTATTCGAATAGTGTCATATACTATTAGTCCACTTTTCTATTGTTAGAAGATATTCTAAATTCTGAATTAATTTTAAGCAGCATGCTCATATGAAAATTTGAGTTAGCTATGCCACAAGAAATGTAAAAAGTAACTAATACAGAATTATGTTTAGTACTTTAAAACATTCTAAACACATGCAATAGCACACATAAAAGGCTATAAAAGACGTTAAAAGTACCTATCGAGTTGATCACCCGTCAAATACATCATAGCAAAATATAAACAAACAAAAAGTACATGCGATCCAAAGAAGAAAGAATATACCATATAAACGCAATATACCTAATAAATAAAATAAATAAATATACACACAATAAGAGTAGTCTGCATGAACATAAAGCTCGCACAACTGCTGACTAGAATTCATGCAAACCTTTTCACAGCAATTTCTTGCTTCTGACACGCAATTTGCTACGACAGATAGATTTGACTTTCCCACAAAAACCTGAGATGCAAAGGCTCCAACAAAGTACTGAATTTCCTGCTTGGACCACAACATGAAGGCTGCACAAATAAAAAAAAACAAAATTCAGAATTGATAAAAATTGATTTACAATTCAGTTTTATTAAAGAACTAAAGACGCCTACCATATTTCACCTACTTTGTTACTATTAATTTCTAGTGGAGCTTTTTAACTACGAATACATATGTATTCATGTCCACCCATATGTGGACATGAAGAGGAAAGCGGACGACAGAGAGAGTGGAGGCGTTATATACCATGGACCTGCCAGTAGGCAGTGCACTACTAAGAGAGACAGAGATACATAGGTAATTTAGAAGAAACAACAGCCAGCCTACATATGGCTAGCTTATTTCAATTGCAACATATCTCAGAGTCACACTGTAATTGAAGATGAAGTAAATGGAAGGTTGATAATTAATTAATCAGTATAATTGACCACCGCATTTAGCAAGCAGGACTACAAACATCCAGCATTTGATTGCTCATACAACCTCTACTTCAGTTAATCGCAAACTTTTGATAAAGATGACATCAATAAGGGTGTCAGTCGCATTCACAAAAAGTAAAACTATTAGCACGTAACTGGCTGGATATGAATCTCACTCTCTAGTGTTTTGCCAAATAAAATGTCTAAGGTCTATATTCCTATTCATAGTCTGAAATCAAGCTCACCAAAGAGCTCTTCTCTTCACTAATAACAAATTGATTCCACCACAGATGATATGCCTCTGCCACATTCAAATTCAGATTTTAGTTAGGAAAATAGTCTGAAGCAATGGTACATTTCCCCAGTTTCTGATTAGGCGCCTCCTACGACACGTGCAGTAATTCAATTAAATTAAATAAGAATACCAAAAAGGGAGTACACGGTGGGCTACTCCGTAGTGCTCCGGACACAAAAAGGTCAAGGAGTGAATGAAACCTGAGAAGCAGCCGAAATGCTGCGGAAAAGCTTTCATGAACTCTTTTCCAGTTTCCATGAGATTGTTAAAGAAGAGCTGCGACATGTTGGTGACGTACAGAGCAGTGTTACTCTCTGTCTTCAGCTGTCGCATCGCATAGCGGCATATACCACTGCGATTGTTCAGAAACAGTTCACAGGCCTGTAGCAATGAGACAATCAATCAATCAATCAGCATATACCACTGCGATTGTTTAGAAACAGTTCACAGGCCTGCAGCAATGAGACAATCAATCAGCATATACCACTGCGATTGTTTAGAAACAGTTCACAGGCCTGCAGCAATGAGACAATCAATCAATCGATCAGCATATACCACTTGCTTACAAGTAGTTCAAAGGCCAGCAATACAAGTCAGTCAACATGACTTGTTAACAAGTCACTGACTTGTTAACAAGTCAGTTAACAAGTCAGGTAACAAGTCAAGAAGTAATTATTAAAACCTGATCTAACTAAAGATATAGTAACTATATTATTTGTTATAAACTAGCAAGCTTAAAACTTACCTTTTCCCACCATAGACAAAATCAATCTACCTTGACCATTTTTTTGATCACCGGACTGGCTTTCGTTTAGGACCTTACTTTTCCTCAGCACATTTTTTCGCAGACTGGTCTGGGTGAATTGATCTGTAGTGATGTGTGCTGTTGGGGAAGTCCCTGACATCATCCCTGGATGAGGACGTTAAACCTTTATTATTATTATTATTATTAAACCTGAACAGATTTGCCGAGACGAATGAGTTGAGTGACAGCTCTCCGGGCTGACCTGGGCCCACCCCTGATAGAACGTTCAGGAGAGATCTGTAGCTCATGCATCAGCACGTCCGTCAACTGCTTCACTCTGTGATCTATGCGGCTTCTACACATGTTAACACATCAATCAACTGATCTATGCGACTTCTGCACATCAACACGTCAATCAACTGATCTATGCGTACATATATCAACACACCAATCAACTGATCTATGCGACTTCTACACATGTTAACACATCAATCAACAGATTTATGCGACTTCTAAACACATCTACACATCAGTCAACTGATCTCTACGACTTCTACACATGTTAACACATCAATCAACTGATCTATGCGACTTCTACACATGTTAACACATCAGTCAACTGATCTATGTGACTTCTACACATGTTAACACATCAGTCAACTGATCTATGTGACTTCTACATATGTTAACACATCAGTCAACTGATCTATGCGACTTCTGCACAAACTTTATCACATTAGCAGCTATGATCATTACTTCACTTCCATACATATATCAATATATAAGTTAACAGCTTTGCTCCCTGTCCCGCCCCATATCATCAGCCAATCCCCTATTTTTCAGGTCCTTCTTAATTACTGCATCCCACGTCAATTGTGATCTACCTCTCTCTAGCTTAACATCCGGCTCTTCCCTCCAAACTCTCTTTACTACATCCTCCTCTGCCTTTCTCACAATATGTCCATACCATCTCAATCTCGCTCCCGATCCCCTCAACATTCAAATTCATCCTCACATATTCATTTTCCATTCTGTCCTTCCTGGTTTTTCCACACGGGTAATCCATGATTTACATCACTCTTTTCCGCACATGTACTCTATGAGCTACATCACATTTCAAAATTAATTAGCGTTTGATAGCCACCCAAATGGTCTGCGCCACCAAAGAAGTAGCAACAACTTATCACACAGAACTAAATCTAAAACTTAGAGTTTAAATTGAAGATAATGTAATTTACATCTAGTTAAAAAACACTCTAAATCATAGAGAAGGCTTATTGAATGTGTTGGCAATCTAAATATCCTAAAACTTCTTAATGCGCGTACAACAAATTATAAATCAGGACATAATTTTTCAAACCTGTACTCTCTCACAGTGGAATGCTTTGGACAATTATCCAGGTACTCATTTACTAAATAAAATAAAATAAACCTTTATACCATCATAAGAAAATAATCTGCAATGTAACAATTAATAAACGAAATAAATATAAAGGTTGCAAAATTAACAACGATAATAATAGCAACAAAGACATTAGCATAGCATAAGTAACAGCTGCTATACATGTATATTACTTAGTTATATACATGAAGCTGAAATTAATATCAATCAATAAAATTGGAGCTGAAATTAATATCAATAATCAATTAATAAGAATTCAATGTCCGGTTCCTAGCCATAAGGCAATGTCAGGGACGTCTATATCATATTGATAGTAAAAGCTTCGGAGCTTCCTCATTAGAACTCTGATATACTGGCAGATAACATAACTACAAAATAATATAGCTTCTCATTCAAGTGAACAGTGAGTATAATTCATCAATTAAATAAATCATTTAAATAATAAACAACACCGCTTTACTATCTTAAAAACACAAATAATTTATAAAAAATTTATTATTTATTTATTATTAATTAAATTATTTATTTATTTAGTATTTATTTTTTGTTATTAATTAATTAATAATTTATTTATTTATTTATTTATTGGCTGTTCCTGAGGCCCTGGTCAGTGGTCAATGGGCTTGATGGATAATAGGTCTTGTTAATTAATTAGACTCTGCAATTTATGGATCCTTGCAGCTCAATTTGTCTTATTTGAGGAGATATGGTCAATTTTAGAGACTTATTTTAGATTCAAGCATGAGCGCGTTACTAACTCTTAAGAATCAGATCTACGGCTCCCTCAAAGTCTCGCTGAGCGATGCAGACATCGACGTCCTCAGGCAGCTCCTGCACCCAGTCCACGTGCAACAGTTCTGTGTCTCGTGACGCCGAGCCGTGGCGAGCTGAGTCACCGCTGTCTATGCTGCCATTTGGTGATTCTAATAACAATATCAATAATAATATAACAATATGCTTTTGAGTGAGGAAACTGACGTTAACCTTAGCTTTACCAGCTTTTATCAATAAAAACAATAATAATAATCCTATTAGTAGTAGTAGGAATAGTAATAATATGAATACTAAATATAACTTAATTCTACAATTACTACTACTACTAATGATCATCATCATCTTCCCTTAAATCCCAGTTTAATCAGGGTTGGGATACGAATAGACTTTCTCCAGTACTCTCTGTCCCACAACATATCATCAGTCAATCCCCTATTTTTTATGTCCTTCTTAAGTTTCCTAACAATACGACTACTAATAATAATTAAATATTAATAATAATTAAATATTAATAATAGTAACGAATTGAAATAATTTTAATAATCAGAATCGACATTCATTTGGTCAGTCAAAGGTAGTGATATTGTAAATAGTAGTATAGTAAGTAATAATATAGTAAATATATGTAATTATTAATTATCTATTATCATAATATACTAATACTACTTTTGCTAGCTGCAGCAGGGATGGCAGATCTTCTATCCTGACTAGCTGCAGACTCTTTTCTCTGATTCTCTAAAGCTGTTTTCGTCTTCTTTGTCTCTTCCAGCACATCTAACCACTGCCTCTGTTAACAACAACCACAACAACAGTGTTAACAACAATAGCAGCAGCAACAACAATAGTAGCAGCAACACCAGAGTAAGTAATAACTAACAATGCAGTATTGTGAAGATCTTACTCACAGGGTTGATATAGCAGACTTAACATAAATGTCGTAATCATAACAAGGCATAAGTAAGGCAAAAATTAGTGCTTAGAAATTCTAGACAAATATTAAATTGGCCTTTCTACAAGAAGTTCTGAACCATCATAAGATATATGAGCTACTGCTTTGGAGTTCATCAAAAGAAATAGTCTCACAGCGCAATTAAAAAAATTTCATTACAACGAATTAGTAACAATTGAAGTTGAATGACAGCTTCCTATTTTTTAATCTCTATATAACAGATAGATATCTATAACTATTACATCATTCAGTACAACTGTTAATGTGACCTATATTATTATTAATTCACACTAATCAGCAACTAATAGATGAACCTCTCACCGGCTGGAGCCAGTGGCGACGTCGGTGAGATATTCGGTCGCGGATCAGTATGTCCGGGGTTCAAAGCCTGGGCTCGCCCGTCACTGACATCGCTTTCGAGAGAGGAAACTGAAGTTAACCTTAACTTTATCTTAGCATTACTTTAACCTTGGCTTTTGGGCTCTCTGCCTGAAACATTTTGGTGTCAGGAAACATGAGGATCTTGAATGCGTTCTTGATGCTTCCTCCATCCCGCACATTAACCACTGCCAGACTGTCGAGCTCGTACAACGTCTGAAACTTGTACTTCACTGGGCCTCTCCTTTATGAAATATAAAAATAAAATATAAAATACAAAAGATCTCAGCAAATAAAAAAACGCCTGCATAAATTAACTTAAAAATAATACTCATTAACAAAGCGGCGCCTATTTATGTACTGGCTGGAGTCAGTGGCGAAGTTGGTAAGATACTCGACCGCGGATCGGGGTTCAAATCCTGTGCCCCCTAGTCACTGATATCGCTTTCGAGTGAGAAAACTGATGTTAACCTTAGCTTTATCAGATTTGCTTTTACTTCTAAATGTCGTCTCTCGTAAAAGCCTGTCGTGAGTAAAAACTTTTAATTTTTGCTTTAAATTAATCAAATCCAGATAACTTCAAGAAAAGAAAAATTAAAAGTAATTTTATTACAAAAAATAATTAGCTAAATGTTGATGAACTTCCAATAGAAATATAAAGTCTTATTGTATCTCAATGATCTGCTAGCATCCATAACTTTCTACTGTGGCACCTCATAACTTTATATCAAAGAAAAATTAAATACACAGGACATACAATGACAATAGCATTTGAGGATAATGACATATGAAATTAAATATAGTATATACTGCATCAAGCATAATGTCAAACAATTAATTAAAATGAAATTATAATTAATCATAATTAACGTCATTCATTAAAGCACAATTCTCACCGAACATAAATGACCACTGCCATAATTTTGGAGGATTGAGGGCGTTTGACTCTTTTTATTAGCCATGTCAAAATTGCGCATGTTGTTATATTACAGCAGCAATTTGGCATAATATTTTAACTTGGTTATAAAGGAATGCACTCACCCAACCCCCCAAGATGCACAAAGTGATGAAAACATCCCCCCTTCTCATATTCTGATAATTTTATCACTGCAAATGACTGACATCAATAAATGAATGATATCAATAAATGACTTATAGTAATAAATCATTGATAGCAATAAATGACTGCCCGCAATAAATCACTGGTAGTAGTAAATGACTGATACGAACCTATGCTGAAGCCAAGTGGTAATCATGAGACTGTCGTTCAGTAGAAACAGATGAATCTTCTGAGACTGACCAAATGAGTCGCTGTCCATCTCAATCAAATCACCATTGTGGACAAGAAACCTGCCTGGAACGTCTATCACACCCTACAATACAATCAAATCACCATTGTGGACCAGAAACCTGCCTGGAACGTCTATCATCCCCTACAATACAATCAAATCACCATTGTGGACCAGAAGCCTGCCTGGAACGTCTATCACCCCCTACAATACAGTTCAATACAGGACAATACAATGTACTGCAATAAAATACAATACAATACAGTACTCTGCAATACAATAGCATACGATACAATAAAACACAATATACTACAATATAAAAGCGTACAAGTCAACAATACCATTACAACTATTCCATTTCATTCAGATCACCATGTAGTGAACTAGAGTTATGTGTCTATCACCTCTTACAATATAGCATAAAGTTCTCTCTAGAAGAGTCGTCAAGAAAACTAAAAATCTCCAGGAATATTTCGCTACAATTTTCTCCGGACGAAATCAAACGATCATATTATATTGATATACTAAAATCTACTTTAAAATATTTATTATTAAGATTGCATTCTCATTTAAGTATATGACAACAAATAACAATATTTAGCCGTTAATACTAACTACTAAAATAGCTGTTACCCAACCCTGAAAATTTACAGCTAGGAGCAAACTAAATAAAATTAATCACTGAATTAGACTTATCAGATCTACACAAATGCTACTATAAAATGTATGGAATGTATAAAATGTATTTGCGCTACTGTGGATGTACCACAGTAGCGCAAATGAACCAGTGTTGCTAACCACATCAAAATTATACATTAAGTTCCCATACCGAGCAACCTTCCACTTTTTCTAGAAGAAACGCAAGATTTTTCTGCGAGTCATCTTCCAGCGGAGCTTTGTCCGGCTCATCAGGAGTCTCCACTACAACATCGAGCCACAACAACAACAATACGATTAGAGTGCTACTGTTGTCCATGACAACATAGAACCACAACTGAGCGGTTAATGCGCCTCAAAGATCAGTGTCACCTATTTCAGTATTATATACTTTAGTGAAATAAATTATAGTTTACATTTTATTTCAATGGGTTGGACTAAATTTAATGTATATCTATAATTTTAATACAGAGTTTTAAATTTTCAATCAAACAGTACTGCCAGTTCTCCAGTTGGAAGACAGCTTTATCAATTCACTCTCAACAGAGCTAAAATTAGTTTGAAATACTGCTTAATTTAATAACTTAAATTAAAAAGATTTAGTCCTTTTTTAAACTAATGCTAATTACTTCAATGTGCAGATTTCAGAATATTTTATGCGACGATTAAAAATTTAACTAAACAGTGTTTTTGAAATATGCAAATAATACTAAAATGCTGCTTCACAACCTTAAGTCTCCAAATTACATACTATTTAAAATTAGAAATTTACACTTTCAATGGTAGACATTACAGCAAAGTCAGAAAACTAAAGTATTTTTCAATTGCATTGTAATTTTATTAATATTATTAACATCGCAATTAAGTGATGGATGACTACATTTAATGCCCAACCAAAACTTGCAAAAAATATCTAGATGATTGCTGGTATTGTAATTTAATAAGGATTGTGCATAGAACAATTGACAAACAACGAAGAAGCAAATAAAAATTAGCCATTCCATGACATGACAAAAAGACTCTAAAGGTACTATATAAACAATTAAGAAAGCAATTAACAAACTAAAACCAATAACAAAACTGCTGCAAACTACGAATTAGCAATTAATATTCTTTAAAACTTGTGAATCTGAAATCATCCCTCTTCAGATAACTAGTTATGCCTTAAATATATGCATGTAAATGTGTACAGAATTGTTTATTTCCTTATACAATGCATACTTATTTGATACACATGCAGGCAAAATAACAATCACAAGCACAATTGAGCACAAATAAAATAAACACTAGCATAGAAGACAACAATAGCATACATTTTAACGAGAACAGTGAACGCGCAGAAAGTAGAAAGGATTATATGCGAGTCTATTATGACTACATCATAAACATGCAACTAAAAAACTAATAACGATAACAGCTAGCAGTGTTCTAGAACAAAAATAAACCACATTCAAATCTTTCATGCAAAAAGCTATTTACCTTCCCGTATCAGTTCTAAGTGACAAATATGTAATGCAGTGAAAGTAAACGACAAATATAATACAAGTCGATATGTGGATATCACCTAAACTATATAAAATCGTGTGACAGGAATATAATGAGAAACCTATAATTTGAAACTATGGAATATATTACTACCAATATATTAACTAATAAATTAATACCGTCTCAATATCCAATAGATTATCTGAGACAGCAAAGGCTAGACTTCCTTTCTATCAATGTAGTGAAAATAGCAGCTCTTTAATAATGGAAGTAACAGTATTGAAATTAATATCCAGGGCTGGCATATAAGTTGTAAGTTGAAAACACATCTCTTCCCGCCATGGATATGTTAACCTTGCCTGACTGCTTTTTTATCACTGGACCAGCACCACTTAGGATCTTTTTCGTTCTCTTCAGCACATGTTTTTTCAGATTGTTTGGGGTGAATCGATTAGTAATAACATTTGATGGGCGACGTCCCTGACATCATCCTTGTACGAGGAAACGGATGTTAAACCTTTATTATTATTATTATTATTATTATATAATATCGATACGTCGGTAAGATACTCGGCTGCGGATCAGCATGTGCGGGATTCAAATTCTGGGCTCGCCTCTCACTGACATCGCTTTCGTGTGAAGAAACTGACGTTAACCTTAGCTTTATCAGCTTCTTTTAGCTTTATATAAGCATAGTATTTATTTTCAAACAATACTTAATGCCACATTAAATTTAATGACCATATTAATTCAAATTTCTTCTATACAAGGCCTCCAAGAACTATCAGCAACCCACCTTTTCACTGTGAAATCAGTTAAATTGAAATATGTTTTCAACTATCTACATGTATACCATGTACTTGTAGAATTATTAGTTAAATTATTTTTAACTATCTACGTGTATAGCATGAGCCAACAGTGATAACAGTTTAATATCAACACTGAGAGTTCACAGAATTTAGATATTTCAAAGTGTCAGTAATCATATAAATTCTAAACAGAGCTGCCAGAGGATCAGAAAATGTCTATATAATATAGCAATATCAAAAAAGCTGTACTATTCAGTGCATTTACACTATAAAATTACTATTTTAAATAAAAATAAGTGCACACAATTTCATATATACTGTCTTAATTTAAATATATGCTGCCTTAATTTAAATAGCATATCATAAGAACCATATTATTTAAGATAAATTTATATCGTAATAATTTTGTACTTCTACTGCGTAATTTATTATGCCATTTAAAATGAAGAGTGTATTTACTGATTTTGCGCACTCAGACATCATAGTAAACGAAGGATACAATTTATGCCCTGAGACGTGTCTATTTCTAACAAAATATACCGTAATATTAGTTTAATTGACTACTGCAGTTTTAATAAGTTACAAAAAGTAGAAAACTTCAAAATTAAAGCCGTTATAACAATCAGAATACAATAGGGCCCCAAAGATAAGCGCCATTATTTGATTGATTGATTTAGAGTCATCAGTTAATTTGTTTGAGATATTGTTGGATACCTTTGTCTCCAGTTAGAGAGAGTTCCATCATGGACGTCATAACACTCTTCTGATCTGTCAGTAAATGACTCAGCTGATACATCTCTCCCTCAAGAACTAAAGGTTAATGATGATTGAAATTCGTTAAGGATTATTGAACAATTAGAATTTATATGTAGTAAACAGCCAACTACATAAAAACATTATGATAAAAGATGACATATGCCTATGGTAAACAAGAGCTTTACCAACTATCAGTCAGCAAGTGCCTGGTGCAAAACCCACTGATCACCATATCAATGCCAGAGAGCTGATGTTAAACTAGGCTTTAGATTTAGGCTTTAACCAGGCTACTTCAGAATCTCGCGTAAATCACAGGTGATTTAAACTTATTAGAAAACAAGCAATCTTACCAGTAGATTTTATTGTGCAAGAGCATTGGTGGTAGCCACATCTAATTTGGAAACAGCTAAAAAAGAACTTATACGGAATGAGCAAGCCAAATATTAAAACAGCTTCCATTAGCATTTTAACAGTTTGCATTTCAATTCATAGCTTAAATAAATTTGCAGTGTTGAGAGTCAAATATATGATAAATTATTCTATTAATTGATAATGATGAACCAGAAGCTGAAAATGGAAAGCAGAAGCTTTAATTTTCCCATAATGAAATCACTTTGCTTCCTTGATCAACTAATTACATTAAAATAGCAGCGACAACTGCAAAATAAACCACATCTACAAAATAAGTCGATTAGCTTATTAACCGAAAAAATCAACATGTAAGTGTATACTTTGTGCGAAAAATTGTCTGAGCAACAAAAGGATACTCGATATTTCTTTTGCTGTCTCAATAAACTGGCGATAGTTATCGTACACATTCTTCTTCAAGGAAACGGCTGTATCGTCATGCAACTGTCCAATGTACTGACGCAGTTCAGTCAATTCAGTGATGCTGCCTTTAGAACGTTTGCTTATATCTACATAATAAAATAATAATACATAATAATAACTACATAGACAACAATAACAACAATTAGCCTGTCACGGTCTTTAATGACATCATCAAGTACTATTTAATTAAATCCAAGCGGTTGAGCTAAAATATATTGTGATATAGAAGCACCAGATATCACAATCTATATCAGATATCAAAACAATATATATCACATATAACATATTTGTATCACATCACAATAAGTCATAACATTTACAACATAGATAGCTATCATAGAAGCAATAGGTATCACAAATCTATATGACATATCACAATTTAAATCAGATATCACAAATCTATTCCATATATCTCAATATCTGTAAACAATTGATTGCTGCCAGGAATTACTACACAAGAATACATAGACTTTGATAGTTGAGAAGAAATGTTTCTGATCTCGAGAAGAATTTTTATTTACATAAGTTCAACACACACACATATATATATATATATATATATAATATATATATATTATATATATATATAGATAATTATATATATATATAATTATATATATATATATATATGTTATATATATGTTATATAAATAAATAAATATATATATATATCATATATATATATATATATATATATATATATATGATGGGCTGATGATAAAAGTGGTGTGCCGCAGAGATCCATGCTGGGCCTCTATTATTCATAATATATATAAATGATATGAAGAAATTCTGTCTAAATTTAAAAATTTGCAGACGATTCAAAAATTGCAAAAAGTGTTAACAATTCCTATGATGTTCGAATAAGTAAAAATACAAAATTGGTCTAATGTCTGGCAGATGAAATTCAATATTGATGAATGTAGGGCAATGCATTTTGAGTTAAAATAGTTAAAATACTGATTATGTTCTAAACCACACAATACTAAGTCGACCAATATTGAAAAAGATCTAGGTGTATAAGTAGATAAGTCATTAAAGTTTAGAGAACAAGTTAATAAAGTAGCTAACAGTGCAAATTCTGTTCTAGGTTTGATTAAAAGAACTATGACCAGCAAAGAAAAGATGTAATGGTCAAATTATATAAATTGTTGGTTAGGCCTAAGGTGGAGTATTGTGTCCAAGCTTGGTGTCCTTACCTAAAAACAGATATAGATAAATTAGAGAAAGTTCAGGCTAGAGTAACAAAACTGATTAAGGAGTGCAAGCATTATAGACAAGTAAACCAACTAAAACCTACAGGATTAGTAACTCTAAAAGAGAGAAGAGCTTCGGGAGATCTTACATCAAGTGTTCAAAATTCTAAAGGGATTTATTAAAGATGGTTGTAACACATAGTTTAATTTAACTAATACAAAATATATCTACCGAACTAGAGGTCATAAATACAAACTTGTTAAACCTAGAAGTAGCTTAGATATGCGCAAAAACTTTCTAGGTTTTAATTAGTCAAAGAGTTATTAATAGCTGGAATGAGCTTCCAGAGGAAGTAGTAGAAGCAAAGTCCATAAATCAATTTAAAAATTTGTATGCTAAATATAAGAAGTTGGTGTAACATTGCCGTAGGAGTATAAATACTTGTTAGATATTAATTAGGTATTTTAGGGTGTATAGATATATGTCCTTAGGCTAGATTTTAAACATTAATATAAAGCTAGAATTTTCATTCAAATAGCAATCTACCTTGCTTTTTGTAAATACAACTGTGCAATGTCATTACTAGCTTAAATATGTATATTGTGTTAATTAAGTAGATATATATGCACTCTTGTTAATTAATTATGCAGGCCTATTTTTATTAGTGTTTTGAATGAGTCTTAAACAAGCTGTATTACAAACTGTATATCGGGTATTATACAAGCTGAATGTCGGGTATTACAATATCTCCTGTTTCTTCAGTGAGGAATCTTGGTGTAAACCTTGATAAACACCTAACCTTCCACGAACACATAACTAAAACTTCACAAGCATGTTCCTTCCTTATCCGTGATCTTCGTCAAATACATCCATATTTATCATGTGAGACAGCTGCTACTATTGGTGCAGCTCTTGTATAATCCAAGTTGGACTACTGCAATTCCCTATTTTTAAATCTCCCTGCCTGTGAGATTGATCGGTTGCAATTTGTTCAGAATTCTCTTGCACGAGAAATTTCTTGTAGTTCCAAGTACTCACATGTTACGCCTATTTTAAAGTCTTTGCACTGACTAAAGTGTAAAGTGCGTGTCATTTACAATACAGCTTCGTTAACCTATAAGTCTGTCACCATCCCTGGACGAACTTGCATGTCTCACTTGTTTAAGGTGATGCAGCCTGCTGTTACTTGGTCCTCTAAATTAATTACTCCTGTGAGACCTAGCTTACCTTCACGCTCTCAGCTATCTAATCGTTCTTTTCAGCATGCAGCATCATAGATCTGGAATTCTCTTGCATCCAATCTTCTGAATTTTTCGTTTGAATCACATCAGCCTTTGCTTTCCTATGAGCAGTTCCATAGGCAGTTAGAGACCTATCTTTTTCATCTCTCTTTTCCATCCAGTGTCCATGAGTTGTTACCAGTGCCTAAACCTCCTTTTCTTTAATTCTCTTTACTTTGGACTGATTTTCTGGATTTTGGAATTTACACCATTTTTGGACCTTCTTTTTTCTTGCTGGCTTAATTTTGTCTCAAAGTGCTTGATGTTGTCATTGATGACTCTATGTTATTAATCCTTCTACGTAGGTGAAAGCGCCATATATGTTTGGGTATGTATGTTTTTAGGTAGATCAGACTAGGAAGGCATGTATGGAGGTATGTGGTGTGCGTGTGTGCTGGTAAGTATGTCTCTATTTAAGTTGGATTGACTCATACAGGTAAGAAATTCTAGTTTTTTCACCGTTTACAAATTTATGTCTGACAAGGTATAATATTACGACTAGACAGGTGTTACAAGTCTTAGCGACTTCCTAAACCACTATATAATTAAGTTATGTATATAATATATATATATATATATATATATATATATATATATATATAATATATATAATAATAGTAATGTATATAATTAACGATAAACGAATAATAATAATAATAATAACAATTAATAGCAACAATTAGAGTACTACAGTCATCAATGACAACATCGAGCACTATTGAGACGAAATCAAGCCGGCGAGCAAAAGAAGGTCCAAAAACGGTGCAAATTCCAAAATCTAGATAATCAGTCCAAAGTAAAGGGAATTAAAGAAAAGGAGGTTTAGACCCAGGTCGCTGCTCATGGACACTGAATGGAAAAGAGAGACGGAAAAGATAGGTCTTCAACTGCTTATGGAACTGCTCATAGGAAAGCAAAGGCTGATGTGATTCAAATGAAGATTTCCGAAGATTGGATGGAAGAGAATTCCAGATCTGCGGTGCAGCATGCTGGAAAGAACGATTAGATAGCTTAGAGCGCGAAGGTAAGCTAGGTCTCACAAGAGTAATTAATTTAGAAGACCGAGTAACAGCAGGCTGCATCACTTTAATCAAGTGAGACATACAAGTTTGTCCAGGGATGGTGATGGACTTATAGGTTAACGAAGCTGTTTTGTAAATGATACGCTCTTTAATCTTTAGCCAGTGCAAAGACTTTAAAATGGGCGTAAAATGTGAGTACTTGGAACTACAAAAAATTGCTCGCCCAAGCGAATTCTGAACAAACTGCAATCGATTTATCTCACAGACAGGAAGATTTAAAAACAGGGAATGGCAGTAGTCCAATTTCGATTGCACAAGAGCAGCACCAATTGTAGCAGCTGTTTCATGTGACAAATATGGATGTATTCGACGAAGATCTCGGATATGAAAGAAACATGTTTGTGAAGTTTTAGTTACGTGTTTATGGAAGGTTAGGTGTTTAACAAGGATAACACCGAGATTTCTCACAGAAGAAACAGGTGATATTGTAATACCCGAAGATAACGAAAGAGTTTTCCCATTCAGCTTCAAAAGCTGTTGAGCTGTCCCAATCAATAAGAATTCAGTCTTAGATGGATTAAGTGCCAAAAAATTAGCAGACATCCAAGAGGATATAAACTGAAAACTTTGTTGCAGGAGGGTTTCAGCATCAGAGTATGAGTTAGGAGCGAAACAAGTGTACATTTGAGTGTCATCAGCATACAGTTCAAGAGAATGAGAAGAGATTATCAAGAGAATGAGAAGCAATTAGAGTGCTTAAGGGGGTTGTATAGAGGTTAAAGAGGACAGGATCAAGAACGGAGCCTTGAGGCACACCATACTTTAAGTGGGAAGGCGAAGAGATGTACTCCATCACTTTCACACTAAAAGAACGATCCGTCAGGTAGGAGGAGAACCAATCAAGAACAATTCCACAAATACCGAACCAGGAAGAAAGACGTTCCAGAAGAATATTGTGATCAATGGTATCAAAAGCGGCCGAAAGATCAAGCATACATAATCCAGTTAAGCGTTGTGTGGAAATGGCATTAACAATAGAATTGCACACTGATAGAAGCACTGTTTCAGTTGAACAATGCTTAGTATAAGCAGCTTGATGCTTATTAAATAGATCATTTTAACAGAGATGAGTAGAAAGCCTCTGAAGAATAATTCTTTCAGTGAGTTTAGATATGTATGACAGATTAGATATAGGCCTGTAATTTGACAATGATTCCTTATCCAGTGTGGGCTTTTTAAGCAATGGAGTAACAACTGCAAGCTTAAAAGCGCAAGGAAATATGCCAGTAGAGAGAGAGAGAGAGATTAACAATCAATGTCAATACAGGAGCAAGTATGTGAATACATTTCTTTAAAAGAGAGGTTGGGATAGGGTCCAAGTCACAATGTTTGGCTGGAGAGTCTAAAACTAATTTAGTAATCTCTTCAATTGTAAATGGAGTGAAATTAGAAAGCTCATCCTTGGAATGAGTCTCTATTGGAGTATGAGGAGTAGAGTTAGGAGCTGGAGAGATAGATGCTCTAAGATTGCTTATCTTATCACTAAAGTAACTGGAAAACTGTTCAGGAAGTAACTCAACAGGAGTAGAAGGAAGAGAAGGAGAAATAGATCTATGTAAAAGATCACTAACAGTTTTCCATAATCTCTTGGCATTCACAGCCTTACTGACCAAAGAGGAGTAGTACTCTTTCTTAGCATTAGCAATAGCAGTACGATAAATCTTGTGTTGCAAATTAGAAACAGTTTTCCAAAAATCGGCATGGGTATGACGCCACTTTCTTTCAGCTCTACAGCATGCAGCCTTTAGCTTTCTCAGATTAGAGGTGTACCAAGGGTTAGATTTCTTAAGCTTCTTGGTAGTTAGAGGTGCATGCTTATCAAGTAGAGATGAAAGAGTAGTGTTATACTGTTTTACTAATTCATCAAGATCATTAGAAGGAGACTTGATCAAAGTCGAGTTTTCAAGATCTGAACAAAAGAGATCAAGATCAACATTATTAACACACCTAAATGAAACAGTAGATGAATTTTTAATAGTATCTAGCTTAACATGATTATAAGTGAATACAACAGGAAAATGGTCTGACGGCGAGTGAGATAAAATATTAACACTTATCAATAGAATCAATAAATAGGATCAATAGAAGAGAGACTTGGTGTAATAACAATATCAAGTGTATGATGGTCAATATGTGTAGCAACATTCACATGTTGAACAGCATTACAAGAGGACAGCAAAGTATTAAACTGCTGAGTTAAGGGATCAAGAGGATTATCAAGGTGAATGTTGAGGTCACCTGTAATCACAAAGTCTGATTTAGAAGTAGTAAGGAAGGAGAGTACGGCAGAAAACTCCGATAAAAAGAGAGAGAAAGGTTTGGCATAGGTGGAGGAAGATGGTGGTCGATACAGTGCAACAACATGCAGAGTACAAGTGCCAAATTTACCAGTGACTGAAATTGCTTCAAATGAAGAAAATTGATGACAGTCATTGCTAAGCAGGGCAAAGGGCTTCCTTAGCAGGAGAGCAACTCCACCACCCTTAGCACCAGATATCCTAGAGTCACAATTTGCAATAAACATATCATAACCTGGAGAAAGAATGGACATCAGTTCAGAAGGAGTAGTTAGAGAGGATAGCCAAGTTTCACTGATGGCAAAACAGTCAAACTTGTGAGTCTCAGCCAAATCATGCAAAGCAATGATATGGTCTGAGTTAGAGAGGGATCGAATGTTAAGAGAGCAAAGAGAAATATTGCTTCGAAGAGAATTAACAGCAACTCTCGATCGAAACACGCTTACAAAACTGACTAATGAGTAATTGTAAACAATACAGAAAGTACAATATAAAGTACAATATAGTATTACACAAATTACATAAAATGATATAAATATGCAATAATTAACTAACGATCAAAACATAAACACTGTAACTTTAACAATCCAAACAGTAAAAGCAATATAAAATAACTGCAACGGAATCAACTATAACGGTAAAATAACGGTCAAAACTGTAAATTGATTTTTCAACAAAATAACTATATAACAGATTAACAATATAACATAGAACTATGAACTAAGTTAATAGTACGCCAATGTACTTAATAAAGTCTAAAACTATTCACTCAAGACGCTAAATTTCATCAAAAATCTATTTATTTATTATAAATCAATGAATAAACAGTCCTGTCAACACATGATGTCAGGCTTTTTTAGTATAAAATACACAAGAATAAAATACACAAGAACCAAAAAAATGTGTACAACAGATTTAAAATACGAACAAGCTTCCAGATTAAAATCGGGCTTCGAGAGTTCCTGTGCCAGAGATTTTATCGTTGACATTTTCAATCAATTAATCAATTATTAAAAATAAATGTTTATTTCAATGTTTATTTTCTTTATTATTTATTTATTTATTTATTTCTCAAGTGTTGCCAGTACACTTCAGAAATCTTGTGCTGCCATGAAAGGTGACCGAAATATAAATTTAATGGATACAAATTAAACTTTGAAATGCAAATTACAAATATTTTATATCCTTTGGTAGATAAATGCTATGGTGATTGATTATGAATTATATCTTTTACCTTAGTTTAGTTTAGTATCGTTCATTTGCATTATTACCTTAACATCATATATTCAAACTTTTAAGTAAATTACTATTTAATCAGGGGTAGCAGATTCAATCATTAAGCGTGCGCGTCAATTTGTAAAAAAATACGCAACATATAACTCAGCTAGTACTTGAATTGATGACCACCTTGCAATACCGAGTGCTGAAAGCGTTGAAATAACAAAATCCGGGGTGTTTGAAGGTTATTCTTAAATCCACCACGGCTGCAAAGGATCTATCGATGATCGAGCCATTAAAAGGCTACGATTCTAATAAGCTGTAATAGCCATGGAAAGGAAAGAGGAAAATAAAAAAGAAAAATCTAAGCAAAGAAACTCTCTATCTTTGTATCATGCAACAAAAATGTGAATAACCATACAAAAAATTTGGTAAGTGCATATATGCGGACATGCAACTCTAACTTCAACGATGCACTATATTAATTTAATTGTCTTAATAATCGCAGCAGTTATCGCATTGACGGGCAAAAATTTTAAAGATGCATGCACTTATCCGAATTATAGTCTCATATTTTAACTTGCTACATTTTATTAACTGATCATTGATCAATACAAGCCATCGATAACGAATTGCGTGGCTAGGCCGGTAGGCCTACAGATTCCCATCGACCTGCAAGGTGCTCCTAGGTTCGTTAGCCCTGCGGTTGAGGAATATTTATTTCCGCAGTTAAATGATACGCTTGTACTGATACAAAGGGGAAGTTGTCTTTTAAATATGCGATAGTTTCTTAAAATTTACACTTAATTTAATCTTATATTATATCATTAGTGCAAAATATGTCTAAATTTCGAGGCTAAATTTATCGTGTCGAGAAACATAATTAATTATCTAATAAAAATCCTCTTGTAATACTGCACGAAAAAGAGCACCCTTGGAACCAGCTGATATATTTTATAACTAGAAGACGTCCTGCCATCTTGAGATCATTTTGTGTTTTTCTGTTTGTCCTGTAATATTTGTGCCTACGTCTGTCTACATAACCCTGTGCTTGTCAGGTTAGTTATTCTCTATTGGGATATTTTATCGTAAATACAGACATTTTATTCACTTCTTTTTATGTCCGGACACTTTGTCGCGTAATCCCCGGATCAGTTTCGTTAAAGGTTAAGGTCTTAACCGGTATGATTGATTGATCGTCTTTTTTATGCTAGTATTGTTTTCTATACTACTGGCCGTGCCCTTTACATACTTAAATGGACATTAGATTAATTAAGTAATTTATTCTATTAAACGAACAATTTTTGCGCTATTATTATATAGAGCTTTTAAAACATTGACATATGTTTACCCTTGTCAAGAATAAAAATTAGGTCATTTTTACACATCTTTAAATTACCTTAAAATATTCAGAATACTTGACTTTAAAGAATTGCTTTAATTGCCAGACACGACTTATGGGAAATTTTATATAAAGGTGATAAAAATTCAAGTTATGAAATTGGACTTCGTAGAGCTGATAACTCGAGAGTCAGTATTTGCATTTTACAAATCATTTCTGGTCAGCAACTTCAACTTGACATGATAAATTCAGCAGTATGTGTGGTTCAAACCTTGCGCGCTCTGCTATTTGCTAGCACGATCAGCTCGCAAAAGTAATTTCCCTGAGAAAATTTCCTTGAGCCATTAGATTTTAGCATGCAGCTGGCAAGCTTGTTTCATTCAAATTTGTCTAAATTAAAACAGACCTCACTCTACTCCTAACTCTGATAGCAAGCTTAAAGGAGAGCTGCTGTCACAATCAGCTTTCAACTGCAGCTCAATACTTGCAGGATTCAAAGTGCTGGTCTTGCCTGTCACTGATAGTCTATTTCTAGAAGTAGAGTTGATGTACCATCAGCTGATTTATTGGAATTAATAATAATAATAATAATAATAATAATAATAATAAAGGTTTAACGTCCGTTTCCTCATACAAGGATGATGTCAGGGATGTCATCCTTGATTATGATATTTCTATGGAGACTTTGTCATTCCTTTAATTGTATTTTATGTAATGCGTTCAGACTTACGTTAGAACTAGTAGAAATGAATTCTCAGTCTTCTGGCTCGGAACCTGATGGAGATTCTATCAAGATGTTTGTGGGTCAGATTCCTCGTTACATGATGGAAGCAGACCTACAAAAGATCTTCGATGAATACGGTCCCGTATATCAGCTGAACGTTCTGCGCGATAAAGATACAGGACACAGTAAAGGTTCGACTGAAATATTTCATTGGATTTCAGTTTGTGAATCAATTTTGGATGTCAGGTCCTGAATCAAGCAGAAACAAAATAGTTCACTCATTACTATGAATTTGGCAGTTCTTTACTTTGAGACTAAGATTGGAATGCAGCCAGATTATATTAATATTTTAAAAATTGGTGTTAATTTCAGTGTTTCAGAATTATCTAATTTAAGGCTCTTCAGGACCCATCTAAACAAAAAACTGTTGACATGAAAGTTCAAAAATACGCCAAAACATGTTTAATAATAAATTAGCATGGTAATCATTATCATAATGATCACTGTCCATTTATTGAAATTCCTATATGTATTGCTGTAGAATTGGCTTTTGAAAAAGATTACAAAGTTTAGTTTAACATCTGATAAGTACCACATGGATACTTTCAGAGGCAGTCTGGCTAGGACTAAGACTGATGGCTTTTTTTGCTTATCTGGAGGGTGTTATATCCACTCGGACATCTAACCTGCTGTCATTGGTACATTTGAAAATATTGTTCTGCAGTTTTTTGGGCTTAATTGAATTAAAGCTTTAATTTTGAAAATATTTTAAAAATTGACTTTGCACTAGTTGTATGACAGAGTTACTAACTTATTCAAGAAACCGGAGGCTATGCAACAATCTTTGACAGTGTTGCTTGTGGTACTTTGACCCGATTTTGTACTTAGAATTCTATAATATTTATGTAGAGCTGTTTTGCAGATGGGTTTGTTGTCTGTTGTAGGTTGTTGCTTTGTAACATTTTACACGCGAAGAGCTGCTCTTGAAGCTCAGAACGCACTGCACAACATCAAGACTCTGCCAGGGGTTTGTCAATTTACCTGCTGTAGTGTCTACTTTAAGCGTAGCAATATTAATAATAATAATAATAATAATTATAATACGGGCGATTCAGCACGTATTTTTCGAATCTTTTTTATCAAACCTCGGGTACCTTACACCCAGGGTAAAATAAAAATAACAATAGCATCGTCATCTTTTTCTCTTGAAACCCAGTTTAATTAACTAGAGTTAGGATACGAATATGCCTTCTTTTCCATTCTTTTTGTAAAATTTTATAGCATTTAATAAAAATAACATTAATTATAATAGCCACCTCCAACAATTTTTATAGCAGTGTCATGATCTGTATCCGATCCTTGAGACTGCTTTCAGGTTCCTGGCAGGTTATTACTTTGTTTCATCTTAGTTTTGCTATTGATAGCACTAGTTTGTAGCAATCTCTGATACATGGCTAGCCTTTCATAGGCCCTAGAGGTTAACCATCATTTGTTGACTGACCTGGGCTTTAAAGCCAGGCCACTTGCATCTGAGGCAAGCACTCTAACCGTTGCACCATACCCGTTTCCCAAATGTAGATTATTACACCATTCACTGTAGTTTATCAGTAAATGTTTAGGGTTAATTGTATATTTAGTTGGTACTTTATTTTAATCTTTCACATACTTGTATTATAAGCATGGACTGATATAGAATGAAATTTTAGATAGATATGGTTAATATGCAATAATTGCATTAATGACCAGAGTGGATTTCAATTACGGTGTTTTATGATCTCCTGAGGAATCTCGGATGAATCCATTGGTAATAGAATAGATTTTAGATAAATTTAGCTTGTGGCGATGATATTGTAAACTGCTGTCTGATAAAATATAATTTTGACTGTAGACATTATAACTAATGGTGTGTTATTAGTATAGTAATATTAAATTTAAATATAGAATTATTTGTAAGTTGTTTAAATGGAATTGGTTATCTTAATGACTCAAGGATGACGTCCCTGACTTCATCTTTGTATGAGGAAATGGACATTGAAACTATATAATCATTATTATTATTACTAAATAATTATAAAGAGTCTGTATGTTTATATTGTATTTTGTTTTCTTGCCATTAAGAGTAAGTAATTGTTGATTAAACATTTAATATTGCAATTTTTAAACTTCTGTGTAGAGAATCTCGAAAATATCTAAACTTTGTTGTATTTGTATTTTAAATGTATTACTTTGTTTACAACTAAGTGGAATGTAACATTTTCTTCAGATGCAACATCCTGTACAAATGAAGCCAGCAGACAGTGAAAAGAGAGGTTTTATTTCTTTATATCATCTGTAGTATTATTGTAATTTAATATTCCTACATTATTGGAGTTGACTTTTCTACAGAATTGTTTAAAACTAGACCAAAATTCAGTACAATGTGATATTATGAGGCGACTTTTAGACGCTACATCACTTCTGGGTGAAGAACCAGATGGAAGATAGTCATTGTTGTATTAATTCATATTAATTCTTGTAAAGGCTGATAAAGCTAGTGCTAATGTCAGTTTCCTCACTCGAAAGTGATGTCAGTGACGGGCGAGCCCAGGATTTTATCCCCGCACATACCGATCCACTGTCAAGTATCTTACCAACATCACCACTGGCTCCAGCCAATGGCTGTTATTCATTGCTGTAAATATTCAATGTTGTATTTTATTTACATTTATTTATCTGTTGCATTTCATTCAACGTTGCCCAACCCTAGCTAAGCTGGTATTGATTGATTGTAGTGGAGGAAAGAAAGGTGTTCGTTGGCATGTTATCTAAGAGATGTTCCGAGAGTGATGTCAGACATTTGTTTTCTACCTACGGCACCATAGAGGAGTGTACTGTACTGAGAGAACAGCAGACTGGACAGAGCAAAGGTCAAATACTCCTTCTACTCTAGTACAAACTTGCATTGAGCCTATACTTGGTGCTTAATTGCCTATCCATAAGAGCACCCTGTCTGTAACTTTTTAATATCATATATTTGAGCCACATATAGCCTACATTAAGGTGTGGATAAGGCATAGCCATTTGTGAAGGGATTAACACGTTAATCGATGGTGTACTCTCTGTGGAGCATGAAAAGCAGCGAGTAGGAATATGTACATTGGACAATCCACTTGCAGGTCACTAGAGAGAGAGAGATATTTGAGACTTTAGAAAATTTATAATTCATGTTGCCGGTCCAGTGAATGCCCGAGGTTTTATTGTGTGTTTTGCTTGGCTGGGAATTGAAGCCATGACCTCAATACAGTTATTTAAAATTGTATATTGTTACCTCCTGCTCGACACACTGAGCCATTTATTTGTCATGCACACACTAAATAGTATCTGCCTGCTATGAAAAAACATCCAAGCCGATGATAAATCCTGGGTCACCCAGAGTCTACATTTGTCAGTGCTTGTGGTTTCTGTGGAGTTTTCATTGGGTGTATTCTCCAAGCCACTTGGACCCAACAAGATAATATAATATATGTTTTCTAGTCTTAGTCTAGAAAACAACCTTAGGCTTACATTAGAAGATAAATCTAGTACTAGTTAGTCTACTGAACTGACGCCACAAACACAGGTTTTCGTGCTCCATCGCAGCAACTATAACAACAGTAACTATTGTGCTACTGTCTTCAATAACAATATTGAGCACTATGGAACCTAACTTACTTAAGAAAAGCTAAGGAGCAAAAATCAAAAGGGTCCAAAATGGTGCAAATCTAGCTTCTTGATAGAGAGTCTAAAAATATTGAATTAAAGGAAATTAGGTTATGTGGTAGCTAGATGGCCAGGCGCTGTATGTTCAATATGTGATCATATGTGCTCATGTATGCTTTATATGTGCTCATACGTGCTCATGTGTGCACATATGTGCTCATATGTGTTCACTTTGACTCATATGTGCTCATATGTGCTCATATGTGCTCATATGGGCTCATGTGCGTTCATATGTGCTGATGTGTACTCATATGTGCGTCCCTGACATCATCCTTGGATAAGGAAACGGACGTTAAACCTTTACTATTATTATTATATGTGCTCATATGTGCTCATATGTGCTCATGTGTGCTCATGTATGCTCTATATGTGCTTCTATGTGTGTTTTTAGGTTGTGCATTCGTCACATTTGCGAATAGACAATGTGCTTTGAATGCCATTAGAAGTTTGCATCACTCAAGAACACTGGAGGTTAGAAGAGTTTGTCTGCTTGAAATATTTGATTAGTACTGCATTTATTGATAACAGTCTGCCAGTGGTAATTATATTGCTATATTTCTTATTAAATTATTCAAAATGTTTTAAAATTAAAGTTATAACTTTGAGCATTTGATTTTTATTATTATAAATTTACTTTAAGATTTACTGCTTGTTTTGTGTCTCTACCACATTTTCATTTTCTAATTGTTGTATTATTTTTTAACTTTCATATTTTTATTATTTGCTATTGCGATTTCGCTGATGTGATCTTGAACGTGATTGGCCTAATGTGATCTTGAACGTGATTGACAGGGCTGCAGATCGCCGCTGGTAGTGAAGCTGGCAGACTCGCAGAAGGAGAAGGAGATGAAGAGGTTGCAGCAGATGCAGGCTCAGATGCTGAACAGTACAAACATAGGAGCGCTCTGTCAGCAGTATCTAGCCGTATGTTGATTGATTAATATGTGGATTTATGAAGCTCTGTTCTGTGTAAAACTCATTGCAGATACAGAATGCACGGATAGTACTATAATACGATGAAGTTTTCTTAGTTATAAAAAAGAAGGCAGACAAACTAACGTTGCAATTAGATCTTTTGTAATGCTAGAATATGAGCAAACATTTTTTCTATGGATTAAAAATTATTGTTGCATGGCTATCGAGCTTCCTTCTGTCATATGTCAAGCATTAGGAAATTCATGCTATCACTCTTGACGGTAGGAAAAAATTAGTTAAATGTTTCCTTGATACGAGCTTGATACGAGCTTGACACAAGCTTGATACGAGCAGGATACGAGCTTGATACGAGCAATGGACTAGTTTATTATGTTAAACATTTTAAAATACTTAACAAATAAGTTGATATCATCTAAACAAAGTCTGGCGAAATTTAGAGTGAACTTCACTGATGAACTTGACAATGTGTTACAGTTACTTCAGCAGTCAGCTAATTCTGGGAGTGGTGGGGCTTTAGGAAATCTAGGAAATCTTGGTGAGTCTATTCCAGCTGTAGTATAATATTTAATATGATATAGTATAAATTTGCTACCAATTTGAAATCATATTTGGACTAGAAAAATGTCTTTATGTTAGAAGTTTGTTTTTCTAAGAGAGAGTACTATGTTTATTGAAGTAGACATACAAGTATACATACAAGCACAAGGTCATCAAACAGTGTAAATATTATATACCCTATCTAGTTGAGAGCCAGCAATCACGCAAGAACAGGCAAGCATACAATTGAAAATTAGCAAAAATATTAGCGAAAAAGCAGTGGCAACTAACCAGCGTGCAAGTTTGATAAACAGTCTTATAAAATATTGTAAGTTCTGGTTTGAAAGAGTCATTTAAATATTTAAGTACTTAAAAAAATCTTTGGTAGAATCATATTTGGCTCAAATTTGTTGTAGTTAATTTGAGAATTTAAGTTTATTTGAGAACAGTTTTAATCATCTGCATATTGCGATTAATAAATTGATGGATCATTGAAACGATTCATTAATTGTTTGATTGATTGATTGCATAATTGAATGATCGGTTAATAAATAGATAGATAGATAGATAGATAGATAGATAGATAGATAGATAGATAGATAGATAGATAGATAGATAGATAGATAGATAGATAGATAGATAGATAGATCGGACCGGACAGGACCAGACCACATCGCATCAGATCACACCAGACCACATCACATCAGATCAGATCACATCACATCAGATCTTATCACATCAGATCAGATCACATCACATCAGATCAGATCAGATAGATGGTTTATAGATAGATGGTTTTATTGGCTGGTAGATTAGTTGATTGATTAATTGATTGATTGTTCTATGCAGGTATGAATGCACTTCAGATGCAGCTCCTGAATGCGGCAACCAGTGGATCTACTAACAGTTCAATTCACAATACACAGGGTTTGTAGCTACAACTCTCTGCATTGTAATATTTCCCCTAACGATATTGGTAAATCTAGAAAATTAATTAAAACTTTACATATATTATAAGTGAATTCTGTGAATTTTGTAGAATTTATTGTGTTAATGGTATAACAACATTTAGTGCAGTTTTACTTATTCCTTCGGTACAAGCTGCCTCTTTTAAAAAACAGTTCCCTCTCAGGACACGACCAATTCAATTCTTCTTTCTATTCCTTATTATATCTTATTATATTTATCAATTGTGTATTTATGTCAACCATATTTTGCGCTTCTTTTTAAATTAGGGTATTATAATCATAATTCTCTCAGTCCATTTGATCTTCTCCATTCTTCTTCATGGCCACATTTCAAATGCTTTCAATTACCTGACATCTTCCTTTCTTAATGTCCATACTTTACAAAAAGCGATAATTGAAGGCAGAATGGAAGGAAGAACAGAATGTATGACTGAATGGATAAAGACTGAGACTTGGTATGCAGGATAATTTTATAACTAATTCGTATGTTGATATGAAGAGAACGGCAGAGGATAGAAATATGTGGAGGAGCAATATGCCATGGACTTGTCAATAGCCAGTACACTTAGAGTGAGAGCAATATAAATAATGTGTTGATACTTTCAACTCAGCAATCTCTAGTTTTATATTTAAAGGTTAAAGACTAAAACCGAGTTTAACGGCTATATACTTCTACTATAATACTGTTTAGAGCAAAGAAATGCTTAAATTGTCAAAATAAAAAACATTGGAAAAAGCTGGTAAAGCTAAGGTTAACGTCAGTTTCCTCACTCGGAAGCTATGTTAGGTGATTGGTACCTTTGTCAACTTACATGGACATTTGAGAGGTGCGCTACCTTGCACTTATCTTGTGCACTAACTTGCACTTATCTCGTGCACTACCTTGCACCTATGTTTTGCAGGTGATGGGGGGAATGGGATGCAGAGCTTTCAGAACTTACAAAATCTTGCAGCGTTGGCAGCTTTAGCCAGCAATCCTGGTGAGCCCTCATACTGATTGGTTTATATAAATATATTATCGTTTAATAGATCTAGTCAATGAGAAAATGCAATCTATATGCATTTTGGACCTGTAAATGAGAAATTTAGAGGTTAATATTCGTAGGTTAACCACGTAATCTTAAAAGTGTTATGTAACCTCTACAGTACTAATTTACTATTAATTCTAAATCTGGTTACATATTACTAATTTAAAGAAGGGAAAGCTAAATTAGTTTCAAAATTCTTATTTACCGCTTAAATAACTATTATGAAGACATTGATAATGTATTATGAAATTTCCTAAGTAAAAAATAAGAATATTTCTATATGTGTAGAGCTAAGGTTTAATGTTGCGTATTTATGAAAATTGACCATTTTTGCTGATAATTGTATTTGTTGGATTGTTGATGTATTCCTGCATCCATTTAGTCATATTTTAGAGATCCGCCATTCGACGCATTAGTGGATTCAAGGTTATGATCTTCTCAATAGTTGTTTCGGTTGTTTACAAAAATACATTACCATTTAATAGATCTAGTCAATGGGAAAATACAACCTATATGCATTTTGGTAATGTAAATGTTAATTGATTAGTTAATTCATAGATGGATTGTTTGTATATTTATTAATTTCGATTGCTTAATATTATACTTTTATCTGTGTTATGTCAGCACTGCTGAAGATTAGACCTACCATAGACTGCACGTGTCGTAAGAGGCGACAAAACACTGTGGCATTAGGTTGGTGAGCGGCTAGGCTCCAGAACGTACTACAAGCTTTTCTGTAAATTCCTAACCCGAGTTAAAAACTAGGGTCAGGAAAAACTAACTCCAGAAATTGCTTCAAAATTGCTACAAAGTCTGACCCTAGTTAAACAGGAATTCAAGGAAGATAATAATAATAATAATAATAGTAATAATAATAATAATAATAATAAAAGTTTAATGTCCGTTTCCTCCTCCAGGGATGATGTCAGAGATGATGATCAGGATGATGATTGTTTAGTATTAAACTGACTGTTTGATTGTAGCTGTTAATCAAAGTGAAGGAAGATGATGATGATTGTTTAGTATTAAACTGACTGTTTGATTGTAGCTGTTAATCAAAGCGCCGGCGGATTGAACAACATGTCAAGTCTACAGAGCGCCCTGCCTAATGTGGGTAGTGCCACGAATGGGGGCACACAACATGGAATTGGTAATGGGGGCATGAACGGTAGCGGTGGGTTCAGTAATGGTGGAGGAAATTTGATGAGTGGGGGAGTGGGAGATATGCTAGGCGGGGGTGGCCTAGGAGCGACAGGACAGGGCTACTCTAATCTCCAGCAGTATGGTGGTCAGTCCAGCTTGTTTAACCTGGGTACGTAGTGGCCTTGGTTAGGATCATTGAAGATAACAATTTTAATTATTAGATAGTTATGAGTGTATAAATAGCTCAGTGTGTTGAGCAGCAGATAATGTCATGAAGTTTAGGTAATAGGTATCATCATGGATAAATCGTTCACTATAGTGTGTGTATTGTAGTGAACGATTGTTTTATGTATATGTGTATTATTGTATTTTATATTGTATATTGTCTATTTTGTATTGCATTATGTGTATTACTATTATTTTTGTATCTTTAGTAAATAAAAAATGTTAGTATATTACTGTAAATGCCACATCTGGGCCTATTTAATTGGTAGATTCGAAGTGTGTATATATTCTGTTATTAAGGAAATTAAAACTGCTTGTAAATTAACTAAACTTAATCTAATTAAACCTGCTGGTAAATTAATTAAAGGTAACTAAATTTAATCAGCTTGAAAATTAATTAAAGGTTACAGAACTAAGCAGCTTGCAAATTATTTAAAGGTAGCTAAATTTAGCTAAATTAAATTAGCTTGTGAATGAATTAAAATTAACTAAATTAAAGAAGTTTGGTTGAGGATTTAGAGCCATTACTGCTGAGTATTTATAGAATTCCCAACGTCTGATTTAAAAGCCTTTGTAGCTGCAAATAAAACGAGTTACTCTCCGCTTAGTTTGTTGCCCTTTGCGTTACAACTTCAATGTCTTAATATGTAATAACAAGGTAATTGAAGTAAGAGTAGAAAGAAAATACATGAATTAGAAGAAAATATGTGAGTTGGATGTTAGACGATAACGCTTAGATATATAAATGTTAAGAGGAGGACAAGGACAATTGCAAGAGTTGAATGCAGTTGACAAATTTGACCTTTATGAAGTATACTGAGTGATAATATAGAACTTTCTAACGAAGTAGCTATTTTAAAATATCTAACTGGCAACTTTGGCCTTTATGCTATGTGATGCCATTATGAGTATGCTGAGTGATAATATAGAATGTTAGTAGTGAATGTCTCAATAGCATAGTGGTTAGAGGTGCTGATAACGTCATGAAATTTTAAATGACAGATCCTGAGGTGAATTGAATTCTCGTGGGTTCGAATCCCAGCCGCGCTGATCTGAGAGTAAAATCTCGGACATTCACTGGACTGGTTACACGTAAAATGGAATAAATTGCTTAACGGATTTAACATGTGTTATTAAAAGTGATTAATATCAACGTAGTTGATCGTTTCACTATAATGTGTGTTATTATATGGCTTTCTACTGAAGTAGCTGTTGTAAAATATCTAATGTTTAAGTGTCGAAGATGATCTGAGCCGATAGTGTATCGGTAATGTTCGACTGCTGATCGCTAGGTGTAAGGTTCAAATCCTGTGCTCGACGTGCCACTGACATGTTTTCGAGATAGAAAACTAACGTTAAACTTGCCCCTTGTCTATAGCTTTTTTGCTGTTGTATAACTTAACATAACATGTAAAGTTATTAGTTATAACATAACTTAACATGTTGTATAACAGGCTCGTTTGGTGGCAATGGATTGAGCAATGCTTTGACTCAGCCTCCTTCAGGCGGCATGGGCGTGGCTTCAGGCCTCATCGGGGGAGGAGTCAATGGCAATTCTCTCAATACTGCAGGAATACAGAACTCTCCTGCAGGAAAGCAAACTGAAGGTATTTAGCGTCATGCAGCAAGATATCTCTGTCACGATCATTCCAATCATGATTATATAATTTAGTAGCTTTATATGATTTAACAAGTAATCCATATTTATTCATCAGTCGATTAGTCGTCGATTTTATTTGTCACACGTTCATTGATGATTAGGTTAATATCATTTCTCTTTAGATTCTACACTGTTGATTCATATAATTAATTTCTATTATATATGTTGATTCTACGTGTATGATTTTGACTCTGCTGTTTGATTTTGATTCTACTCTATGATTTGGTTTCTTTCTGTAGTTTCTGTTTATTATACACGTTATTTCGTACCATGTCAGAAAGATCAAATCTGTTGATGTAACTGATTACTCAGTTCAGATATTTGTATTATATTTTATCGTATTGCACTGAATATACTAATACTTTCCAATATTTGCTATTAACTCAGTACTTAATACTACTCAGTACTTAATATTACTCTGTACTCAGTACTTGATACTTTTATTGCATAGCGTGCAGTTTCAGAGGATCTGATTTATTGATATGGCACTTACTGCTCGAGCGACACAGACCTATATTATCTATAGATATTGTATAGTATTTTGCTGTATTGTACCGTATTGTGTCTCATCTCATATCCGTTGTATTGTGCACAGGCCCAGAAGGGTGTAACCTGTTTATATATCACCTACCCCAGGAGTACACGGATCATGATCTGCTGCAGCTATTTATGCAGTTTGGTAGCGTTATCTCATCTAAGGTCTTCATTGACAAGCAAACTAACCTCAGCAAGTGCTTTGGTACGCAACGGCCTTCTGTTTACTGTATGATCTTAACAACAATAGCAATTGACCCTCATTCACCCTGCTACTACCTCTCGAGAACTTTTAATTTAAATGATTTCTGAATCTAGTATTCCTGTATTTAAATATTGGTAACAAATATCTTCCTATCTAATCCTCAATGAAATTCTACTTAGGGTAGAAATGAATTGAATTTTGTGAATATATTTACTATAAAAATAGTAATGACGTCTTCTGAACCATTACGTGAATTTCTAAAATGGTTTTTGGCTTTGATAACACTGTGAGACCTGTGTTGGTTCGGGTTAGTTAGTTAATGATATTGTAATGACGTGTGTTTGTATTAGGTTTATTAGCTTTGATAACGCTATAAGTGGAGAAAGTCTGTATGTGACCCATCCATAGCCAAACTGAGAATCTAGGAAATATGATGATGATGATCATAACGCTATTGGCATTGATAGCGCTATAAGTAGTGGTTTGTTAGCTCGAATAAAGCTCTTAGACGTGTGTTTGTACAGGGGTTGTACAGGGTTTGTTAGCTCTGATAACTCTATATAGAACTTGTGTTTGTACAGTGTTTATTAGCTTTTATAACTCTATATAGAACTTGTGTTTGTACAGGATTTGTTAGCTGTGATAACTATATAGAACTTGTGTTTGTACAGGATTTGTTAGCTGTGATAACTATATAGAACTTGTGTTTGTACAGTGTTTGTTAGCTATGATAACTATATAGAACTTGTGTTTGTACAGGGTTTGTTATGATAACTCTATATAGAGCTTGTGTTTGTACAGAGTTTGTTAGTTATGATAACTATATGGAACATGTGTTTGTACAGGGTTTGTTAGCTAGGATAACGCTATATAGAGCTTGTGTTTGTACAGGATTTGTTAGCTATGATAACTCTATATAGAACTTGTGTTTGAACAGGATTTGTTAGCTATGATAACGCTATATAGAGCTTGTGTTTGTACAGGATTTGTTAGCTATGATAACTCTATATAGAACTTGTGTTTGTACAGGATTTGTTAGCTATGATAACGCTATGTCAGCGGAGGCTGCTATACAGTCGATGAATGGCTATCAGATCGGCACAAAGAGACTCAAGGTTCAGCTGAAGAGGCCGAAGTCGGAAGCACCTCTCTACTAGCGTCTACACCTCTTGTGCATAGTCCATGTGCTCTCCTTACATGCATGGGTCTGTATCTAAGAGATAGTTAATAAGTGATGCTTACCCTTGTGCTCTACTCTACCTGCATGTGTTTGTATCTAAGAGATACTTAATAAATGATGCATACCCTTGTGCTCTACTCTGCATGCATTGGTGCATGTAGAGTACAGTTTCTGAAAGAAGCCGCCAATTCGTTATCTGCAACCGTCCTGACATTATCTTTTGCCATGGTATGCAATGTTAAACCCTAAAGCTCTCTCTCTCTCTCTCTCTCTCTCTCTTTGTCTCAGTGCACTGCCTACCGGCAGGTCCACGGTATATTGCGCCTCCGTTCTTCTTTGACTTCGTTTTCTTCTTCATATCGACATATGAGTGGAACTTTGAATCATCTATCATTCCTAATCTCGGTCTGCCTCTGCTTCTTTTTTCTTTCTTTCTACTTTGTGTGACTCCTATTATTAAACGTTCCCGCATATCCCCCTAGACCTAAGTTTGAATTAGGTTTCTAAACTTTCTATGTACGCAAGGGATAGTGTCTGAGACTGTCCAGTTGAGATGCGAACTGATAACCTCCTGCATATCAAGCAAGCGTGCTATCAATTCTAACGTCAACAAGTTGTGAAAACTACCAATTAGGCATTATTAGGCCCACTATTTTAGGCCTACTACATAAATGATAATTAGTTTAGTTGTAATTATATGTGAACATTGCATTATAGTATAATATTAGAGAAGATGACGATGGTGATATGTGAATATTATATCGTAGTTGATATGTTGAATATTTAAACTGTATTAATTAATTGTATTAATTAATTGTATTAATTAATTGTATTATTTAATTGTATTAATTAATTGTATTAATTAATTGTATTAATTAATTGTATTAATTAATTGTATTAATTAATTGTATTAATTAATTGTATTAATTAATTGTATTAATTAATTGTATTAATTAATTGTATTAATTAAATAATTGTATTAAATTAATTGTATTAATTAATTGTATTAATTAATTGTATTAATTAATTGTATTATTAATTAATTAATTAATTAATTAATAGTTGATTATTGTATTCATTAATTGTATTATTTAATTGTATTAATTAATTGTATTAATTAATTGTATTAATTAATTGTATTAATTAATTGTATTAATTAATTGTATTAATTAATTGTATTAATTAATTGTATTAATTAATTGTATTAATTAATTGTATTAATTAATTGTATTAATTAATATTAATATTTAGTTGATATGTTGAAAATTTAAGATCGATCTCTATTGTTTAGGAGAAGATAAGGTTTAACCATTACATTCTCTTTACAGAGACCACGTACTGTTTTGCTGCCTATATTTATGCTAAATTTTGTTACTAGTCAAATAAATAGTACAATAAATTAGCTATTTGGCCCTTCTACGATATAATCTCTTAGATAATTAATTACAAACCTGCCATTTGACTATTTATTATTTCTACAGATTGCTGGATGTCTTGAAACATGAATAGAATGCTGCCCTACATATAAAATATTAGTGAATTGTTGAGAAGATTGAGAAAGGTTTGGGATTGTTTTACGTCGGAACATCTGTGATATTAGACAAGTGCTTCATGCTTTTTCATCTGTGGCGCCCATTTGTCTTCAGTTTTGGTGCAGGAACGAAGAACCAATCTTTATGAAAATAGAATAAATAAAAGTTAATGGAACAAAATAGAAAAATCTGAAAAGAAACACCTTTAAAAATGAAAAGATGGCAGTCTAGATTAATCCTGGTCTGGACCTACTTCCTGTTACACAATTTCTAACAAGTAACTTTTCTAATTGAAAACGTACTAGAACTTTCAATTGATGTCATGTTGTTTTAGTTATTAGTATAGCGAGTGTTATCCAATATGCTGATAAAATGTGGCTATACTTCACCGTGACTCAAGTTTTCCCAATTCTTAATTTGCCAGGCAGTGCTATATAATTAATTACTCTGGATATTGCATTATTCAGAACATTTGAGAGGTTATGATCGACATATTGGCTGATTTTGAATTTGTAATTCTTCACTGTTTATTCTAAGGACTCTTAGCATTTGAAATGAAATAGTAGCCAGCTGACCCACATCAGGTATAATTTTCTCAAAAAGATAATAAATATAAAATTATAGTTTAATTTTGTTTTGTGTCTCAAATCCGTTAAGAAAACGTTAAGCTGTTGATAATGTATGGCATTGTATGAAATTACTATACTACTACTGCTACTGCAGCGGCTACTATCACTATTGCTGTTGCTGCTATAATTGCTGCTATAATTGCTGCAAATAAATTCTGTTATCCAGATCCTAGCTAAACTGAGATTCAAGGGATGATGATGATGATGAATATTTTCAAGCAAAAACTCAGAGAGTTTTCCTGATTTATTTCCATTTTAAGTTAATTTTACGGAATTCAGTTGTCTGGCGAACATTTTATTTCAAATACTACATTGGGTATCGTTTATAACAGACTCTCTTTATATCATCCCACTTACTTGTGTCATAATATGATAAATCATTTGCTATAATTATACTTCTTACAATACTTTTTATATAATCCAGGTTTAACGTTTATTTTGTTTGTCAACAGTATTGCTAGGTAGAAAATAATGTATTTAGCGACAGGTAATTGATAAGAGATTGCAGGTGGAACTGATCTGATTTAGGCCTCAGATGCCTGTTCACCTTTAACCATTGACATTGTAGATGTACTGATCTGCTTAAACCAATTTGTAAAATAATTAGTAGATAGTTTGGAAATATTTATTTTATTCTATATTTCTGTATTGACGGAATTGTTTTTAGCCATATTGTGACAGAAATCTGTCTTCGAGACAGCTTTAAGGAATAAGTTATTGTTGCTGTAAAATTTTATATCTTCCTTGATTTTTCGCAAGGTTTTCCTGTGTTACTTCTATTTTGGCTAGGAATAACGATCAATCAACTTAAGAAGATTTACCTTTTTGACTGACCTGCGATTTTAATCATTGTCATTTGATTCAAATGCAAATACTTTATCGCAAAATAGTCTATGGTATACTACATCGATTGTTTCATGGATTTATGTAGCTGCACCGTTTAGGTCTCTTCTTTTTGATTATTTGTTGTATTTGCTTTCGGGTGTGGCGGTTAGCCAAGCCTCTGCAGCCTGATAAGTTCTGATAAGTTCATCAGCATGTGATGAATCTGACGTTAAACCGTTATTTACGTGATCATGGATTTATTCTGTTATGCCATCTGTCATTCAAAGCCGTAGTTAATGCTATGTACTACTATTAATAATAAGTAATAATGGTTTAATGTCCGTTTCCTCATAAAATGATGATGTTAGAGACGCCCCCTCTCACAGGTCACTTCAAATCGATTCACCCTAAAGGATCTGAAAAAACGTGCTGAAGAGAAAGAAAGGAGATCCTAAAAAATGTCAGTCCGATTATAAAAATCAGTCAGGCAAGAAGAGTACACCTTGATTAGTCACTTAGCAAATGTTATGAGAGATATTGTAATCATTTAAATGAATTAGAATCTTGTGACTAATTTCTCTCTCATATCACATGGATGCTGTCAAATTTGACCTAGCTGAAACCTGATTTGTTAGCCTCTGTCTTAACCGTCATATATGTCATCCAGTGGGCTATGAATATTAGTGTATATTAATAAAGATATATAGAGGCAGTGTTGTATTTAAGTTTTGTCTGCTATTGAAAATCCATCTCAATCGTGCCTTCCGTCATTTGGAATGTTTTAACAAGTCTGCATCTGATAGTGTGTGTAATATGTGTGTAGGGTAGGTAGGTATATATTGATAGCAACTGGGCATCTCGGCTTACTGATAGTTAGAATAAATATTTATATTTATTAATTGTGCACAGTCTGTATACGTATTAGTGTTGTTTGTGCACAGTGTGTGTACGTGTTGTTTGTGTGTAAGTGTTGTTTATGCACTGTGTGTGTAGGTTATAAGTCTGTGTGCATATGCCAATGTGCGTGTAGATGTATTTGTTGTATACTAGTTGTATCTCTCTATGTGTCTGTATCGGTAGTTAACTTGTGAATATACGTGCTTAACTATTTAGTAGATGTTTATATGTGGACGTGTATCTTTCAATATATTTTAGGCGTGAATTGTGTACTATTTATGTATTTGATTATTCGTATCTCTTGTATTTAAGTCTGTGTATCTTATATACTATGTTTGTGCGTTACTCTAATAGGTTTTTGCTTATAAGTGTGTCTATTTGTCTGGGAGCTATCGGTATGTTTAAGTGTTGTCCGCTCTAGGTCTTGTAGCGACTTCATTTAGTTACTTTTTCCCTATATTCACTCTTGGTCTTCTGTAAGTTATTCACGAACAGCCATGTATAACGTTGCTGTTTACTCGGTGTATATGTTGGTTGTTACTATACTGTCTTGTCTAGGGTGATCCGCTTGAATCCCGGCTGCGCTGATCTGAGAGTAAAATCTCGGACATTCACTGGACAGGTTATTCGGGAAATGGGCTAAATTGCCTAACGGTTTAAACATGTGGTTTTAAAAGTGATAGATATCAACATAGTTGTTTATTCACTATAATGCGTGTTTACTTTACTTTACTTGTGTGATGGATTCTGTGGGTTGTTACGTTGTAAATTACAGAAAACTGTAAGTTTTTCTTTATTTCTTGGTTATATTTACGGCAACTACTGAAATTGTGCTTGTAAGTCTGATTGTTGTTTATAAGGTATTTATTCTCACTAAGATTTGCCAATATATTTCTCTCTGTCGGTTGACCTACCTTCTATTATAAATTCTCGTGTATTCGTTACATTATATTGTGATGTGGTTTGTTTGAAATAGATAATGTTTGCTGAATATAAGGCTACGGTAGTTTGTGATTATAATATACTGAACGGTGAAAAGGACAAGTGGATCAATAAGCAACTAAATTATATGTAAGAATTGTATTTTACTAAATTGAGTTTTTGACATTAATAATTCTCTGCAATCTGGTTAAAGTTTTAGTGAAAATTGAAAAGTTATTTTGTTTATTTATTTTCCGACTTGATCTGAATAAGTGGGTTGTCCACTTGTCTGTGTGTAGAACTCCGTTGCGTTACTTAGAATAGATAAAACTATTGCTGTACTTCTTCATCTATTACCTATAATTTTAATCATGTTGTAGATTTGTTATTCAAAGTTACATTTTCTGCAGATTGATTTAATTATGCTGGGCACTTGTGTTGCTTCATTATGGCGTTGGAAGTAGTTTTCCGTTGTGTTAGGTTTATAATACTTTCTGATTCGTAGTGTACTAGTGCTAATGCAATCACCGTTGTTGTTGTTGTTGTATTTGTGATATATAATCTACACGTTTCTGCATTAATATCTTTATTTTGTCATTAATTGTAAATATGCTGTAGTTATCTGTAATTAGGATTTTTGTAGTTGAATTCTGTCCTGCTTGCATCTGTTAGGTAGTGTTTAAATTTATTTTATTTTTCCTGCAAAGCGGTATTTGGGATAGGACTGTATTATGCGCAACATTATGGTTGATAGTTTGTATATTGGTCAATAATTACGCACATTTTACTCGTTGCTTAAAATGCCTATACAACCCTATACTCCTTTTTCTGTGTAAAAATGTATGACTTTAAATTTAATTTCATACTACTTTTGCTTTGATTAGCTTTGCAGATCAGTTAATGATCAGTTAATGGAGAGACTACCGTATTTGAATTTGCTTTCTCCCTCTGTAGAATTCTGCCAACTGGAGTGTCCTCTGTATATATTCCTACTCGAAATCTGCTTTCGGGTTCAATAAGAGCACTCCATTGACCAACCAAGTGGTCCTATCACGAACATTAAGTCTTGACCAAACCTTAATACCTTAAGTCTTGACCTTTAGCATGAAAAATATCGCCTCGGATGTGGCTTCCCTTTGCCTTCCTCAGTTTCAGTTTAGTCGTCTCTTATGACTTGTACATTTTGCGGTTGGTCTATTCTACATTGAACTGGACGCAGCATTGGTGGTTTCGTTTAAAATAATATTTTGAATGTCCTCGAAATTGAGAACAACTTCGAAAGGATAAACTTTAATTGTGGGAAATTCAAAAGTTATGCAGTAGCTTAAGCTAGCATGATTGGCTCTGCCTAGCAGTAGCTTAAGCTAGCATGATTGACTCTGCCTAGCAGTAGCTTAAGCTAGCATGATTGGCTCTGCCTAGCAGTAGCTTAAGCTAGCATGATTGGCTCTGCCTAGCAGTAGCCTAAGCTAGCATGATTGCCTCTGCCTAGCAGTAGCCTAAGCTAGCATGATTGGCTCTGCCTAGCAGTAGCTTAAGCTAGCATGATTGGCTCTGCCTAGCAGTAGCCTAAGCTAGCATGATTGCCTCTGCCTAGCAGTAGCTTAAGCTAGCATGATTAGCTCTGCCTAGCAGTAGCTTAAGCTAGCATGATTGGCTCTGCCTAGCAGTAGCTTAAGCTAGCATGATTGGCTCTGCCTAGCAGTAGCTTAAGCTAGCATGATTAGCTCTGCCTAGCAGTAGCTTAAGTTAGCATGATTAGCTCAGCCTAGCAGTAGCTTAAGCTAGCATGATTAGCTCTGCCTAGCAGTAGCTTAAGCTAGCATGATTAGCTCAGCCTAGTAGTAGATTTTTTAAATATATTTGCAGATTTATGAGGAAAATAAATAATGAAGTATAGATTTTGGAATGCTTTCCTTAAGTTGATTAATTCAATTTTAAATTTTTAGAAGACTATTCGTTTATTTTAAGTCATTTGTTTTTTTTCTATTGGTTGACGTCTAGTAAACAAACCTGGTGTCAGGAGACTAATCAATTTAGTGCTAGATATTTAGTTAATTTGTTGTAGAAAGAGTTAGTTCACTGTTACCAATTTATTTTGGACTTAATTAAGTTATTTATTTATTGCTTAATGTTAGTTGATCATTGACTCTTATGAAGTCCCTGTCTGTACGTAGCTAATAGTTTACTGTTCAGTACTATATCTGTGTACATGCACTCAACACTTGAAGCAATGACTAGTAGATTAGTTTCATTCTATTTCTGCTCTCTGCTGTTTTACCATATTTATCTTCGTTTTCAGTACTAATGCTGGCCTAGCTGTAAGAACTGTAGTCTGTGCTTAGTGAAATAGTGGAGTCTAAACGTTTTCGTGGATGAGCTTTGCGTTGAAATTTCCAATGACAATTAATCATTTAAATGGAACGCTTTAAATTCATTATATCAACTCGAGTATTATCCATTTTGTGGAAGAAGCTAACTGTATCGGAACAGTAGAAATTCTTATACTTTTACAGTTCGCTGATTTGAAGTGTTGCTATAGAAGTAAAAGATCCTTTTTTGAGAACGTAGTACTTTGAGTTGTAAGATAAAACACAAAAGTTGCTAATCGGAGCCCATGGTGCGACTGCAGAAGATTAGCAGCCTCTTATTGGTCTCTAAATTAATGCATTTGTAAAATTGATAACAACGTTCGCTAGTATTGTTATCTAACACTATGTACGGTCTGTGACATAACACTTAGCACTAGATCACGTAGCACTGGCGTCGCTTTCGAGTGAGGAAACTGACGTTAACACTAGCTTTACCAGCTTTTAGAAACTGTCGGAGACTGTTCTGCTGAAAATATAATCCTTAGCCTCCGGCTTGTCATGCAAGTGTGCTACCAAATCAGCAATCCAATTTGTACAATTTGCGGTTGTGATGCAGTGTATTGTATGGTCTATAGGGCTCGGGCTCTTGCCATTACTCTCTATATTTAATCTTTTTGTCTTTATTCATCAATTATACATCAAATTCATGTTGATGCAATCCATACGCTGATCATTATTTGTTGATCTGAATATTGATTGACAAGACTTTTTCTGCCTATAATATATTACTTGAGATTTTATCCGTGTTGTGTCCGGGTTGCTGAAGAATAAATCAACCGTGGACTGCACTTGTCGTATAAAGCGACAAAGCACCAAGATCCAAACTAACGTTAGAAAGGGCATTCGTTATGTGAGCACCGAGGCTCCAGAAATTTCTACAAAATTTTCTAAAACCAATTGACTATTTGTATCCCGTCCCTAGTTAAACTGGGATTCAAGAGAAAATGATAATGACGATGATGATTATATTACTAGTGGTTAACGACTATAAAGGTAACTAAAACCTGCGTTGCTGCCATTGTCTTATGTTTTGATTCGTATACTACGCCAGTTTGCAATTTATTTACTAGTAACCGGACCTGTTTACGGTTACTCAACACCCGGACCTGTGTACGGTTACGGCTCTCAACTGCCTCGTTGTGAGAATAAATATATAATCTATTCTTGTAAAAAAAATCTGTTTCATATATGCCTGTGTGGGTGTGCTTGTTCACGTAGTTTGTGTGTAGGTGTTTTTTGTTGGATATTCTTTTTGTGCGTATTTTGACTTCTTGAATGTAATTTTATTACAAAAGCTGCTAAGAAACTGCAGATACCTTTAGCTGGAATTCTGTTGTTGTTGTTGGTGTTGTTATTGCTGTTACTGTTTCTTTTGCTATTTTGAAAAGCACAAGGTTTTTCTGCAACATTTTAGCTTTTCATTTTAATCATGCTGCTAGTGTAGATATCTGTATTTTTATTCACTGCCCTACTCCATAGTAAATCCAAAGCCACAATTCTTACCTATTGACAGTTTTATTGAGTTTTAATGAGAACCTCTTCGACGAATATTACAATTAACTCTCATCACATAGGCGATACACCTGATGTGATGTCATGTGACGTCACCTGATGTGATGTCATTATGACGTCACCTGATGTGATGTCATGTGACGTCACCTGCTGTGATGTCATGTGACGTCACCTGATGTAATGTCATATGACGTCACCTCATGTGACGTCATATGACATCACATGAGGTTACGTCACCTCATGTGATGTGATGTCACCTCATGTGATGTGATGTCACGTCATGTGATGTGATGTCGCCTCATGTGATGTGATGTCAACTCATGTGATGTCCTATGATTTAACCGTATGTGATGTCACCTCATGTGATGTAAAAGTATATCTATACTGAAATTAAACAATTCATTGGGCCTTTCATGTTAATGACTATCAGATTGTCCTTGGTTTCATAGTGACAGCTTTCAAAAGAAGATGATCGCGATATTTTGACTTGTACTACCCAGCATTTTGACTTCGCAGAGTGCACCATTATATTTACCAAGCGTTTACGATTTATACGTGATCATGGTCCTTGAAATTGTCGTTGGTAAGTTTTGAGGAATTTAGCTTAGCCTATTAGTTATTGATTTTAGAAACTTTCTGTGAATGTATTCTGTAATCCACGGAATTTGGTGAAGGGTTGCAGGTTTTTTATCAAATATATATGCCCTCGCTGTCTTTCAATTGATTGATATCTACGTAGGCTAATTTACTTAGTGTTGTACAAGTGGAAGAAATTGTGTTTAAATTGTGAATATTAGTTAATTTATGAATTGGTCATCTACTTCGTCGACAATGAATCGGAATTTTAAATTTGGCTGCTATGAAATGTTTAGTTTATTCTATTCCACCATGCTAGATTTTGTATTTGTGCGTGAGTGTCTATGTGTGAGTAATTAATTATCTGCGGTTATGTGTAGAGGTGTGTTTTACTATTTTCTTGATTCGTGTACTACTATGTCAGTGTAATATACACACTGTTTATAACAAAACTCTATGGTCTTGAAATTATAAAGTTATTTTTTCCGGAAACTGATTTTGATATACTATACTTGCTTAGCATTTACATAAATTTCCAATAGAATAAATAGATATGAGTAAAAAAATTGACTAAAACTGATAAAAGACCGAGCAATTAAACTAGTAAAAATGCTTTCCAAGTATAACAAACGAAATTGAATGATCAGAAATTTATTTAGCCTTCGTCCAAGCAAAAGTCTTCCCTAGCACCGCTGTCAGTGAGTTAATGAGGTAATAATGAGATAGTGATGATGAGGTAATGTGACAATGAAGCTAATATTTATCCCATACTTGGTTTTTGCTCACATTGAAGACATGGAACTCTAGACTAGAGTTACTTAAAACTGAATGGGTTCGTTATAGCCTACTAACGTAAAAACTGAGGAAGGCAGATGAAAATCTCCTCAGTGGCATGTTTCCCTGAGCTAGTGGCTGTATTATAATGTCACAGAGCCATGTCCTCTCAGACTAGATTAACATGTTCCTCGATGTTAAAAGCTAAAAACCTAATGCTTAACGTCAGTTTCCTCACTCGAAAGCGATGTCACTGGCGGGTGAGTCCAGGAATTGAACCCGCACATACTGATCCGCGGTCGAATATCGTACCGACATCGCCACTGGCTCCAGCCAATGAAGAGCATTACTCTAGTCAGAACTTCATCAATGAACACGGTAGCAAACTCTGAATGAAAATTTATACCTTGGATTAGTCATTTTTTATAAAATTATAGAAAGTGAGAGTGGTCACATAATGTCTATATTACATCAGCTACTGTTGTATTACAAGCGTTGCGTGATCCAATTTGCGAATCATGTCTAACTAAATTCATGAGAGTGATCAGTCTTATGCAGCCACGTCCGAATTAACGTCTAGATCGCCTGTGACTTGAAGGCGCTTGGATCTTATCCCTAACAAACGCGTCGCAGATGACGCCTATGAAACCGTCGTAAAGAAAGATAAATCACGTTTCATTCTATTTCCTTAGTGTTGTTCAAATTGACAGGTCTAAGGTACATATTCATGCTCATTCTGCTTTCATTCTCCATATTCAACAAGTTAATCACTTCACAAAAGGATATGCATTTTTCATACCTTATGTAGCTTCTAGCTTGGGAAAAATTTCGCTTCTGATGTGATTTCCCGTTGTCTTCCTCCGTATTTGCTTTGTCGCCTCTTACGACGCTTACGGTTAACGGTCTATTCTTCAGTGTCTCGGACGCAAGGGAAGTTTCATTCTAAAGAGATTAAAATCGATAAACTCGAGCTAGTTTGAGAGATTAGATTACTGATTATTCATTTATTTGCAAGCTCAAGATAAATTACAAGCAAGGAAATGATAATGGCGAAATAATTTGAAATTTTTGAATAATTAAATGTTGTAGTGTGCAATATAAATCGAAATAATAATATATACTAGTATACGTGTATTTAGTTCAAATGTCAACTTAAGGACAACACTTATTAGCGTCAACAGATTTCTTAGAATTTCTTATCTTAGCTGAAGTAAATACTGAATCAACGTACTAATCGATCTACGATTGATTTATGTAAGTTATTTCAAATTTCATTTCAATTATAGTCCCGTTAGTTGTAACGAATTGCTAAACTTAAGATATGAGTCAATTATTTAAATATGACGTGATTAAATTAGATTTCAAGTGAAGTATTGCTCGTTAACGTTTGGGTATCATTATTTAAAGTATTTACGAGAGAGATAAGAAAATATAAAGTAATAAATATAAGATAAAAATGATAAAACAGCTATAATACTGTATGCATAAGTTAGCGTGTTCAGCTTTGGCTAAGTTAAGCCGAGCAGGGTTTACTAATTAAGGTTCAGTATGAAAAACTGTTCTACATTCACAGTGCACGGTTCAGCAGATTTGAGAACGGCTCAGTAGGTTTGAAAACGGTTCAGTAGGTTTAAGAAGGGTTCAGTAGGTTTGAGAACGGTTTAGCAGGTTTGAGAACGGTTCAGTATGTTTGAGAACGGTTCAGTACGTTTGAGAACAGCTCAGTATGTCTCTAGAAGAGTTCTATTTAGAACGTTTCGGTATTTGTTAGTTCGAAAATTCAAGAAATTGGATAAATAAAACAGCTCAGCGGGTTTTCGAAATAGAACAGTTCGTGTAAGTTTTATATGGTTGCGATTCAGCAGGTTTTGGGCAAAGCAGATTTTAGGATTAGAGCAGGTTTAGGGAATGGAGCAGGTTTAGAAATCGTAGAGATTTTAGAGAAGAATATGTTTTATAGGATAGAGCATGATTACGGTGTAGAGCAGGTTTTTGGTATGTAGTTGGTTTAAGAGATAGAACTGAGTTTGGGACAGAACAGGTTTCAGGGACGTCGTTAAATAAGTTGATTTAGGCGTAGAGTTGATTTAGGAGTAGACAGTCTTTTGAAGATGACTTGCTCGATCCTACAAAACAAAAACAAACAGAAAATGTGATTACATACTAAGAAACAATCAGCTATTGGAATTCTACACCAAAAACTATCACTCCAAAATATTACACAAAGCAAGCGGCGAATTGTAAATTGACCTTCGTATCGATACCTGACAATAGTAGCATTTCACATTCTCTCAACAACTTATATTTGAACTTCCAGTTTAGCATGCTCAAGTCTGTGTTCTGTAACAAATGATCACTCAAATCTTGACATAGTTCTTGTCATATCGGGTGCAGGCCTAGATAAACTTGTAGCATAGTAAAGGCTAAAGGCGCACAGGTTTGCTATTTATTAAACAATATATTGGTTGATCGAGTGCTTGCTCTTTAGTGAACGTGTAAGCAGACTGTGTCTGAAAATAAACATCTAGAACCCGTAATACGCAAAAAGCTTGTGTTATTATACTTGTAGAGATGCGTTCTTCAAATGTTCAATATTTTCGATAAGATATCAAAGTTAAAATAGTATCATTATCAAACCTCTCCGAGCTGATTTATGAGGGTTGTCTTAATGGCAGAGCCAGTACCCCAGTTATCAAAGTATTCTAGGTCAGTAGGCGTGGCCGTGGCAGGTCTAAGTCCGTGAGCCCAGATCTATTGCATAGAACAACAACAACAACATGAGAGTTCTGACATGCTTTAGAGTAGAATGAAAGTTTTAATGTCCCTTTCAGCACCAGAGGGCTATGTCAGGGACGTAGGCCTCAGGTTAATATACAAATCCAAGCAGTTCGTCGTCACCAGAACGAACTTGAATATCAACGAAGAAAACGCGAGGTTCTCTTATAGTACACTCCGTAGTCAGGGAAGTTCACTGACAGTGCAGTCCGTAGACTGGGAAAAAATTATAAAGCGAGAATAGACTTAGCTTGAGTGGGAGTGCTGCGTTTGAGTGTCAAATGTAAGTTGACATGTAGAATGCATTGTTTATTTTATTTATGTTACATTTTTATGCATTGTTGTATTTATTAGTGATAGCTTAGTTGTTAATTAGTAAACATTATAATTACTTATTTCATTATGTCCATATTTTAATGAGGTGTGTGACTTTATAGAAGAAGAAATGAGGACGAATTTAGGCTTGGTATAACCAATATATCGCGTAACTGACTGGTAAAATGTACATATACATGTAATATACAATACATGTATGTATATCTAATAATGAATATCGTGTGCTTCAGGCATTTACATATATATATATATATATATATATATATATATATATATATATATATATATATATATATATAAGCGAGAAGTTGTAACGGTTACGCTACATCCGATCGCCAAACATCTATTAATATCTGACTTCATAATAATTGCTACCATGTTTAATTTATTTTATTTTATTTTTTTAAGAAGAAGAAGCACTCGAGTGCTGATAGTCATTATCTGCTTTAAGAACTATAAATAGACTTACTTATAATTCATGTCATGGTATTTTAGTATCCTCCTACAACCCGCAGTGAAAGGCAAATGGTTTAAGGTCTTTGATCTAGAGATACCTTTATTTTGGCAGATGGCTGAATAGTGATGTAGTTTAGGGGAAAGTCTGGCTTGTCGATCCCATCGATGTTTCTTCTTACTTTAAATCCGTCTAAGTTCTCTTCCTAAACATCACAGAACAACGAGTCAGAGTTAATTAGATGCTTAACTGTTAACAGCTGTTAACTGTAGCAGCTGTTAACACCTGTTTACAGTTAGTCAGCTGCAACTGAATGTTAGCCGATAGAATGAATAGCGTGAAAATGTGTAAAGTTAGTAATAGTTACCTCAATTACTGTGTCGTTCAATTGTCTTTATTTCGGTTCTTCGTCAATTTGTTTTATTTTATTGCCATGATTCTTGTAATGTATAATATCGATACACTATATTTTATATCACCTATTGGTAAACAGATTTATTTTATCATTGGTTAATTAAAGTCTCCATTTGTTATTATCGCAATCAAATTTGGTGTACAATTATTAACTTATATAGGATACAATGAGATATGAGCTAAACAGAGAGGCAAACAGATAAGTGTATATGGCGTCTTCAGCTTAATAAATGCTCAAAAAGAGTAAATACTTGTCAATGCGTAATATGCTGCATTTATAATTCTTAATAACAATAAGATTATTACTGGTTTAACATCTGTTTCCTCATCCATGGATTATGTCAGGGTTGTCCCTACAAAATCCTTGGATGACATCACTACAGATCATTTCACCCAGACCAATCTGCAAAAGATATATACTGAGGAAAAGTAAGTCCTAAAGTGAAAGCCGGTCCAGTGACGCACAAATGGTGCACAAATGGATAAATAGAGTATGAAGTTTTTGCAGTCATACGATACAAGCTGCTAGATAACCTTTCTGCCGGTGTTCTCCAGGGCCACGAAGGTTCCATCAGCTGCGCACTCTGAGATGGAGACGGGACCCTTGGCGCTCCTCTGGTAGGTCGTCTTAGCCGACATCTCTCCCTTCATCACCTGACTCACCCGGGTGGTGGCGTCTAAAACATGGGATATCATTGTATAACATATTATATTATTATTATACTATTATACTATTATACTATTGTTATACTATTATTATTATTATTATATTATACTATTATTATACTATTGTTATTATTATATTATTATTATATTATTATATGATAATATTATTACTATTAATAATATTATGTTATATTGATATACAGAACTCAAGAAACTGATGATGATGATGATGATATATTGATATATAACTTTAACAGCGTAATTGAGAGGTAGGCCTGGGTCCCTGGGCCTTTGGAATGATTTTTCGGTTAAATAATAATTTCCTTTGACAGCTTTTTTCTCACATTCAAAGGATAGTGAATATGAAATTAGGGAAAGTTGTTAAAGCTTTAAAGTTTAAGGTTTTCTTATACACGTGTATGCCAACTGTTAGAGATAGCACGGCATGGATTAGAACTCGTCATCTCTTATTTTCAAGCAAGCGTGCTAATAATTCGACGACAATCAAGTGCAAGAATCTGTAATGGCGAAATTGAGAATGGCTTTCTGGAACAGTTTAGACTTCCATCGCGCCGTTATGTCTCATTTCAAATTCTGGGCTCGCCCTTCACTGACATCGCTTTCGAGTGAAGAAACTGGCATTAACCTTAGCTTTACCAGCTCTTTATTTTACGAAGTCGACACGGAGAGTTCTGGATAAGAAAACCACCCATTTCTGACTTATCTTTTAAAAATAGTTTAATTTAAAGTAATACTTAATTATTAATTATTTTAATGTCTTAAAAACCCAATTGTTAGAGATGTCATGTAACGACATTAAGTTTTAAATGACAAATCCTCAGGTGAATTGAACTTTCGTGGGTTCGATTTCCAGCCGCGCTGATCTGAGAGTAAAATCTCGAACATTGACTGGACTGGATATACAGAAAATGGACTAAATTACCTTACGATGTAAACATGTAGTATTATAAAAATGATAGATATCAACATGATTGATCATTTCACTTTACTGCGTGTTAATAATAATAACAATAAGAATAATAATAGTAATATTATTATTATTATTATTATTACTTCCAAATAAGCCTGACAGCTAAGAACACAACTTTAATTACTATAGATAATCTATTTCCAAAATATTTTATGCACAGTTTATCTAATTACCCGAATTAGATAATCGATTTCTGAATGACAGAAGGTAAACAGAATCTAAATATGGTTATCACATCTGCATTTATGTGGGCTTATCTTGTCTTCCCTCTCATTGTGCATTACCTACTGGCAGGTCCATGGTATATAACGCCTCCACTCTTCTCTGTCATCCGCTTTCCTCTTCATGTCCTCATATGCATCTTGTCTTGTCATGTCTATGGTATATAACGCCTCCACTCTTCTCTGTCATCCGCTTTCCTCTTCATGTCCTCATATGCATCTTGTCTTATCATGCCCTACAGACTATAGCTATTTACGCTTATCTATGCCTATATTTTAGAAGCCTATAGGTGTGTAACTCTAACCAGAGCTGCTGGCGCCACCTGCCGATGACGACGACATATAAGAACTGCTGTGCCCGTAGGCACCGCCGTATTGCATCTGAGACTCCAGTCTCTGTTCCTGGGTGCTCTTCATAGACTCCACTATCTGCCTTAACCCCTGCCTGAATAACAGCAACAATAACAACTCAATTAATCTTCAGTCGATGTCCATAACAACATTCTATGTCCAGTGTATATTCAGTCTATGTCCAGTCTATGTTCAGTCTGTCTCCAGTGTATGTCCAGTGTATGTCCAGTGTATATCCTAAGATGACTTGAACTCTCGTAGGTTCGAATCCCATCCGCGCTGATCTGAGAGTAAAAATATCGGACATACGCAGGATTGATTACACGGAAAATGTACTAAATTGCTTAAAGGTTTAAACATGTGGTATTTTAAAGTGATTTTATCCACATAGTTGATCATCTCACTGACGAATGTTTTTACTTTATTTCCTAATAAGTAACAGATGTACAAATTAATCAATTAACCAATCAATTAGGTAGATCGGGTAAAGCTAAGGATAACGTCAGTTTCCTCACTTGAACGCGGTATCAGTGACGGGAGAGCCTAGGATTTGAACCCCGCATAAACTGATCCGCGGTCGAGTGTCTTACCGACTTCGCCACTGGCTCCAGCCAATCAAATCTAATCAATCTATTTATCTATGAATCGGCGATGAAACCCAGCAACGTCAAAATAATCGATAACCTATTCTCTTCGCCTTCCAGAAGTTTCCTGTAGGCAGCTATCTCCAGTTCCAAGCCGAGCTTGCTGTCCATGATGCCCTGAAGCTCCTTGAGGATTGCCTCCATCTCAGCCCTCAGTTTCGAGATTTCCATCTTGAATTCGCTCACCTGGGACTCGAGATCTCTCTCTCGATCCTCCTTCTCTCTCCTCAGTTGATCCAGTTCACTCTGCAGCATGTGGTTCTGAGGACAGAACCAACATATTGATCCTATTTAGTTAACATCATCATCATCGTCACCATCATCATCATCATCATCAACATCATCATCATCATCATCAGCAGCAGCAGCAGCAGTATCATCATAATCATATTCCTTTAAATCCCAGTTTAACTAGGATCGGGATGCGAATAGACTTGATCCATTCGTTTAAGTTTTTGTAGCTATTTATGGAGCCTAGGCGCTCACCAACCGAATGCCCTTGCTGACGTTGTTCCTACTTTGTTAACATAAACTATCCAAAAACAGCGTTAATTAATTGAACCTTTCGTTTTCGGTGAATCAATCAGAGTCGGAAGTAATTGAAGCGTGGCTAGAAGATTCGATCAATTACGACCGTATTGATCAATCAGATCGATATTGATGAAATAGATGGTTATTGGTCGATATTATTTGACAAACTTTCATTTTTCGCAAGCAACTGATATTATTAGTCTATTAGACTATAATTAACAAACTTAAGCGTTTAAGTTGTCACATTATTTGCATGTTAGACCTGAAAAGTTAAATGAGCAGATAAATTTTGTGCAAAGTAAATGTTAATGCAGTTGTAGCTTTATTTATGAAAAAGTTGATGCATGGAATAGAGCCTACGGTGTTTACGCATAATATTATGATGAAAGAAAAATTGCAAGTTGCTTGTAAACAAATACTACATTTGTTAATGCAATGATTTCGTTTTGATAATAAAGGCCTGGTGGCTAGGCATAGATCATCATTCATCCAGCTTTAAATCCTAAAATAATCTTGCTGGGAATAATATAAAAAATTAATATAAATTTGTGTGAAGGTGAATACTTGCAAGATATTTTTAAAGCATTAAAAGCGTCAAATAATTAATTCGAACCTGGCTTAAAAATTTAATAGCGTTCGATCGACAAGCTTGACAAAAGTAAATGTTTTAATGAAACTTCAGTTCTCTTTCAATAGAGATTTGAAGTATACATGGCTGGAGCCAGTGGCGATGTCGTTAAGATATTTGGCCGCGGATTAGTAAGTGCGGGGTTCAAATCCTGGGCTCACTCGTCACTGACATCGCTTTCGAGTGAGGAAACTGACGTTAACATTAGCTTTACCGGCTTTGAACAATATAAACAACGACTTTTCGGACAGTATATCAGTATGATTGTGTAAGAACCTACTCTGGCCTCTAGTTCCCCAGTCCTATCTCTCTGCTCAGTGATTTGAGTCCTCAGCCTCTTGCTCTCCTCCTTAGCGTGAACAGCCTCCATGTTCTGCTTGGTCGCTCCGGTACGAAACTCTTGAATCTACAACAAAAAAGGGCGTTAAAATAATGAATAAACATTAGCTTTGCCAGCTTTTTATTAATCAGAGACACACATATAATAACGTCAACTGGTAACAAAACACGCACACAATAAAGCGGTCGCTTGATTTAATAGCAAGTAAACACGCATTATAGTGAAATGATCAACTGTGTTGATATTTATCACTTTTTAATACCACATGTTTAATCTGTTAGGCAATTTGTTCCATTTTCCGTGTAACTAGTTTAGTGAATATCCGATAATGTTACTCTCAGATCAGCGTTACCCCTACGCTATTAAGACAATCTAAATACATGCGGCTACAATATCAATCAAATCGAACCTTAAGGTTGTAGAAAGTCTCTAGTTCTCCTCTCATTCCATCCAGCTTGTCATCATAGACCTGATGGATCTCTCTCAACGCCTGTCCCATCTCGTTCTTCCAGAACTCTCTGTTCTCAGCTGTAGTGTCCCTGTAGGCCAGGGCTGCAAGCTCCTTCAACTCCTGCACAGCATAATATAATATTAATATACAGTAGGTATTTCTTTTTTCGTCATCATTAGACAGGAGGAAGTCAAAAACACAGTATTAAAAATCAATGATCAAAATGTGACTATTGTTAGGTTTATGTTTATGCGTTACTTTTTAAAAGAGAATTTATAATGGTCAATTACAGATTCTGCGCAGACTATAGGTAATAGTCAAAATCAACTCATAACTGCTTACAAGTTATTGATTGTGTTTGTAAAAATTAATTGCAATTGTTTTATGGCATTTCATGCCGTGTAGGCCTACTATACACAACTTCAATGGACTCTGAAACATTATTATGAACTAATTAAAGAATGAACAAACTATTTATTGTTAATTCATAAGCGGGTAACTTGACAATTACAAAAAGATTAAAAAATAATCATGAACGAGAGAGATAGAAAGCTACGAATATCATTTAGTAAATGTCTTTGTTTGCAATTGAGAACCCTAAATATTTTATCAGAAATCTAGAATGAAATCCTCCTGAATTAGCAATTTAGAGTAGAAGGGACCTGTTCGTGGACAGCCTTCAGGAATTCCAGTTCCTCTTCCAGAGTCTGTCTGCGGTTCTCAGCGTCAATGTGCAGCAGTGTCTCGTTATCCAGGTCCTGTCCGCCAGTAGATCAATCAATCAATAAATTAATCCATCATTCAATCATTGATCATTAATTAATAATTAATCGCTAATTAATCATTTAATCGATCTATCAAATCAACATTTACAAATAGTCATCATTTTAATCAAGACATCATTTATATAAATTGCTACAAGAATATTTCAGTAATGAAAATTTGTAATTTATTATATAATAACATAAGTATAACCTGTTTGGTTATACTTATTTTACTATATAATGCATTACAAATTTTCATTACTGAAATATTCTTGTAGCAATAATTAAATTTAGAAAATAATTCACGAGAAATAATTAGTTTACAATTTATTTAGTTGTCAGAGCTTTAATTTATTAAATTTTATCAGTCACTTTAGGTTTTCCATTAAACACTGGGTTGCAAGGAAGCTTGAATATGATAACTTCTCTTTTGAGAATGTACAGCCTCACCAAAGTTACTGCAAACAAGTGTAACAGAAAGGATGCTAAATGGAAAGTTATCCATTGAAAGTATGCTTGGTTTGCTTGCTTGATTGATTGCTTCTAATTCATTACTGATTAATTTAAAGATAATTCTTTATTGATTGATTGAAAGATTGATTTGACAGATTAGAGCTACGCACTGATTGATTGATCAAAGGAATGATGAATTGATAAAACTAACAGTTAACTGATTGATTGTTTGATTGGATGTTGATTCAATGATTGATTGATTGTTTGATTTATTGATTGAATGATTGATTGATTGGCTGACTCACATTGATTTATTCTTTTGTTATTTGCTTGATTGACTGACTGATTGATCGATCGATTGATTGATTGAGTGACGTACAATCCTCGCTCTATTGAGAGCATCCTGCAGTGTGGCAATGAGCTTCTTGTCTTTATCTCTGTCGCTCTCTAACAGTTCTACTCTTCGTCTCATCAGATTGATCTCTGCCTCGTAGTCGGCTAGCTGCTGGTTCTGCCTTTCGGTTCGTTCCCTCTCCTCAATCACTGCTCTGTTAGCATCGTTCAGTCTGAAAATAATTCATCATTTAGTTAGCTAATCAGTCAGTTAAACAGTCTGGCTGACTGTCAGTCAATCAGTCAGTTAAACAGTTAGGCTGTATGTCAGTCAATCAGTCAGTTAGTCTGCAGGCAGACAGGTAGTTAATCAGTCAGTCAATCAATCAATCAGTCAGGCAGACTGACCGGTAGGCACTCAATCAATTAGCAATCACGATAAAGATCTAAAATATTTTAAAATTAAAATATTTTAAAATCAACGCTCCATCTGTCAATATACACACTCTCCCTTATATATATATATATATATATATATATATATATATATATATACGTATATATATATAGTATTATATACATATTCATGCATTCTAAGACACGATACGATGCAGTATGATAGGATGGATAGGATTGAATTGGATAGGATTAGATTGGGTTGGATAAGATTGAACAGGATAAGATGATATAGGATAGGATAAGATATGATAGGATTGGACAGGATACGATAGGATAAGATGGATAGATGGGATAGGAAAAGATGGGATCGGATAAGATAGAATAACGATGCTATTCGCAAGTCATAAAATGGTAGCCTTAGTCATAACGTAAGTAATGTTGACCTACGTTACTCCAACGGAAGATAAAGTGGAAGACTTTACTCCAAATAACGAGTTGTACGATCCATCAAGTCATGTATATCAATCATAAACAAGTTATCACTTTCTTATCAGCTTAGATAACGTGGTGCTAATATCTGTCTGAGTCATAGGAACTAACGTGTTGATGGCTTTTCTTCAAATCATGTCAGAGAATACAGAGCCGGAAATGTACTTAATAATGCTCTTAAAAACTCCGGTATAACCTTGGTTTCAATCATAAAGGAACGAAGTAAGTGTAATTTATATAACCCTCTGTCGTTCAAGGTTAACCAGCGCTGCTGATATCTCGAAGATCTCTCTGTATTACCTGACCGATAAGCGGATGATAAATAAATAGCAATTCTTTTATTGATAATAATTACTAGACTAAATAATTCCTCAAATAATTTCATAAAATGATGGACAATAGATGCAGACAGTCTAGATCAGATGTGATTGGTGTAAGTGATAGGAACTGTAACTGGAGCTGACACTTGTGGCTCTCGGTTGAGTGTCTCGACCAGTTTGTACGTGTCAGATTTGGATGAATGTTTCCAGGTACGATTCCTTAATGTAAATAACGATCTTTTAGATGTTGTAGCACACTGCCTGATAGAGAGACGCTATGACGTCCCTGACATCATCTTTGCATGATGAAACGGACGTTAAACCTTTCTTAGTGATTCGAATTTCATTTGGGCTATATTTGACAATATCCTGGTAATATACATTCTGATAAAATATAGCAATGAAACTTAATTAAACCTGGTTATGTTGCATATTTTTACATGAAAACAACAGCGAAAGACGTCGAGATCTTCACCAGTTAATTGAATCAACTTTACATACGTTGGGTGCTTGTTCCAAAATAGATTGCTAAGTTAGCCTATATCAAATGTTTAGAATGCTAATGTTTTGTAAAACGTTCGTGCGGTGATTTAACTGTCAGACTACTATCAAGGGTCTCATGTGCTCAAATCTTCGTTAAGACCAACTGCATTCAAGTAGATGTCTACTGGCAAGAGTTAAAATTTAAGATTAAATACTAAAGTGCCTACTATATATATACTGTATATATATTATATATATATCTATATATATATACTGTATATTATATGTTATATGTGTATATATACATACATATATATATATATATATATATATATATATATATATATACAGTATATATATAGTAGACACTTTAGTATTTAAACTTAAATTATATATATATATATATATATATATATATTATATAATTTCTTTTTACTCAAAGCTGCCGGTTTATTCACATCATAGGTTTCAATGTATTGCCCTAAAATAAAACAAAATGCTTACGGGTTTCGGATATTAAGTAGATTTAGACAGCACGTTAATATAACAACCTTGAATATTTGCTGATAATATCAACCGCAGCTATTGTATAGTCAGAAACTTCCCGACAGGCAGACAAAGTATAGACAGTTTGAAATAAATCACTCATAGTCTAGTACATTATTGTTCACGTAGCTTTGGCGAACAATAAAAATACTGTTGCACATCATAATCGCATCTTCACTTTCAGTTTGATATTTGAGAAACACTAGAACACTGTACCTTGAAATTCCTTGGGTGATAAATTGTATTTATACATGAATGTATAGTTTTAGTTCTACAAATCTCAATACAACTCGAGATAATCCTAAGAATTTTGTTATCGGGGAAATTGTTTAATTTGGGTATAAAAACATTCAACGAAGTTCAGATAATCAAGTTTAAAATTTCAATGTCTGCATCTAGATTAATATGCTTTACAGTCCGTAGTCAACTTTGGTCAGCATTGATGGGGCAAAACATTCATGATAGGGCCGGATATAGTAAACACATATATGCCTATATGTATACAGTAACAACTAAAATTGATTTTCAAATCAAAGAGGATTGCAAGTGAAATATAGATGCTGTACAAGCTTTTCCACGTCTCAGTTGTGTACGTATAATTAATAGATACAACTAAATTAATTAGTTAAATAATGAGTAAAATAAAGAGCAATTAATATGTCTATAAGAAAGACTACTCACTAATTTACTGGTTTCTATTTCCCAACCGCATCTAATGTTTTAAAGGTCGGGTTGTTTCACTCAAACAACCAACTCACCGACATCGCAAACTGGCGGGAGCCAGAGGCGATGTCGGTAAGATACTCAACCGCGGATCAGTATGTGCGGAGTTCAAATCCTGGGCTCTTCCGTCACTGACATCGCTTTCAAGTGAGGAAACTGACGTTAACATTAGTTTACCAGCTTCTTTACCAAACAGTGAGAGCTAGGAGCAATTAATTTCTAGGGGATCCAGAACATAACTTATTTTTTTAAGCACTCTGCTAAAATTTATATAGCATTGTGTTTCGTAAGTATCGGTGACGGTACTTGACAAAAGCCGAAAGCGCCGTGAAACTTCTTAATTTGATCCTCTTCCAGGTTTTTTCACAGTCGATATAATTGCTGAACAATTTTCATACTATGTAAAGTAGACCTCTAGGCTTTGACTCTTTGGCAGCGTATTTGTCTTGTTTTCTTATGCAGGCATCAGTGTACATGTATTGCTATTAGTAGGCAAATACTTAAACCTCCATTCCACTAGTATCCTTCCGGATTTTGGCTTGCACCGTTAGACCCCACACTCTGCTCATCGGATTGGATTTGGTACCGTAGTGCTCAATGTTGTCATGGACGACAGTAGCATTCTAATTCTGATGTTGCTGTTGTTGTTGTTGTTGTTGTACATGCAAGTTGTTATTTAGTTCTGGTGTCTCTCCCCTTCCACGCGTCTCTTCCATGCAGAGCTCGTTGGAGGTGGAAAACAATATTAATCTGCTATTGTTCTTGGGCGGTTGTGTGTAGGCCTTTATCTAGGCGCTGGCATTTCGGTTTCACGTCTTAGAAATGCTATCCGGTTTTCTATGCTCGCTGTATAATGTTACATTATTTCACGCCAGCTTATCTTATCGAGCCCCTGGCGTAAGAACTTGAAAACAAAGGCTGCGAATTACGACTTTATTATGTGTTAATATAATACAAAAATGCTGCACGTTGTTTCATGTATGTTTTATTTTGTCAAGCTTCAAGCGGATGTTTTTTACTAAGTCTGGGATGCGATGCTTATAACATTTGCTCGTAATAAGACAAATATGCGGCCTAAAGGCATAAGAGGCCTTTTGTATATTTGAGCTTTTAGAACCTTATGAAGTTTTCCAATATTGTAACCGGCCGACACAATGCAGGCTTCAAATATAACATTTCTACATGTAGATAATGTCTGACATTTATATGATAAAATTTATCTGTACGCAAATATCATTAAGTAATCGCTCGTTTACCAAAAATAACAAAAACGTTCAGAGGATAAAAGGCATGCATTGTTTTCGCATAGGCCTATGTCAGACATCTAACTTTCCCCAATCGGCGTACTTTCTAATAAGCACATACGCGTAGAACTGTGTATTTCTTATATTCACGCGTATCCCAGTCTGCATGTATTTTAAGTCGTATTGTGGTTCTGCGCAGAAATGCAGACATGATCCTAGTTTGATTCTGACTTATAGCTCGTGCTCCATGGATTATAATAAGAAGTAAAAAAATCACCAGACATCTGCAACGCATTGTCTGGCAGCGGAAGAAGAGAAATTAAAATTGATTAATTGGTACATATGAATAGCTTCAAATAAAATAAAGCTGTAAAGCTAAGTTTAACGTCTGTTTCTACAACACCAAGAATACAAGTTTAACGTCTGTTTACACAACACCAGGAATACCATCAGAGGCGGTCCGGCTGAGATTTTAACCGATTGTCTCCCCCTTATTAAACAAGCGTGCTATTCATTCGGACATCGATCAACGGAAGATGTATATTTAGCTGTATATTTTTAATAAATCAATATAGATATTAATTGAATTATTGGTATTTCCTTTGTATGTCTCTTTGTAAGAGAAATCTATTCTTTTTAAGGGGCAGGGGGGGGGGGTATGAATTAGAAACCGGCATGTATCCGTTAGTTTTGTAATGATCATAACAATAAAAGATACCGTTCCGTTAAACAACTACGAAGCATCTGACTCCCTGAAAACCTGACTGCCCGATTGCGCTGAACAATAATATTTAAAATTATGCTATGCTTGAGTCTTTACTCTCTAAATATTTAACTCGCACTTCCTCATCATTGATTATAGTAAGCAAATATTTGAACAGAAGTAAAAAGTATTAATGTTAAGGGCACATAATTGCACAATGAATTGCACTCTACCATATAGCAATGAATTCTAATATAATATATTATAGGACGGCAGCGAACTAAAATCTACTCTATTATACAGCACAGTACTGTACTGAATAGTACTTGCTTTACTCTACAGTTTTGTACAGTAAACTAAATTACTATTCTTTAATCTTCAGATTGATTCTAATCTTAAGATTGATTTAATCTTCCCCGTGTTGTGCCCTCTCCTTGTTGTGCTCGGGTGTGGTTGGACCACTGCAGAATAGGGAAACCGCAAACAATCTGCCGCGTGTACGTAAGAGGCGACTAAAGGCAGGAGCTGAGGATGGTAAGAGGGGAACCACCTCACCATGATATATTTGCCCCCAGGATTAAATGCTAATTAATTCACCTAACTGAGGAAGGCAACGGGAAACCACCTCAGAAGCCATATTTTTCCGAGCTATATGCTACATAAGGTATGGATAAAGCATAGACATTGTGAAGGGATTAACTTGTTGATCTAGGGAGTGCTCTTATGGAGCAGGAAAGCAGACATTGAGTATGAATATGTACCTTGAACCTGCCACTTGGCAGTGCACTGAAGAAGAAGAATAATCTTCAGATTACAAAACATCACGATATTCTACAAGAGGCATTTTACTTCATAGCACTCTACCGTACTCTACCGCTCCGTCTCTATAGTCTCTATAGTATTTACAAGTAATATAGTATATTACTTGTAAATACTATAGAGACTAGAGTACGGAGCGGTATACCGTGCAGTAGAGTACTTTGAAAAACTATAAAGATTATAGAGTAAGAAAAGGTATACTATGCAGTATAATACTTTTAAACACTCTAGAGGCTAAAGTACGGAACGGTATACTATACAGTATATTAAATATACTGCATAGTATACCGTTCCGTACTCTATAGTTTCTAGTATTTCAAAGTCCTATATTGAATAGTATACCGCAGGTTACTTTACGCACTTCATTACATAATGCAGCAATACATAGTATCGATACTGCACTGAATCACTTTATCAGTATTATATTTTTCCGAACAGCATCATTATACAGTAAAATACCACAACATGTATATAATGTAGTAATGTACTCTAAAATATCACACAGTACTCCGCTGTATTGTACGCTACAGTACTGCGCTGTACCATGCTGTATCGTAACTTGATGTATGGCGCTGTACTACATCGCACTGTATCTGATTGTAATTTACAATACGGTACTATAGTATCCTATAGTATCTATAATGAACTATATATAATGTACTATAGTATTCTACCCTTCTGCTTTCACTTTAATCTTATTAAATTACTTTGTACAATACTACGAGCATATTGAAAGCTCCTACCTGGATCTTGATTCCTCCAGCTGTTCCTCCAGTGAAGCCACTCTGATCTCCAGCCTCGCCTTATCTTTATCAGCATCATCGAGGCATCTCCTTGCCTCGTCAAGCTCAGCCTGGTACATCGCCTTGATCTGGGTCGTCTCCTTGCCCCACTTCTGCTTCAGCTTGTCCAGCTCATCGGCCAGTCTTCTGTTCTGCGCCTCGAGGAACCTCACCTTCTCGATGTAGCTGGCGAATCTCTCGTTCAAATCCTGCATGTCCTTCTTTTCCCTCTCCCTCGAGCTCTTCACGGCCGTCACTCCGGTGTTCGTGACGGCAGCGTAGGCTCCGGCGGGAGCAGCGGCGCTCTGCATGCCGTAAGAGCGCTCGATGGTGTAGGAGCTGCGCCCGCCGCCGAGGAGCCCGGCGGAGGTTCGCTGGATGACGACGTTGCGCGGAGCGATGGCGGCGCGGTAGGGAGTGGCTGACTCGGTGCTGTAGGAGCTCGAGGAAGTCTTGACCTCGTAGGTCGTGGATCGGTGGACCGGGGCCTCCACAGTCCGGGATGAGGTGGATATCGTCGTCTGGGTGGACATTGTCTAGTGTTCTGTGGCTCAGTCTGAAAGTACAAGTGCAATGAAAAATCTAAAATATACGTTGCTTAGCGAAACACTGCTGTAAATATGCTATTAAACGATGCACGTCTGCAAATATGCCACAAAACGATACACTTCTGTAAATATGCCATAAAATGATGCACTTCTGTAAATATGCCATTAAGTTATGCATGGTTGTAAATAAGGAACTATATCATGCACTATTGTAATATGCTTTTGCTTTAATAGAATTTGGCTTTTCTTATCTAGGCTGATGGTCGAATAGGTAGCCGGCTTGTCTTACAAACAGAATTACCGGCCAAGGTTCAAAACTCTGAAGGACCGACTCATCGAGAATGCTTGTGGTACAAAAACAGACGCTAAACGTAGCTTTATGGCTTTTTTACTTGATTCGGATCTGTTTTTATAAGGTCAATGATTTCTTTTTTGTACGGCAAAAGATTTCTCAATGGGCGAGCCAGGATCGGCAACAGTCATAAACTATTTTACGTGCTGAAACTGTCAAGGCTTTTAGATGTACTTGATGCACTAATTAGTACAATTGCAGTAAATTGAATATGTGCTGGATGTTATATTCTATGTCTTATTTTATTTTATTGTAATATGGACTACATCAAAATATGTATATCTCTCGCTGTCTCGCTTCTTCCTCTTTCTCTCTTTCCCTATCTCCCATTCTATCTCTTTCCCTCTCTCTAATGATCTGCCGGTCCAGAGCACATATTCATACTCAGATCCTGCTTTCATGCTCTATCAGAACGCCATAGAGCTATAAGTTAATCACATCACATAAGACTCTTCCTTATCCATATCCTATGTAGCCTAAAACTTGGGAAATCATATGGTTTCTGAGGTGGTTTCTCGTTACCTTCCTCAGTTCTTGCTTAGTCTCTTTTTACGATTCGTGCAATGAACGGTTGGTATATTCTTCAGTGTCAAGACATGACTGAATTATTTATAATTGAGCGATGATGGTGATAGATTATTGGATGCTACCTCAAAATTGAACTTTACTTTTACATATCTTACATATAAATGCTTAAAACTAGTAGGAGGACGAATTTGTACCACATCTTTATAATTAACTAAGAGTTAATTGTGTTTGATATTATGTATTACATAACTGAATTGCTAACTTACAGAGCCATTGAGACACGACAATACAATTTTCTGAATTTGAACTGTCTATGGAAACATTTCATTAGTGCACAAGAAATATTCAAGAAATACTTACATGAGAAATATATCGAAATGTATATTAAACAAGCGCTACCAAAGCTTAATGAAATATCTCAATATTATTTAGCATAAGAGGTTAACTGATATACTATGTGAGTGCAATATATCCACTCCAATAACCCTGACGTATAGCGCTTTACTAAAAGGTTAAAGTGAGCTAGTGTGCAGCAGTTGATCAACCACGAGTCTAGGACCTCCAGAACTCTACCAGGCTTCCACGCCTGTCTCAGCTTATAAACACCAAACCGCGTGCCCAGCGCTGCAGCTGTTCCACGTTGTCTATTACTCCAAGAAGTCATGCACAGTCTGCGATTTCGTTTATTATGGTCTAATTATGTTTGCACTGTTTTGGGTGTGTAATATATCATCTCTCTCTCTCTCTCTCTCCATCTCTCTCTCTCTCTCTCTCTCTCTCTCTCTCTCTAGTGCTCTGCCAAGCGGCAGGTGCAAGGTACATATTCCTATTCGCATACTGCTCTTTACGCTCCACGAGAGCACACCGTAGATTAAACAGTTAATTACTTCACAAATGGCTATGCCTTATCCACACCTTAATGTAGCCTATAGCTTGGGAATAATATATCTTCTGAGGTGGTTTCCCGTTGCCTTCCTCAGTTCTACAATGGATTAACTGCCATTTAATCATGGGGTAAAATTTCAAGGATGATTTCAGTATCATCATCAACATCATCATAGTCATCATCATCATCATCATCATCATCATCTTCTTCTTCTTCTTCTTCCCTTGAATCCCAGTTTGACTAAGACCGAGGAGATACGAACAGACCGGGATATTTGCAGGCCTTCTTTTCCATTCCTTTTTTAAAATTTTGTAACAATTTCTGGAGACTATAGCTGCTCATCAACAGAACGCCTTTTTCTAACATTTGTTTCGATGTTAGTGCTTTGTTGCTATTTACGACACGTGCAGTCAACGATATGTAAAAACCAAATGGACATTTAAGCAATACTTATATAAATTCCTAATTTAGTCACTTTTGATATAAGTATTTTTATTTTACAAATACTTATATCAATTCCTAATTTAGTCTTTTTTAGCTGTGAAATAAACTGACTTCTGAAGCATTTGCTATCCTCAGTTTCTGCCTGGTCGCCTCTTACGACACAAGCGGTTGGCTCGCAGATATGGTTAGTCAATTCAATAGCGGTACGAACGTCTGCATACCACGTGCATTACTTAGTATGAAAATAACTGTTATATTATGATACCTAAAATTCCAAATAAAAGGCTGGTATGAAATTTTGGCACAATTATTGTGATGTTGCTCCTTGCAGCATTCAAGGTTATCATAAATGTTGCTAGTAGTAATGGAGCATATTTAATGCCATCATATACCTGTCAGGTTTGTTTGATGTACATTTACCTGTAGCTAGCATCCTCTTAGTTTTGCAGACAACAGCTGATCTAGCCGATTATCAAGTCCACACGTTTATTTGAGGTTCCTGACTTGCACAAGAGTAAAGTGTAGAGATGAAAAGTTGCAGCTTTATTTCTTTTCTAAACGACCACTTCTACAGTATAGTGTATGGGCGATGTCAATGACTGGTCTTCAAGACTGCTTTGTATGTTCCTGGCACTTTATAAATACTTTCCATTACTGATCATATTTTTTTTATCCTTTTATATGTTTCTGTTGATAGCGCCAGTTAGCAGCAATCTCCGATACATGAATAACCTTCCAGGGACCCTAGGTGATATCCTACAGTTGTTTGATGACGGAAGTTTTGAATCATGTGAGGCCACTTGTTTGCTGTTGCTTCAGAGGTGAACATTCTAACCGTTACACCCTATGCTTTCTTCAGTGAATGAATAACAACTACAATTACGGGCTAACTAGAACTACAATTAATACAAGTAAAAATCAAGTAATAAATATAAGTAAAATTCAATTAATTAAGTAAAATATCATTAATGATGGGCCTGTGCTTTTAATTAGACCGATGATCAGAATCAACATGTAGAACACATGTAGGCTTATGGGTTTTGTAAAATACAGTTCATATTGCAGACATGTTAGATCTCATGATATCGGTAGCATCTGGCTAGCTGTAGATTATAAAATTGGCAAAATGGTTAAAGCCAAGTTCATAAAGCTAGTTAGCTGTTAACTGTGCCTCGAAAAATGACTAAGACTAGATGAGCACTGGATTTGAACCCTGCAACTATTTACTGATAGTTGTACATCTTATCGACATTACATTTACAGTCTCTGTGTATGTATGTACTGTGTATGTACCTGCAATACATGTATATAGTGAGACACCTTCAACATCAACACGCAGGCTACTGATGATAGTTTAGGCCTACGTAATTTATGAGTCTGATATCTCTAGGCAGAAACCCGAGAATGAGATTTCGAGGAGACTATTAAAGTTAGATTTGTAACTGACTGATAGCACGTCTAGCAGTAGTACATAGGATGAGATAAAGTATTTTTTATGTATATTCCAGATTAACACTAGTTTATATACGTAAATAGATTGCCCCTATACGCCTACTACTTCTCTCTCTCTCTCTCTCTCTCTCTCTCTCTCTCTCTCTCTCTCTCTCTTCTAGTGTTCTATCAAGTGGCAGGTCTAAGGTACATATTTCTACTGGCATGCTGCTTTTGAAGCTTCAGAAAATGAGCACACATTCGATCAACGAACTAATCCCTTCATAAATGGTATGCCTTTTCCACATCTTAACGTAGCCTGTTGCTTGAAAATAATAGGCTATGTGAGGCGGTTTCCCTCCCTAGTTCTCCTCCCCCTTATTTACAGTGATAATACTGTGTGGTTCAGTCAAATGTAAGATCTGCTGATAGTTCCTATGAGCATTTAAAGCGAGTCTTTACTAAGGCGATTAATGCAGTACAATTAAACCTGTTTCAAGGTTCATCAACTGATGAGTAGCTAGCCTTGTCTAGTTCATTTCTGTAGCTTCACTTGATCAATTATAAGATGTCGAGCTGATCATTAACTGTGCTGCAGCAATTAATGATCTCCTGTTATTTTATTTTACACATGTTGTGTCCAGAGTAGAATGTCGTAATAGCACGTAGGGTTAACGTCATGAACTTTTATATGACAGATCCTGAGGTAAATTGAACCCTCGTGGGTTGAAAGTTCGTGGGTATACCCCAGGTTCTGACGTTCCTGATCCGGAACAGACGATCGAGAAAATCTTCACATGAATCGATATTAGTATTAATATGGATACATTTTTAAATCTTTTAAAATCACTGTTTTTAAATCTTCCCTGTTTTTAAATCTCCCTGACTGTGAGTTTGATCGGTTGCAGTTTGTTCAGTATGCTCTTGCGCGAGAAATTTTTGTAGTTCCAAGTACTCACAAGTTACGCCTATTTTGAAGTCTTTGCACTGGCTATAGATTAAAGAGCGTATTATTTACAAAACAGCTTCGTTAACCAATAAGTCCGTCACCATCCCTGAACAATCATGTATGCCTCACTTGATTAAAGTGATGCAGCCAACTGTTACTCGGTCTTCTACTCTTTACTACTCTTGTGATTACTCTTGTGATTACTCTTGTGAGACCCAGCTTACCTTCACGCTCTAAGCTATCTAATCGTTCTTTCCAGCATGCTGCACGTACAGCAGATCTGGAATTCTCTTCATATGAGCAGTTCCATAGCAGTTCCATAGTTGAAGACCTATCTTTTTCATCTATCTTTCCCAGCCAGTGTCCATGAGTTGCGACCAGGGCCTAAATCTCCTTTTCTTTAATTCCCTTTCCGTTGGATAGATTTTCGAGATTATGAAATTTGCACCGTTTTTGGACATTCCATTTGCTAACCTGCTTGATTTTGTCTCAATAGTGCTCGATGTTGTCATTGATGTCTGTAGCACTCTAATTGTTTTTATGTTAGGTTATTGTCTTCCAATTATATAGATTTACTCTGTATTCTATATCTTTAACTAGAATCATAGATGCGCTTGGCATACAATTTTCATTGAGAACTGGATCATCACTCAGTCTATTCCGACCGCTGCTTTAGGTAGTCAGTCAGTCGGTAAACATAGGCACCTCGAAGAGAAGTCCCACGGGCTCCTCGCCTTGACGTAAAACCCACTAAAATATCAAATAAAATTGAAAAAGTTCGAGTTGGTAGCACTGGGCGACAGCGCCATCTTGAAGCGTTATTTGTTTGTAAATCTTTTGTTTATTTATTTTCAATTGTTCACTAGTTGCCTGGAATCTCGTAAACTTCTAAAAACTCATCACAAATATTCGGACTCTAATTACAAATAATATTTTATTTGCACAATTATTCTCAGTAAAAATAAATTGAATCTGATAAAAGTAATATATTAAAAAATAATCAGTCTAAAATTTAAATGCCTCGAGATCTGGGAAAATGGATTTATTCCAATTGGCGTGAATGAATATAATTGAACAATTTATATTAAAGGTACTAGCTTTAAAATGAACTTTGATGGTTTAAGGCATTCTGAAGGCGTTGTGAAAAGTAAGCTAAATTATTATTTATTGTTCCCGGGCACAATGGTTTGAATTGTCCAGTTTGTGTTTAGATTGGCCTGCATGAAATTTTAAATGACAAATCCAGAGGTACTGGAAAGCTTATGGGTTCGACTCCTTAGTCGAAGCCATTTGATCTGATCAGAGATTTAAATCTCATATATTCATAAGATTGGTAAATGTATAAGGGACTACCTAACGATTGGGAAAGACTAATTGACAGAAATGAATTGTAAATAAAAAAGTTATCCATTATAGTATGATATTATGAGCTTAACAATGTTCTACTAACAGTACAACTCCAAACTCTGAAATACTGGTTTAACGATTTGAGAGAAATTACAGATATAGATAACTTCACAAATTGGATTTAGATTTTGATTTTCTCATGGAAGTCAGTGGTCCTGCAATTGCTTGAATTTTTGCCATATCTACAAATTTATTTCAGTAGTTTGTGCCAATTTTACTAAACAATCCGTCCCTGTTATACTCCATTATAATCCTATAATAAAGAGCAACTCAGAAAAAACTAAATAGACATACATAGATAAAACAAATTATATTTGCGAAACTCATCAGGCCGCAACACGTTGATAACTTTAAATGAAGATTCAAAAAATTGATAATTTCAAATTTGGCAACAATAGATAGATAACTTCAAGTCAGGCAGTAACTAATTGATAACTTAAAAGTGGTGGTGACTCATCAATAACGTCAAAAAGCGCATTGATAACTGCATATCAGGCTGTAAGACATTGATAATTTGAAATCAGGCAGCAAAATTAAATAATTATCATCAAATATAGCGATGCATTGATAATTTAAAATTAGTCAGCGATACATCAATTGGCAACTTCATATCAGGCTGCAACACCCACAGACTTCAGACACTGTAAATTGGACAATTATTTGACGGAGCATTAAAACTTTTGATAGTAAATTGCAAGTACAAAATTTGTCTTTTTTAGTACTGTTTAGTTTGTTCACTGTGTGTGGTGAAGCTGATGAATTGATTCTCTGGCATTACACCTCACTTTCTAGAACTGAAAGTTCTAGAAAATAGACTTATAGTTTTCTCGACAGCTTCTATCGCTTCATCATTAATGGCATGTTATCCTCTCATAATCCCTTAAAATGTTATAATGTAGTGCAAGCGCTAAATTAAAATCTTTTTGAAACTACTGAGTATTCCAATTCAATGTAGACAAGTGTGTTTTACCTGTACTAGCAGTTATATCATGTAGAGAGTGATTTTGTAATTTACTTGACTATCTCCACATTGGTATTGCTTTTATTTTGATATTTTCAATGTGCTGCGTACAGTTGATGAACCTCTGAGTAATTATGGATCACGTGACATACGGTCATGGTATGCACTACGGCGCAATGGATAGCTACGGTATAGCGGCTCCACCTGGAGGTATGAATGGTGATCATGAGGAGCGCAAACAAGACATCAACGACATTCTGCAGCAGATCATTGCCATCAGTGATCAGAGCCTTGATGAAGCACAGGCCAAGTAAGCTGATGCTCATAATGTGTGAATGTCTCTATATTTAGCGTAGCCCTGGGTAACGTCATGAAGTTTTAAATGACAGATCCCGAGGTGAATGGAACCCTTGTGGGTTTGAATCCCAGCCGCATTTATCTGAGAGTAAAATCTTGGACATACACTGGACTGGTTATACGGAAAATGGTCTAAATTGCCTAGCGGTTTAAACATGTGGTATTAAAAGTGATAGATATCAACATAGTTGATCATTTCACTATAATGTATGTTTACTTTATCTATATATTGATGCAAATTACTGCTCTGCTCGTGTAGGCATAATGACAACATTTACTAACATACATTAACTTGTAGAATACTAAGTTGCTCTTTGGTTAAGGTTTAAATTGTGGAGTAAAGTATTTAATGAAGAAATTAATTCTTGATTTAGTGGCGCCTTCATTTGTTATTCAAAATATCTATTTATAGCGTCCATAAATATGAACTGCACTCCGATTGGATGCTTATGATAACAGTGCAATTGCGAGTTTCTTAAAATTACTGATTACAGATTGTATATAAATTGTTACCTTAAGTTTTGATATACTGCACATGTTGTGGCCTTATGTTGACGCATAATAAATAATATATAATGTACTTTTTACTTATAAATACCTTTGTAAATAAACGTTTTTGTGTTAATCTATAGTAAATATGATATGTACTATTGCATAGCTAAAGATTTTTATTTTATTTTAGAAAACACACACTGAATTGTCACAGAATGAGGCCAGCATTGTTTCAAGTGTTGTGTGAGATAAAAGAGAAAACAGGTCTGTATTTGAATTATGTCATCATCATCATCAACTTCCCTTGAATCCCAGTTTGACTAGGGTCGGGATATGAACAGACTGTCTCAAATCCTCTCTGTACTACTTAACATCATCAGTCAATCCCCTGTTTGAGACTTCTTCATTCGTTTAGATTTTTGTAGCAGCAATTTCTGGAGCCTAGGCGCTCACCAACCGAATGCCCTTTTGGACGTTGGTTTGGATCTTAGTGCTTTAGTCGCCTTCTACGACACGTGCAGTCACCGGTTGGTCAATTCTTCAAACAACCCAGACACAACACGGGGAATTATGTAAATTTGAATTATGTAAAGTTTACAGATGCTTCTTTCAGTTTTGTTGCTTTTAGATCTACATGTAGATTATGTAATATGACTAATATCAGCTTCTTTGGCATGTTTGACACTATATTTAACTGGTGTTTATATTAAGTGATTAAAGAATATTTGAAAGATGACTATTTGATTACAATCTACCTTTCCATAAAAATAAACTTAATGTAAAATTACAATATAAAATAAAATTATTAAGTTAACTTGTCATACTTCTGTAAAAAATCAACTTTAACATGTTTGACGTTCTATAAACCAGTGACTTTAGAACACAATATAAAGGAATAATTTAAAATCTAATTTACTTTATTGCTAATCTTTGACCATCTGTCTTTTTTCCGCGCATATTTTATGTCTATGTTCGTGTGTCTAAATGTGTGATTGTATGTGTATCATAGTGCGTGGTGTACGTATGTCTAAATGTGTAATTGTATGTGTATCATAGTGCGTGGTGTACGTATGTCTAAATGTGTGATTGTATGTGTATCATAGTGCGTGGTGTACGTATGTCTAAATGTGTGATTGTATGTGTATCATAGTGCGTGGTGTACGTATGTCTAAATGTGTGATTGTATGTGTATCGTTGTATGTAGGTCTGAGTTTCAGGGGAGTTCAGGATGATGAAGCACCCGACCCGCAGTTAATGAGACTTGACAATATGCTGATTGCTGAAGGCGTGGCCGGCCCTGAGAAAGGAGGCGGAGTTTCAACTCTTAGTGCCGCCTCCCAGGCATTATCAGCAGGACAGGACTCGCCTGAGAACACTATAGAACATTCTGACTATAGGAATAAGCTAGCACAGATCAGACAGGTCTATCACGCAGAGTATGAGAAATATGAGCAGGTAATAAACAGTACAATGATACTACTTCTGCATGATAAGTTAATTGAAATAGTGTAACCACTAAAATCTTCTTGCATTATCGTCGTGTCACTGTATCAATTTAAATAAGTGTAAATATTACAGTTTGTAAATATTATTTTTATTCCATATAGTTACATACATGACATTCCGCATGTTAAACATTGTTTCCTTTCTTATGGTTGTTGTATTTGTAGTTTTTGTTATTTCAGTGTATGACACTGTACTGCGCTTACACAGTAACATGCGTCTGATGCTCATGTTATGTGTATTATGTGACTGCAGGCGTGCAACGAGTTCACAACGCACGTGGTTAATCTGCTGAGAGAGCAGAGTCGTACGAGGCCCGTGGCTCCTAAAGAGATTGACCGCATGGTGGCGATAGTGAGGAAGAAGTTCACGTCGATTGAGCTACAACTCAAGCAGAGCACCTGTGAGGCGGTCATGGTTCTTAGATCTAAGTTTCTCGATGCCAGGTATAAATTTAACGATATATATTTGTGATTTTTACATGACCGATGCAAATGTTTTGAATGTAAACGTGAGGCGGCTGTTAGATATATCAGTGCGCATTAGAAATAAAATAACTTTTGAATATCATATTTTGTTTAGTAATGTAGTCATCGTGATTAGTCATCGTGGGATGATTATTAAATTTTTTATTGATTACTTTTATGACTACTAATCTAATTCCAGAATACCTAAAAATTTAAAGTAGAACTGTCAGATTTTTAAGTTAATGATTTGCATCATCAATTCTCAGTAGAGCAAAATTCTTGTTCAGCCATTTTTCTGATATGATGTTTCATTATCAAGGTTGCACCATGCTAATGTTTCTATATTTGATTTATTAATTACGGCTTATTATATGGTGTTATATATTTCAATTTTTTCCTTTTGATCTTTTATTGTACATCATCATCATCTTCCCTTAAATCCCAGTTTAACCCGGGTCGGGATACGAATGGACTTTAGTCAGTCCTCCCTGTCTCACACCATATCATCAGTCAATCCCCTATTTTTCATGTCCTTCTTAATTATTGCATTCAAATTCAATTGTGGTCTACCTGTCTCTAGCTTAACATCCAGTTCTTCCCTCCAAACTCTCTTTAAAAATTAAAATTGATCCTTTATTGTACATTTTTATAAATTGTGCATATTCATAACCATTGGTAGTATTAAATTGAAAGGCGTTAATGAAGAATTCATGAGTTAAGAATTTTATCTTTCAAAGGCTGCCCTGATGTCAAGATTTCAATAAAGATTTCAGAGCTAGATAGTTGTAGTATTTATTGATGATCTTGTATCATGCAGACGAAAGCGACGCAACTTCAGTAAGACAGCAACAGAAGTGCTCAACGAGTATTTCTATTCTCATCTCAGCAATCCGTATCCTAGTGAGGAGGCAAAGGAGGAGCTGGCGAGAAAATGTGGCATCACTGTGTCGCAGGTTATTGCTTGTCTCGTTCTCTTAATAGAAATCGTTTTCTTTTGCTCTGCTATGTCGAGATGATTTTATAGTATTACTTAATCGCGTTTTGATAGATTAGTTATTAAATGATTTGATTTATGGTTTATTGCAGTGTTTTAACTAATTTGGCTTATTTTCATTTCTCTTTCTTTCAGTTTAATTTAAAATAGAAGTCATATTTCATATAACATTTTTACTTTTTAGATCATCTACCCTTCTCTTCATTTTTGTCAAAGAATTTTATTCTGTGAATCAATAATCATAATTGTTTTATTGATTTTTACGCTCATCGGTTTGTCATTGTGATACTGACTGGTTGTAACTGGTACGAAACTTTTGTTGTTGTCGACAGGTTAACAACTGGTTTGGCAACAAGAGGATTCGCTACAAGAAGAACATAACGAAGGCGCAGGAGGAGGCTAACTCATATGCAGCGAGGACAGCTGCAGCCACGGCAGCTAACATGCAGCAGCACAGCCCAGGCAGCAGTGTCGGGGATCTGTCCAATCAAGGTTTGACACAATCAATCAGGCTGATCAATCAATCAGGCTGATCAATCAATCAGTCTGATCAATCAATCAGTCTGATCAATCAATCAGTCTGATCAATCAATCAGGCTGATCAATCAATCAGGCTGATCAATCTATCAGGTTGATCAATCAATCACGCTGATCAGTCATGCTCATCAATCGATCAGGCTTATCAATCAGGCTGATCAATCAATCAGGCTGATCAATCAGTCAGGCTGATCAATCAGTCAGGCTGATCAATCAATCAGGCTGACCAATCAATCAGGCTGACCAATCAATCAGGCTGATCAATCAATCAGGCTGATCAATCAATCAGGCTGATCAATCAATCAGGCTGATCAATCAATCAGGCTGATCAATCAATCAGGCTGATCAATCAATCAGGCTGATCCGATAGCTTGATCATTTACTAGTCCTATTGTTGTTTCAAGGGTTCATGAAAAAATCAAAGAATCAACGAATGAAAAAGTTTCAAATAGGGATTGACTGATGGATGATATGATGTAGGACAGAGAGGATTTGAGACAGTCTAATTGTATCCCAACCCTAGTTAAACTGGGATTCAAGGGAAGGTGATGATGACTGTTGTTTCACGGGTCAAGATTACATCGCACGGTTGCCGCTTTTTCTCGACACAAGAAACTGTGTGAGGCCTCTTAGCTAGAAGTGTCTCTGTGCTTGTAATTTGTAATACACTTTATATGCATTGTTACTAAGAGTCTCGGTTGTATTTATAAATATTGCGGGCAGTGAAATGTAGTGAAATCCAGCCTGCCATAGACCACTGCAGGTGTAGTTGTAACCCAGGGTGTACAAGTCTGAAATTCTGACAGCCTTTTGACGGTATCTTATTGTGTTGTAGTGTCTGAGTTAATCACCTTTGACAAGTATGCTACTGTGTTGTAGTATCTTAGTTAATCACCTTTGACAATTCTGATTAGTTAATATCAAGTGTTTTGTAATTGACATGTACATTAACGTTATATTACTTATTTTGCCATTGCGAACAGTTAACATAGAATCTTGTTATTTACTTCAGTTCATTATTGATATTGAACACAATGCTTGTTATTGGTTGTTGGCTTCATGTCTTTGTTGCTTCAGTAAAGACATGTTGGATTCATTAAATATAATGTGTGATTTGTTGATTGATATTGGTTAATTTAAATTACTCAAGGTCACTTAGACAGTGCAGAACATTTTAATTAAAAATTTTATTGATTGATTAATTTAATTAGGGGGATCTACATATCAACCATTACTATCGAGGTCGCAGAGTTCAGGGCAATATCCTATGAACTCAAACGGAGTAGACGGAATGCAGGTATGTTCATAAGAATCATATATGCGCTAAATATTTCTATAGTGGCTTTTAATTAGGTAGTGTTCCTAAAAATACTCGCTTGATCTTTGATAATTAGAAAATTTTAAGTTACAGAGTTTCATGATATCAGTCGATTATTACAGCAGATAATGATGAAACAGCAGCTCAATGATCTTATACCTTGATCTTGATTGTAGCGAACGTGATTCTGTTTGATCTGTGAATCTTGGGTGGTGCTGAGAGTGTTAGTAAGTAAATTAACGTAAATAACATTGAGATGGCTTTAATCTTGTTTAATTTCAACTGTAGCGTTCTTGCTGTCTTCTCTTTTTAAACGGAGTTATATCTTGTTTGATCATATTTGAAAGCATGGGTCTTTATTTTAGCCTGCTATTTCTACATATGATTTAGCACTGTTAACACTATGGTTTTCAGATCATTTCATACTCTGTAGTTTCTATTATCCTTATTTTTGATTACTAATATGCCTGACAGCTTGCACAGAAACATGATGAATCTTTCAGCTTCTGTGTCAAGGAAGCTGGGCATTGATTGACTGAGATTTAATTCGTACCCTGCAGTGTATTTCTATCGGTTGATCTACAGCATTCTGGCCCTGGCTGGAGTCAGTGGCAATGTCGGTAAGATATTCGACCGCAGATCAGTATGTGCGGGGTTCAAATCCTGGGCTCACCCATCACTGACATTGCTTTCGAGTGAGGAAACTGACGTCAATATTAGCTTTAGCTTTAAGCTAAATCTCTCTTCCTCATTGGCAAGCTGTTCTGAATTCCTGCTATTTTATCCTGTAACCTCGTTGTAAGTGTGTGTATACTATAAGTCGTAAATGCTAAATTCCTCTTGTTAGTTAGTGTTTCTTTACAGCTCTCTAAAACTTTGTTATTAAATGTTGTTGTCGTTGTGTGTATGTGCAGGGTGGTATGTACAAATCAGATCCTGGATCAGGAGGAATGTTTGATCCTCCCATGTAGTAGCTCTCGCTTCAGTAACACACACACACACATACACGCACACATACACACAATGCATAGTTTGCACTCGCACGTATGCATGCGTGTATATATATATGTATATATATATATATATATATATATATATATATAATATATATATTTTTATATATATATATACATGTATATATATATATATATATATATATATATATATACATGTGTGTTATAATACATTTTTGACAGATATATTATACATTCACACACAAATGCACAAGTACATTCATGCATACGTATTACACTCTAATTCTCTTATATCAATTACAGACTATCTCATACATGCACACAAGCCTGTCTGTTGCACATGCTGCATGTTATTGTGCAGTGATAACATTATCAACATCAGTATAAACCACACGGCATACATTTACAGCTTTAAGATCAAATTTTCGTGTGTGTTGCTTTACTCACACAACGTTTCTACGATGGGATCACTAGAGTATGGATTCTAAGTGCATTGCTGCTGCACATACTCCATTCACTCTACATGAAATATCAATCATGAAATCCATCTCACCGTTGGATTAGCTTTTGAGTCGTCGACCTTCATGCTTTAAGTGATTTTATCAGCCCTCGTGAACCTAGTGTTGTAGCCGGACTACTGATCTACCTGAACTCAGCTTCTGTGTCGTACAGTGATGTCAACTACCATTAATGCTCTCAGAATGAACGTCGAAGATTAGGCCAATTATAGCCTGCCCTACGCCTCAGCCGACACGACAACTTACGTGATCTAGCAGCAGCGGACTAATACGACGCAAGTTCTTCCTGACACCTCAGCCTGTTTGTTAATAATGTTGTCTTACCTATTGCCATCAACTGTACTGCAGCATTCTATTGTCTTCAGTTCTGAGCAGCGTCCTTGCTCTTGCCAGTGACTGGGTGTAGACTGTTCACTCTTCCGGAATGAGAGCTATGGGACTCGTGTCTGATCGATCTGTTTGTAACTGAGGCAGTTTATTAATCGTTAAGAGATGTAGTTGCTGTTGTATGATATCTGGTTAAAGTTTGTCAGCTGACTCTTAGGCAATGACTATAGTAGAAAATAAGAAAGTTTGGTTGTAAGGAATGAACAAAGTAGAAAACTCTGCTTAAGGTTTTCATTAGTGTCTCAGCGCGTGTTGCGTGACCTTTTGTTTGAAGCCCTTGTATTAGAAATAAACTGTAAATTCATGAATTATAACCATCTTCTATATCCTGCATCATCACTTTAGTGATGTTTTGATATTTTATGATATAAACAAACGTAATTTGTTTGCTCTTTTATAACTTATAGATAGAATTTTACTTAATTTATCGTTTATGAATATTTGTTAACAGATATTATTTCTAAATTACTGTGAAATTTCAATAAAGCGATCATGTAACAACGGTATGTTTATATTGATATTATGTATATAATTTGTCCGATCTTGCACAAATGCTTTGCGAAATTAACTTCCGTGCTCGACTTAAAGGAATTTATTTGATTCTGTCATCTCTAAATTTCATGTTAGAATCCATTTGATTCCGCTACTCATCTAATAATTAATATATTTAAATTATCTTTGGGGCACAAGGAACTATTGCTATATAGTAGTGGTCTAATTAATGGAAAGATATTTAATTAAGAGTTCGTTCAGTCATTTATCTCCGCGTAAAAATTTCTTACTCTGCTTAATCCTTTTCTTTATAAGTCGAGCATGGGAGAGCGTCTTACTTAGATCAAGTATATGAACGCTGTAGAAACAACATGCTAGACTGTACCGTGCGTCAATCTGTATTGTAACCTTATTACACGATAACAGTTTAACAAAGGGTAACTTTGCTTAGCCATTTCTTTTCATTTACCCTTATCTACGTAAGTTTCTATCGTATTTTTTCATGTAGCCTATAATGCAGAAACGTATATTTTTCTGTACGATTTTATGGACGTTTTGATAAGATTTTTCGCGGTTATTGAAATGCGCTGAGTAAGATTTAGGTGTAGTTTTGATGGAGATTATGAATGTGTCGTTGTGTTGTTCTAGGGTGGTGTTGTTTCATTACTATGACTTTGTCTTATATTTACTGTTTCTGTTTAAGTGTTAAAATAGTGCTGAATTCGAGCAGTAGAGCATGTGAAAAAAGTGGATTATCGCACTTGCAACTTTAAAGCTGAAGATCATGATTTATTTACAGATTATTTTAAGGAGTTGTTTCATTACTATGACTTCGTCTTATGTTTACTGTTTCTGCTTAAGTGTTAAAAGACTGCTGACTGGAATTGTCAGTGTTGGACTGAATTAAAAGTGTGTGAGCAATAGAGCATGTGAAAAAGTGGATTATCGCACGTGCAACTTTAAAGCTGAAGATCAAGATTTATTTCCATATTATAATTTTCAGATTAATTTTTACGCAATTGGCCGTAACAACCACGTATCGTTTAGGATCATTTCTTTTCTCCCTTTGAGACATTAAAAAAATCGTTTGAATGAATCGATTTGTAGTGGCATGTGATACATGTATGTCCCCAATATCATCCTTGTATGTGGCAACGGACGTTAAAACCTTTGTTAAACATTTAGTATTTTCCTATTATTTTCTTGTATTGGATGCAATCGAATGAAAATTGTCCAATTTCTATTTTTATAGGTTTATATTGATATAAGTTTACTTTTAGTTTTAGTTAATTATGATTTTACTTTAGTATATAATGTTATTGTAATTTGTATTTGTGTTGATGATCTGCTTTCGTTTATAACTAAATTGATAGCAGAACAATTGATTGATTAATTATCAAAATTAAACTTAATAGTAGCTCATAACAATCTATCATGTAGTTTACGGATGATTTATAAGCTTAATCTTTGCTATCTTTCAGAGCATCTCCGTTCTGCGAGCACCTTTTATCTTAGCTTATGAATATACAACGTAGTATCAGGTTAAGTCTAATTTACTCATGTAGTATAGCTCTGGTGTATATATATATATATATATATATATATATATATATATATATATATATATATATATATATATATATATATAACCTGTTGAACGAGTCATCTGATGCTGCTGTTGTTTGTTCTGGTCATGAGAACTCTGATCTGTCAATGGTAATGGATCGACAACTTTATAAACTGCGAAGCATTTTAATCTTGTTGTTTATTTTGCTGTTTTAAGGAACGTCGATGATACACTGGGCACATTATAGGAGATGTTCATAGTATATACTTTGTTCTATCAACCTAATCTACAGTTCTTAATTTTGATGCTGTCACGTTGTATTTTATTTTTATGATAAGTGAATATCAAAGTTTTAATTGTACGCCTTTTTTTCAGTGTACATTTCTTTCTTTCTCTTTGTACTAAATACTAAATCAAGTTAAATACGTGTCACTTAGTTGTGACCTCTCTAGTGTACTCTGCATGTGATTATATGATCACCAGAATTTATGCCGTGGACAGCTTTAACGTGAGATGATCGAAATCATGTGGTGCTGGAGGTAATGAGTGCTGAAATCATGTGGTGCTGGAGGTAATGAGTGCTAAAATCATGTGGTGCTGGAGGTAATGAGTGCAGAAATCATGTGGTGCTTGAGGTAATGAGTGCAGAAAGCATGTGGTGCTGAAGGTAATGAGTGCAGAAATCATGTGGTACAGGAGGTAATGAGTACTGAAATCATGTGGTACAGAAGGTAATGAGTGCAGAAATCAAGTGGTACAGAAGGTAATGAGTGCAGAAATCATGTGGTACAGAAGGTAGAGTGCTGAAATCATGTAGGTAATTAGGAAGCACGGAGGTAATGAGTGCAGAAAGCATGTGGTACAGGAGGCTATTATTGAGATTATCGAGTGCATGAAATGCGAATTATGGACCACATTGGAAACTGGTAGAACGGGATTGAAGGAACTAAATACATGTGGAAGAGTAGAATTTAAGAAGAGGAACGAACAAGGAATGAAAAAACTCTGCTGTGGTGGATCTACTTCGCAGCATTTTATTTTTTAGATAGCATCACTTAGTTCTATGTTAGCGTCATCTTTAAAGATTCTTCACAGCTCTGCTAATTCAGTAACACTTGTTGTCTTGTGTTATGTATCATTCCTTTAGTTATCCTAGTTTAACCAATTACTATGTTATCGAATTCTAAACCGACACAGGACGACTTGTAATTTATTTTCATGCCGCTAAGTGTTCATGAATAATTTAATTTTGTTTGTACGACGTTTACATTCTTGTTGCATTTCTACATGCATAATATGTTAAAGAATTTGAGTTTTCTTTAATAAGCAGTCGTCAAATATATTAATAAAACGCCTCTCTATGCAACGAGTGACTGTATCGCTGATCTGACACCAAGGAGTCCTGTGGATAAAGCCACAACAGTTTAAAAAAGCTGGTAAAGCTACGGTTAACATCAGTTTCCTCACTCGAAAGCGATGTCAGTGACGGGCGAGTACAGGATTTGAACCCCGCACGTACTGAACCGCGGTCAAATATCTTACCGACATCGCCACTTTTAGCAACTCAGATCTCTGTTGTATATGCAATATACATCAGTGGCGTAGCCGGGATTCTATCTTGGGTTGGGGCACTCTAATTTTGGGAGGTTGTACATTTGTGGATGCCCACAATACACTATGCACGTATATTGAGGGCGTATAATAATTTGTGCTGCAATTTTTTATATGCTCTGCAAAATCGTAAAGGGAATAATTGAAGAGAGTTACGGGAGCCTATTCCGTTATAAGTCTCATATCGATTTGCTTGGTTTAGCGGTCTCAGAAGTGCTAGTCGATCTCATCACAAAGGATCCATCCTTCTTAAACTTTATTGTAGTCTGTAGCGTGGGATAAGTAAGGCTTTAAGTGTACTATCTAACTGCAGTTTCATGGCATTTAACTCTCACAGTCTATTCTATCTTTGGTTTTTCATTTCATCTCTATATATCTATATAGGAATTTGTTATTACGTATATAGTATTCCCAGTCTTGGCCTTCCTCTAATTATTTCCCTTGCATTCTTCCTTCGGCTACATTTTTCGGCAACCCATAGGCCTACTCTTTATGATAAGTCTTATCCAGCTATTTCTCTTTCTTATCACATTTTTAAACTGTTTTAGACTGCTGTCAAACAGTTTAATTTAAACCCTTTCAAGAACTTATTCATTCGTAATTTTCTGAGTCCAACTTTCTGTCCAATTTTTCCAACTTTTGTCCAACTTTTCTGTCCAACTTTTCCAACTTTTCTGAGTCCAACTTTCTGAGTCCAATTTTCTGAGTCCAACTAATCATTTCAATCTTTCTCCATAACCACATTACCAATTGCCCTTTCGATATCATATTTGAATGATGTATGATATCTTCAAAAGACAACAGGACGAAAACCAGTTCCACGGCTATTCATAATTTCAAATTATAAATTTTGTGATAAATGTACTTATACATTAGACGGTATACACTTGATTAATACTACTTGGTTACAATTTCTCGTTGGTATTCTGCCAAGTAGCAGGTCCAAATACGTTACATATTCCTACTCACACTTTCCTGTCACTCCGTAAAGAGCGCTCCATCGATCATTACGTTAATTTCTTCACACGCTAGAGGCTATGTCTTATCCACACTGCAATGTCAGCCTACTGTTTGGGAAATAAAAATATTACTTCTAAGATGGTTTCCTGTTGCCTTTCTCAGTTCTTGCTTAGTAGCCTCTTACAGTTGCAGTTTACGGTTGGTCTATTTTTCAGCGACACGGACAACACAGAAAACATATTCTATCTACAATGCTTAGTTCATTACAATTCGGCTCATATAAGAATCAAGTAAAATTCTAAAGGAAATGAATCTAATTTATGTAACGCCTTGGACACATTTTAAATACATAATAGCCAAGTATCTCACATTAATATTAATACAATATATAGTTAGTTGTTACACTTGCAAACACAACATTATATGTAACACAAATTCGACAGTAGACTACTACTACTTAATCATTAATTTCAATATTATCATAGTACGAATCCACTCAGTTACAGAACAACAATAAATATACAAGTATAGTAAAATATATATAATCTAGAGTTAAAACAAAGGACGGTGGCATACTGTCGAAAGTACTACGTATTCAATTCGGAATAGAGGAGGACTATGGACACAAACCATAGGAACCATCAAAGAAAAGCAATAACGTTAACCGTACTAATTCCGCATGAATATTAATCATATGCCTGCACTGGCTACAAATTTGAGTAACATATGACAACATAAGGTTAAACACTAACATTAGTGGTTCCAGAAATAAAAGTAAGAAGAAGCGGGTCTAGGATCAAATCCGATAATGAATGTAAGGCTATCAGTAATCATCTGCCATCAGTATACTGAGATTACACTTGTATAACTGGCTTACACAACAAGCCTGGCGGTGAACTGAGAGCAAATTAAAATTGGGAATCATGTCCATCAGACAGACCATCAGTGATCTGCAAGTATTAATTGAATCACTTCTATCTAATTTTTTATCTATTCAAATGATCTTTAATGATCTATTCAAATCAAACATTATCTTAAGCTATTACATTAAATCAGATCCGTTTATTTCTTGGTTATAAGCTAAGCAGACAATGAAATACTATAATGTACGACACAATAAAGTTTTCTACATAAAGCTAACGTAGTGACACAGCAAAGCAAAGCTCAGCACAACGAAGTCTTACTGTACGGATAGATATCCTAGTGTTATTATAATATACGAAGCCAAAATCCCTGGACTTTTCGTAGTTCTATTGAATGTTCTTTCAAATAGAGCGTTCAATGCAGAAATCATTTATAGTTACTTTTTACATCCAGCATAAAAAAAGTCTTTAAATACGGCGGAAACTCGACATCCGGCCAATAAAACAACATCGGCTTAACACAAGAACAGCACGACAAACACTAATAGATATATACATGTACAAGATATGAGCCACTCTTCATGAAAATAGGCTAGTAAGGCAAAACTCTTCTCTGATATATTCTCCATAAGAATTTACACCATCTCTTTCATAAAGGGAAGTAGATTCATATATTGAGATTAAAGATGTTTAATATATAACATTTGAGACAGCGCAAAGGTCGCCTAAATTCTCAATTAATTAATGCTTAATGAATTAATGATTAGTTTTCGAATAATCGGTTTGAATCTTAGCGGATCAGTCACATATAGCAAATGAGGCAGAATGTCATCAACGGTCTATGCAGTTAATCCAGTTGCACATTGGTACAGCGTCTCTCGCCTACGTTCAAGAGCTGTTCGGTCCACGGCTCGATCATCCTTCAACATTCTTCGCAAAATCAGACATTAATCTGTTTATTCCAAAAGTGTATGATACAAGTCCTGGCTTAACAAAGGCTATATTAGGCCTAAAGATTACCAAAATAGACGTTAAATCGACCCCAGGCAGCGGGTATCTAATGATTGTTGATCGTACATGAGACACAACTTACAGCAGTGTCGAACGGTCGAACAAACTTTCTAGCTTACCAACTTTCAGCATGTCACAACTATCTTTAAGGATCAATTTATAAGCACTACCTCTATCGAAGTTGAGTTTTAACTTAACGCTAACTTTTATTTTGGTTTAGTCCACTACTGTAACGCTATATAAACGACATTGAGACAAACAGGTTAGAAGTTTGTGATATAAGCTTATGTTAGCGCATATAAATTTAAATTATACAATTGTACAACAAATATATACAGTTATACAAATCAATACGCCATATACACAAACTGTTTCTATTACATAAGCTATTGTTATCACTTACAAGTATATCATACAATCACCAGTATACTCAGACTCGATCTCTAAGCCTGCGATAAATTCATACACTTTAATATAAACTGAATCCTAGCAACAACAACAACAACAACAACAACAACTGTAGCAAAGTCACGCAACACCACAAAAAATCAACAAATACAAAAAATATTCAGTTACTTCCTATTCTGCACAGGTAATAGCGTATCATCAGTAGTAGCATATCATCAGTAGTAGCGTATCATCAGTAGTAGCATATCATTAGTAGTAACATATCATCAGTAGCAGCATATCATTAGTAGTAGCATAGCATCAGTAGAAGCGTATCATGAGTAGTAGCTTAACATCAGTAGTAGCATATCATCTATAGTAGCGTATCATCAGTAGCAGCATATCATTAGTAGTAGCATAGCATCAGTAGAAGCGTATCATGAGTAGTAGCTTAACATCACTAGTAGCATATCATCTATAGTAGCATAGCATCAGTAGTAGCATATCATCAGTAATAGCATATCATCAGTAGTAGCGTATCATCAGTAGTAGCATAGCATCAGTAGTAGCATATCATCAGCGGTAGCATAGCATCAGTAGAAGCGTATCATCAATAACAGCATATCATCAGTAGTATCAATAACAGCATATCATCAGTAGTAGCCTTATATAATCTGCAATTTTATCGGCGAATCAATCAGCGCTAGTGAACGAGATTGCAAGTTATATTAATACACATACATAAACATGTTAGATATTTAGATATATTTATATATAGACGCACAAGAATGATCATCAGAGCCACCTGGTGACAGCAGTGGCAGATCACATAACCACTGGCAATTCTTTAAGCTCAAGTCTACACACTTTCTCTTAAGAAAAGATAACAAAAGTCAAACGTTTTCTGATGAATTTTCCGAGTGAACAGTTCGAGTTAATTATTCCAAACACGCTGAAGAAACAAGAAGTTGTTGAAGAAAACCGACGTTAATTCTTCTTTAAATTAAATGCTGATGCATTGCATAACTAGATTATGCTGATACAATGCAACTTACGACTTTTATAAACATTGGCTAGATGCACCAGACTACAGTGTATTATCTATTACATCGACTAATCGATAGGCACCAGTGGACATTTAGCTACACAATAGACAGTGTACCACACTATTCCGTTATTATACCAACGCATGAAAAGTAGTATTGTTTTACAGATATATATGACAACAGTTTTGATTCCCTAAAGAACTTCAAAAAGTGTAAGTTTTAACATGAATTTTAACTCTTAAATTTATGCTGACATGTCGCATATTCATCATCAGACTTTTACATGCACAACTGCACAAGCAAAAAGTACAAAGAAGAAATATAATAAAATCAATTTAATTAACCAGAATCAAGAATTAATTAATAGTATTAATCATAATTAATTAACTGTATCAAACAGAATTAATTAACAGTATCAACCAGAATTAATTAATTGTATTAACCGTAATTAATTAATTGTATCAACCAGAATATATCAACTGTACTAACTAGAATAAATTAATTGCATCAACCAGAGTCAATCAATCATAGAACTTCTCTGTCACCTCTACGACTACTTTTGAAACGTTATTTACAACATGGGGAGGGCTTGAAGAGAACCTCCACTGCAGTCATAGCTCTCAACCCTCTCTCACGACATCATCAGCCGAGAACACAGACGTTAAACTCTCTAAACACATCGCACTTTGACGAAGAAGTCTGAAGAGCGAATAGCAATATCACAAGACAAAACGCAATAGTTTTCTAGCTACTACGATGCTAACGCAGAAAAGCTAATCAGTTGAATTAACGCTCTAATATAAGACGATTAGCATGTGAGCAGGCGTTCTAGAATAGGAAAATAGGTCATATTATGAATAAACATTAGCGGCACATTGTGACCAATCACAGAAAGCTAACTTGAGAGTAGAGTCCTTGATAATCCGTAGGTAATAAAATCAGAATAGTAAAGAAACGAACCGAGAATACTTAGGTAGCGTCAAGCAAGCGTTAAACGTGTATACATGACTAAACAACGATTAAGGGCTTAATAGCAGATGAGTGATTGAATAGTTAGAGACACGAGACAAGAAAAAATATGTAGACAATATAATCAACGTGGAGATAGTGGGAGGCTTAAGAATGGCCTCCCCTAAGACCTTCCTCGAGACTTAAGCATTGACTTAATTTTATGACTTTAGCATTGGACGAACCAATAAAAATCATAAAATAGAACTTTTGCTTATTCATTAATTTCATTAGTTTTGCTTATTCTTTAGTTTCCAGCGTTCGCTCTCATTAGATTATTTTATAACTCGAGTTCTTTATGGCATATTACATTGTGATATTGACAGAGATGCTGTATGATTGGATGCGATATCTTTATATATGTAATATGGCACTGCAAATTAATATTATATGTGATATGTATCTAGTTCTGTCTACACAATACTTTGATGTATATATTCATTTCACAAACAATAAACTGGTTGTTCTTTAAAGGGCACAGTCAACCCGTAGAGAATGAATGAAAATGAAGCATTGAATGTAAGAATACGGTTTGCAATGCATAACTAATAAAGCAATTCTACTTTACTGCACGAAAAAGCTGAATAATAAATTTTATAGTTAATTTACCTTACCAAAAATCTGAAAAGTAATAATTTTATAATTCATATCATACTAGTCTTATAATTAATATTGGAATTCTGACACATTACAACGAGATCAACAAGAATTTACACAAAAAGGTATGTTGTAGTTTTATTTCCCGATTCGTAGCAATATCAGGGTTAGCCTTCAAGGCGCTACTGGAGCTGCCACTACTAAAAACAAAGCTTACTACAGTTGTCTTTCAATAATGCAAGCTTAATCTCTTTCTTTTACTACAATGCCTACTGGCAGGGCCATGGTATATAACGCCTCCACTCTTCCCTATCTATCGTTTTCCTCTTCAGGTTCACATACGAGTGGATCTTTGAATCATCGATCTATAGTGTTCCTTTTGATTAACTATTTCTCTTGGAGATTCTGCTTATGACGAGGTGGGCCCCCTATGCCTTTCTCAGCTTCATAAGCTTAACAAAGAATTCATCTTTATTCAACAAGCTTAATACATAGTGCAAAAGTACCAAGTGGATTCAGTATTCATCATCATAATCTTCCCTTTAATCCCAGTTTAACTAGGATCGGGATACGAACAGACCAGATACAGTATTAACAATGTATCCAACTCTACTAAATTCTAAAGTGCACTATATAACCATTACACATAATTGCATATCTTTACATATAATATACAGTACATAATTTGAACTATGCATTGTATGCAAATTCTTATATCTTAATCTATTTCTTAAAGGATATTTTAGTTGTAATTTAATATTTTAGCTATTCCCTAAATACATACTACATGTTTACAGAAGAAACACTAAAATATTCCTTACTAAATAGATTCCATTAGGCTTTACAACATTCAAGTCGACAACAAATTACTCAGCTACAATAACAATAGCAAACTCTATATATTCAGTATATCAACACAGTATAAAACTTACACAACCAAATCAGGCTCATAAATTACAGAATATTGATTAAAAGCGATAAAGCTAAAATTATAATTCATGAAGGAGAATTTAAAGTTTAGTTCGTGAGGGTTATTAAAGGAGACGTCATCATATTAATGAATATTAAATATTGTATAATAATATAAAATATTGTTTCTTTTAGAACTGGTGTAGGTTTTCTTCAGTAGTAAATAAAATCTGCCTCACTACAAAAGCTAAATATATCAGGCTAAGCACCGCTGAATACTATTTCAACATTTTGCTTTATATTACAATTTAGTATTCATGATTCAACCATTACTAAAGACAAAATCTCTCCATTACTTATAATAATTATCTTTAAATTCGAAAGTCGGTATTGAAAGGAACCCCTATGATTTATGTTACATAGCAAAGGCCAAAATGATTCTAGAGCAGAAATTCTATTATTCTTCTAATATGACGTTATTGCAAATATTCCCCAGTGTATCGAATCAACGTACGGTGGAAGATCAGGCAACGCAAAAGAAATTGTAAATACAAGAATAATAGATACTTCACATATACAATATAAAAATTAATAATTTAAATAAATAGTAGATTCAATAAATAATAATATAATTACATGTTATAATAATTTCTGAAGAATAAATGAATGCATTTCACATTGATAACACACAATTTTACTAGTAAAGCAGATATCTAAGCAACATACACATCAAAACAACAGCCAATTTTCCAATATTAATTACTTGCTATGCATAACAAATAATTATTATACAAAAGCGCGGTATATAGGACAAGTATATTAACGCATTAATGTACATCAATACATAGTATAGAGTAATAATATAAATCAATAAATATACAAAATTGAATTAATACAAATATATAAGTAACACCTCCCAGAGAGCTGCAATTTGCTAGATTGCACAAAGTTGAAGTAATATGCTCATAACAGTTTCTAGACAGTTCAAATTATAAACGGCATTGATTATTCAAAACTCATACACATACTATTATAGTTCTTCTATGTTTTAGCAAGAATCGTATGCATCTGATTTCATATACAGTTTAGCAATATATTATAATAGCAGATACAATAATATATTTTATATTATACAGTATACTACTATTTTAATATCTGTACTATATAATTAATATTTTAAAAAGTCACATAATTTATATAAATAAATATGTGCACCGTATGAATATCTACCTATACGTATTTATACCTATTATATATATATATATATATATATATATATATATATATATATATATATATATATATATATATATATATATATATACATACACATACATACATATATACATCATCATCATCATCATCATCACCATCCCTTGAATCCCAGTTTAACTAGGGTTGGAATACAAATAGACTATCTCAAATCCTCTCTGTCCTACATCATATCATCCATCAGTCAATCCCCTATTTGAGACTTTTCCAACACAACCAGTATTTTAGATGCATCTACAAATAGTATGATTATAGCTGTCTTGAAGACCGTACACCGGTCATGACACCGCTATAGAATTCCTCTGAGGTTATTATTATTATTATTATTATTAATCATTACTACTCAAGAGTGTAGATAAGTTATTTATTATAATCATATATAAAATACTATTTTACAACACTTTCAGGAGAGGACAAAATCTGGAAACATCCTATGGATATATCTCTATAGAGTTTTTCTATACCTATTTTCTATTCTGTCTGTGCTAGTGCCATCTGGAAAGCATAACTTCTTGTAGTTGTACGTTACGCTTGAGACGTTCCAGATTAACAGCCTCGCGTGAGGAAACTGACGTTAAATCTTCATTGCATAGTATTGGATATGTAACCAGATAACACGATGAAATAGATTAGAGTACATTTACTTGCCTTACAAGCCACGCATACCTACTCTCCAGTGCAATTTGCATATGTCGATATCATTAAGGTAACAATTAATACTACAAATTATTTTGACACTTCAGAGCTAATGAGATATTTTGCAAGAGCATAATTTGCATACTCACCTATTCAAAGGTGACTATTGCAGTTGTAGTTCTTATAAATTAATGCAGTTAATCTTTAAATCCAACTAGCCAGTATGTTAGCTGGAAACTAAAATTGCAAGTTATTACAAAGAGATTACTAACTACCGCGTTAGAAAGTATAACAATAGCAAATCATTGAAACTGGTCGTATATAAAACTTCTATTGTCCTTAAACCGAGACCATACCATACAAAACTACATATTATAGCCGTACATATTTCACTGCATTAAGTTTATCTTTATATAATCCTAATAACTAAACTCATCTTTATATAATCCTTAACATAAAAAAACTAATATAGCTCATCTTCAACTTAAAACATACATTTAAATAAAATAAATTATAATACTCAACATATGCATCGTTAAATTAAAAAGCACAGTTAAACCAAAAATACTTGATTCAATTTGCACGACAAATTCTGTAACTCATAATAAGTAACTGTTAAACCCAGCATAAAAGCTGGTAAAGCTAATGTTAACGTCAGTTTCCTCACTCGAAAGCGATGACAGTAACGGGCGAGCCCAGGATCTGAACCCCGCACGTACTGATCCGCGTTCGAGTATATTATCGACATCGTCACACAGGACGTAATCAAACAAACACAGCGTCCCTGTCGACATCCTCACCTTCACCAGTCTGTTCCACCTCCACCCCCTGCTCCACTCGGCTCTCTCCACCACCATCACTCCCCACCACAGCTACAACCCCACCAGACTCACTCTGTCCTGACCCAGTTTCATTTGACCCAGATGGACCAATTGACCTAGTTACACCGCCTGACCCAGATGGACCACTTGACCTTGTTACACCACCTGACCCAGATGGACCAGTTGACCTAGTTACACCACCTGACCCAGATTGAATAAATTGACTAGTAGAGTAGGTAGGAAGTTGATCAGCCAGTGAAGCACAGGAGGCACTGACCTGGGAGGGCCGGTCACTGCCTACAGCAGGCTCCGAGTGCCTCACGGGTGATCTACTCAGCTCACGGGCACTGTACCCCTCAGCGCCCTGAAGCAGCGACTCGAGCACCCTCGAGCTGATGACGATATCGGCCGGGTCGTGACCGGCGGGCGCCAGGAAGGACGGCTGTGAGGCCCGGCGTCGTCTCAGCGGATCATCGGCGGCTGTCAGACCGCTCGCTCTGTCTGACTGAGGAAGAGAGAATTCCTTTCCGTCTCTCCACGACTGCGAGACGGGGTGACGGAAGAAGGCGCTGCGGGCAGTGTTGGACTGCTGCCACGGGTCCAGCATGCTCACCGTTTCGTTCTGAGTGAATGCGCACTTCTCTCTTCTCCTGCACGTGTCGCTGTTGAACGAGCTGCTGAGCGCTCTACCACCCTCTTCACTCACGTCCTCTATGCAGCCGCACTGTCCCATCTTACCGAACATTCGACTGAAGTCCTTACATGCAAAGTCTTCCATCTTATCGTGATCGCTTGACAGAATGTTCGCTACGGATATATCTTTGATGATACCGAAAGCGTTCGATTGAGATCCGCTGGAATTAGACGGTACATTGGGCCTTACAGAGCCGGTGGTCACTGCGGTAGAACCAGGCTCCACACCACACTCTCCCACTACTGCATCCACATTCCTATCCGTCATATACTTGCCGAACTTTTGGTCCCCGGGTGCACGACCGGCACTAAAATTACTTTTACTAGAACGAGATCGACTCGCTGATGTACGCAAGGCATCGTCACGAGTCGATTCCAGCTTAGTTACAGCCACGTCAGCAGCATCTTTAGATCTCCCTTCACCCTTAGGCCGGCCCTCACTCTCGCTGACAGATATAGCCCTGGACCTGCCCATCTGCAGCCTGACGTCACGAGGTGAGGCCACGGAGGAGGGCAGAGAGGCAGAGTGGGCGGAGCCAGAGTTGTGGGCGGAGTCAGCGCTATACGACTCTTTCATTGATTGCTCAATGGCTAGACTCAACTCTCGTTCCTCATCTATAGATCAATCAATGTAATCAATAGATCATAATCACTAGATCATAATCTACTCAGTAGATCTCTATATAATCAATTGATCAGTCAATGTAATCAATAGACCATAATCACTAGATCATGATCTACTCAGTAGATCTCTATATAATCAATTGATCATAATCTAATCAATAGATCTCTATATAATCAATTGATCATAATCTAATCAATAGATCTCTATAATCACTTGATCATATTAAAATCAACAGATATATATATATATATATATATATATATATATATATATATATATATGTATTATATATATATATATATATATATATAGATTAATATACATATATATATATATATATACATATATATATATATAATCAATTGATCATAATCTAATCAATAAATCTCTATATAATCAATTGATCATATCATAATCTAATCAATAGATCTCTATATAATCAATTGATCATAATCTAATCAATATATCTCTATAATCACTTGATCATATTAAAATCAACAGATATATATATATATAATCAATATATATATATATATATATATATATATATATAATCAATAGATTATAATTTAATCAACAGATCTGTAGCTTCATATAATCAACAGTTTATCTGTAATTAGTAACATAATAAAAATAAAACAAAATGCAATTTTAGCTAACTCGCCTTTTAAGTCAAACTTCAGAACTCATAAAGTAGTCGCATTACAGAAAATCGCCATTCTGTAATGATCAGTAAGCTTCATCACTAGTATAGTAATTAGAGAGGAAACAAAGTTAACTCTAAAAATCTCTAACTGCAACTGAAAAAGTCTATTGGAAATAGGGACACCAAGAATGCTTAATGTTTAATGTCTTTAATGCTTATATTTACTAAAATCAACTTAAACCGTAGATCACTTATTGGTTTTTTATTTCAGCGTTTGAACCAAGCACCTACTATTAACATCAAGTGCAAAAGGATAAGCATGCAAATAGAAGCAAAGGCTAAAGGCTTACACACAAATCTAAGCAAATACTAAAGGCATACACAAAAATCCAATCAAAGACTAAAGGTACACACAAAAATCCAATCAAAGACTAAAGGTATACACACAAATCGAAGCAAATACTAAAGGCATACACAAAAATCCAATCAAAGACTAAAGGTATACACACAAATTGAAGCAAAGACTAAAGGCATACACACAAATCTAAGCAAACACTAAAGGCATGCACAAAAATCCAATCAAAGACTAAAGGTATACACAAAAATCGAAGCAAAGACAAAAGGAATACAGGTACACAAATCGAAGCAAAGACAAAAGGAATACAGGTACACAAATCGAAGCAAAGACTAATGGCATACACACAAATCGAGGCAAAGATTAAAGGAATACAGGTACACAAATCGAAGCAAAGACCAAGGGCTTACACACAAATCGAAGCAAAGACTAAAGCTATACACACAAATTGAAGTAAAGACTAACGGTACAAACACAAATCGAAGCAAATACTAAAGGTATACACAAAAATCGAAGCAGAGACTAAAGGAATACACACAAATCGAAGCAAAGACTAAAGGTATACAAACAAATCGAAGCAAATACTAAATGCATACACAAAAATCCAATCAAAGACTAAAGGTATACACACAAATCTAAGCAAAGACTGAGAGTATAGCGACCTTGAAGACTCATGCGAGAGAAAGCCAGAGGACCGGTAGATGGCTCAGAGCGTCGAGTCGTGTGAGGAGCCTGACGTCCAGAGTGCTTGATGTCATCATGTCTGGTGGCGCCGTGCTGGGAGGGATACCTGAGAGGTGGATCAGAGAGGATGAGCCCGGGGAACTCTGTGGAGGTGTCCCTACTGAACCTCATCAGGTCTCCCAGCACTGGAGGAGGCTGGTCGCTCATGGTGCCTCCGGGACTCAGGTGAGGACTGGGACCACTGCTGCACGGGCTTCTGTCAACAACAACAACACAATCCTCTTTATCAAATGTTTTATCACTTTTATTGTTCCTCTTACCATTCTGTTATCAAATATCCGTCCAATGATAACTCAGTATCAAATATCCGTCCACTGGTAACTCAGTATCAAATATCCGTCCACTGGTAACTCAGTATCAAATATTATCCACTGGTAACTCAGTATCAAATATCTATCCACTGGTAACTCAGTATCAAATATCTATCCACTGGTAACTCAGTATCAAATATCCGTCCACTGGTAACTCAGTATCAAATATTATCCACTGGTAACTCAGTATCAAATATCTATCCACTGGTAACTCAGTATCAAATATCTATCCACTGGTAACTCAGTATCAAATATCTATCCACTGGTAACTCAGTATCAAATACCTATCCACTGGTAACTCAGTATCAAATATCTATCCACTGGTAACTCAGTATCAAATATTATCCACTGGTAACTCAGTATCAAATATCTATCCACTGGTAACTCAGTATCAAATATCTATCCACTGGTAACTCAGTATCAAATATCTATCCACTGGTAACTCAGTATCAAATATCCGTCCACTGGTAACTCAGTATCAAATATTATCCACTGGTAACTCAGTATCAAATATCTATCTGTTCACTGACAACTATGTATCAACTATCATTCTACTACGTGTATCTTAAGCTTTACACAGTACAATCTTTTCTCTTTTACCAAATGTTTTAGATCCTATATATTTTCTTTTAACCATTAAACCATTTCTACGGTTTACAGAGCCTCAGTTAAATTAGAACTATCTTACCACTTATAAAGAAATTATTTCCTAGAGCTGACCTGTCACTAATCTCAATTACTCTTCCTACTGCTACCTAAACAATTTTCTTTTTATTTCAACACGTTGTTACACGTGACACTCTAAAAATAATCCAATTTCATTACGATTGTCTACATACATTCACAGGTAAAATTATAACATTTGTGTTATGGAATAAATTTTCCCCGTGTTGCGTCCGGATTGTTTAAAGAATTGACCAACCGTTGACTGCACGTGTCGTAAAAGGCGATTAAAACACTAACATCCCTACCAACGTCAGAAAGGGGATTCCGTTGCTGAGTGCCTAGGCTCCGGAATTTACTACAAAAATTTAAAAGAATGGAAAAGTCTCAAATCTGCGATTGACTGATGACGTGATGCAGGACAGAGAGGATTTGAGAAAATCTATTCGTATCCCGACCCTAATTAAACTAGGATTCAAGGAAAGATGATGATGATGGTGTATTATGGAATAAATGAAGCTCAATCCATACACAACCTTTCTCCAGTGCCGGGACATAGTGATCCCATCTCCTGGAGGAACTGGAGTCGAGACATCTCCAGAGCTCTCAGCATGTCCATCTCGTAGTCTGCTATGTACTCGTTCATAGTGTTGTTGAACCCTGAATGTGCTAAATACAGGCACACTTATAAAATAAAAGGTAATGTTTTTACAATATTTGATGTCTGAATCGCATATATCACAATGCACACGTAACACTAGCAGACAAGACTCCAGTAGAAATATCATTATAATTATATATATATATATATATATATATATATATATATATATATATATATATATATATATATATATATACACACATATATATACATATATATAATACTAATAATAATAACTACTAAAAATTATTAACACTCAACGTCAGAAAGATTATTCGGTGAGCGTCTAGGCTCCAGAAAATGTTACAAAATTTTCTAACCTGAACACTAGTTAAACTGGGATTCATGGAAAGACAATATATATATATATATATATATATATATATATATATATATATATATATATATATATATAATTAATCATTAAGGAATTCTATAAAGAGCTGTATTATATTAGCATAGATAGCAAGAACAACATAACAAGTAATAACTTATAAATGCTTGATATCTGCAAATTTGTAATAACGATGATACTAATCTAATCAATAGCATAAAGGTCTCTTGTATGTCAGTTTAAATTAATAGAACCGTAAAAACTACCATCATAACTCTCCAGAATTAACTACGGCTAATTAAAGAAAACAGAATTGGTAGTAAAGCTATTGACTCAGAGTTAAACAAATACACACTCAACACACCTGATTCCATGTCCATGGCGTCGAGTCGCATGCACTTCATACTGCAGAACTCATGCAGCTCTCCAGTGAGTGGACTTCTAGCTCTAGGGTGGCGACATCCTTCTCTTCTACACACTAGAGACAACAGCAACAACAGTAAGCTCTTCTCTTCTACACACTAGAGACAACAACAACAATAACAACAGTAAGCTCTTCTCTTCTATACACTAGAGACAACAACAACAGTAAGCTCTTCTCTTCTACACACTAGAGACAACAACAACAACAACAGTAGGCTCTTCTCTTCTACACACTAGAGACAACAACAACAACAACAGTAAGCTCTTCTCTTCTACACACTAGAGACAACAACAACAACAGTAGGCTCTTCTCTTCTACACACTAGAGACAACAACAACAACAACAGTAAGCTCTTCTCTTCTACACACTAGAGACAACAACAACAACAACAGTAAGCTCTTCTCTACACACTAGAGACAACAACAACAACAACAGTAGCACACTAGAGACAACAACAACAACAGTAAGCTCTTCTCTTCTACACACTAGAGACAACAACAACAACAATAAGCTCTTCTCTTCTACACACTAGAGACAACAACAACAACAGTAGGCTCTTCTCTTCTACACACTAGAGACAACAACAACAACAGTAGGCTCTTCTCTTCTACACACTAGAGACAACAACAACAACAATAAACTCTCCAGTGAGTGGACTTCTCTTCTACACACTATAGACAGCAACATGACGCCTAAAATCATCTATGACAACAATAAGGAATTCATGACGGAAAATAAGATACATTAATATTATGGCTAATAATTTAGGAATTTAGAGAATTTCTTTATAAACGACAGAAGCTATTTCTAATGGAAGAGTACACCTAAAGTGATTCTAAAAGTGAGGCAGGAAGAAGGATAGAGAGATTAAATCTAAATCAGATAAAAAATTAATTCAGATATTAAATTAATTATCCCGGCTCTGGCTAAACTAAACTGGGATTTAAGGGAAGATGATGATGCTGCTTATACAGAATTACTTAATATCATAATTCAGCATATCTTTAAAAAACAGCATTTAAAACACTAAACTAATTCAACTAAAACACTACTTCTATAGCCAGAAGCTACAGTGCAGCAACAAATCATCATCATCATCATCATCATTATCATCATCATCATCATCATCATCGTCTTCCCTTACGTCTCAGTTTAACTAGGGTCGGGATACGAATAGACTGTCTCAAATCCTCTCTGTCCAACATCATATAATCCATCAGTCAATCCCCTATTTGAGACTTTTCCATTAGTGCAACAAAACAAATGTTTAATTACCGCTGATGGCGGCGTTTGATTCGTCAACCTCTCCACCAATGGCAGACTCGTCTCGAGTGGACGAGGCAGCGGCAGCGGCTGATAGGGCAGAGAACTTGGAAGGAGAGCTCGACTCTGAGTCTGATTCGTCACTTTCCTCTGGCCAATCCAGTAGCGCAGACACATTTGTATGTTTTCCCGTTGGATCTTTAACCCATGGATTGGTGGGATCATCCTGCATGGACGCTATCAGAGCCGTACGGGTGTCCTCCTGCAGCATATCCATGATGACATCGCTCTAAAGGAAGGAAGATATTAGGAAACTGGAAGCATTGGAAATGTGGATTTGGAGAAGAATGGAGAGGATTAGCTGGAATCAGAAGGTTACAAATGAAGAAGTACTGGAGAGTTGGTACAGATAGACAGTTGTTGAATGTATTATGAAATAGGAAGAAGAGTTGGATAGAACACATTCTAAAGGGGGAAAGCCTACTAAAAGGGGTCATAGAAGGTAGAATGGAAGGAAAAGAGGCAGGGGCAGGCCGAGATTAGGTATGTTAGATGATTTAAAGACCCACTCGTATGTGGAAATAAAAAGGAAAGCGGAAGACAGAGAAGCGTGGAGACGTGATATGCCATGGACCTGCCAGTAGGCAGTGCACTAAGAGAGAAAAGAGAGACATCACTCATAATGCATGGAAATCATAACGGATAAATTTCATAATCCCGATACTAATTAAACTCAAATTCATGGGAAGATGAAGAAATGATGAATGCCATGGAATTTATTAGGATTGAAATAGCTAGATGTAAAGCTGTTAATTGGATTAGTAAAAGAACTTTTTCTACAGAAGGATAATTAAAGATAAAATATGATTCTTTCCCAATTGAAGAGAGAAAATGAATGTAAAAAGCAAATAAGTCTAACAAATATCAAATATTGTTACCAGCTTGAGATCTTACGACTATTTGTGACATACTTAAATCACATTTAAATATTTCACGTTCAATATACGAAGGCGTACTTTTACTAAGTAAATATAAGCTCGATTTTTATACATTAAAACCAGTTATTGATACAAAAGGAGTATACATTGAAATCAGTATTCTAATTGAGCAATAACTTTGGACTGATTTTCTGGATTTTGGAATTTGCACCATTTTTGGACCTTCTTTTTGGTCACCGGCTTGATTTTGTCTCAATAGTGCTCGATGTTGTCATTGATAACTGTAGCACTGTAATTGTTATTATTATTACTATTAATATCTTACTAGTACAAATACTATTCACAATGCAAGACAATCTAGTCTTACGTCCATATCGACAGCGTAGATCTTCTTCTTCTTCCTCGCACTGGGCGAAGTGTCAGGAGGGATGAGACCTTTAGATATGGCGGAGATGAACTCGTGTCTCTTGCGCTGAACGAGGTGCGCAGTCTGCACTATCTTACTGCGCGGTGTGCGCAGGTATGGGCGTGCCACCATCTCTGACAGTGCCTCTGTGCATTCTTCCAGCTCCGTCTACACAAAATATCATCATCATCATCATCGTCGTCGTCGTCGTTGTCATCATCATCGTCGTCGTCGTCGTCGCCGCCACCACCACCACCACCACCACCACCACCATCATCATAATCATCATCATCATCATAATCATCATCATCATCTACCCTTTAATTCCAGTTTAACTAGGGTCGGGATTAGAAATTTTGCAGCACTAATATTAAAATACTAATATTCTGTGCAATATTAGTAGGTATAGCAATTATTCATTTCTGCAAATAAACTGAAAATCAAAAAAAAAAAACCAGAGGCGACTAATGAAGAACTGACACAGCCTTCTTCTGTTGCGAGAGAAGCTGTACGTTAAGATCTCATTAATTAATTAATTGATACATACTGAAATTCGTAGATTTATTGCCATGCACCGTTGACGTTAGTGATGAAAGTCGAAACCAAGCATTCTTTTAAAATAATCTCTCTCTCTCTCTCTCTTAGTGCACTGCCTATCATCTAACACACCTAATCTCGGCCTGCCCTTTCCTCTTTTTCCTTTCATTCTACCTTCTATGACCTCTATTAAAATACTATCTACATAAATTTACAAAGTGGCTGGATGAACAGGAACGGGCCACGGGACTGAAGTTACCTGCTGGAAAGAATCAGCCACCTGACCGGGTCAAATGTAGGAGGTGTGTCAAAGGGATCAACAGAGGTCGTACAAGGTGACTACTGTAAAGACAAAAAGTTTTATTTAAACTTCAAAGTCAATTAAGCGCTAGTAAATAAACGTAGTTATACCATTAGGAAACTGCTACCAGTGTTGTGTCCGGGTTGCTGAAGAACAGACCATCCTGTGACTGCACGTTGCGTAAAAGGCGACGAAACTCTAAGATCCAAACAAAGGTAAGAAGGAACCTTTGGTTGATGAGCCCCAATGCTCCATTAATAACTAGAAAATTTTATAATCTCGACCCTAATTAAATTGGTATTCAAGGTAAGAAGATGACGATGATGAGCAACCTGCATGAACTCGTAGATAGGTTTCTTGTATCCGGTCTCCTCAAGGTAGTAACCATAGACGTACGAGCACTTGAGCACGTGACGAGCTTTCAGCAGCTGCGTCACCGCGTCCTGAACAAACTTCGTCTCCTGAAGCGCCGAGTCGTGGTCCGTCACAGCCTTAGCCAGGATCATCATCTTCTCTTTGGCTGTCTCAAACAACGGCACCTCTAGCTACAACAACAACAACAACAACAGCTTTAGCCAGGATCATCATCTTCTCCTTGGCTGTCTCAAACAACGGCACCTCCAGCTACAACAACAACAACAACCTTAGCCAGGATCATCATCTTCTCCTTGGCTGTCTCAAACAACGGCACCTCCAGCTGTAACAATAACAACAACAACAACCTTAGCCAGGATCATCATCTTCTCCTTAGCTATCTCAAAAAACGGAACCTCCAGCTACAACAACAACAACAACAACAACAGTCTTAGCCAGGATCATCATCTTCTCCTTGGCTATCTCAAAAAAAAACGGCACCTCCAGCTACAACAACAACAACAACAGTCTTAGCCAGGATCATCATCTTCTCCTTGGCTGTCAACACTGTTAGTCTTTCTTTGCTGACACAACACTATTAATCTTTATTTAGGCTAATAGTACATAAATGTCATAAATATAAGAGTCGTAACAACAACAACAACAGAATTAGAGTGCTACTGTCGTCTATGACAGCACTGAGCACTGTGGTACCAAATCAAATCCGATGAGCAGAGTGTGGAGTTAAAAAACGGTGCAAGCCAAGAGCCGGGAGGTCGGTCGGAGGAAAGATACTAGTGGAATGGAGGTGTGCGTGTTGGTCTCAGTTCCTGTGTAATGGTTGAATGGGAGAGGTCAATGTGAAAAACAGGACTAGAGAGAGTCTCAACAACCTTAACTTCAGCATACCTTGTAGCTGTTCTCGTGATTTTTGAAGCGGCTGTAGTAATGCACGAATCTGTTGAGCTCCTGCATTTTCTTGTTCTTAGCCTCAACCTGTCGTAGCAATCAGAAACAAATCTATGAGATTACCAAGTTTCCTTAAAAATTAAAAATGAACAAAAGGATAGAGATGACCCAGTAGGAGCTTTGGGAGAATATTACCAGCTATTCTTGCAACAAAATAAAATATTGACCAGTTGATCAGTTTCAAATATTTATACAAGCCTAAGAAACATAATTTAGACTCAATGGAACAAAAAATTACTGTGCAATTTTTTAAAACATATTTAGTGCATCTTACTAAAAATATACTAAAAAATAAAAATAAAATAAAAATGAACTTTCCAATGAAACTTAGCTAAAAAAAGGAGTTATAAAGGTTCCAGACAACACCTTTTGTAGCTCTAACATAACAAGTGCTAAAGTGAATTTGATAATTGTATCATAAACTTGAAACGTCAGTGAATTTATACCAGAAAATAAATACTTTGAAACACTCATATATAATCGCACAGTTGAAATTAAAGTATATATGCACAGTAGCACTCCGTGCTACTCATTGCAGAGAAATTCAAGAGTTAATATTCTTTACATCCAAAGATTTAAAACAACCAACCTTGCTAAAACAGCCTAATCAGCTCACTATGTACAGCACAAAGTAAAGCTGCGTAGTCAAAACTGTTCATAATCGTAACTGTTAATAATATTATCAGATCTCATCCAATCAGATAATATGATCTGGTCAGACGATCTGATCTAATCTTCTCTGACATGATCTATATATAATTGTCTGATCTGACCTAATGATATGATGTGATCATATGATCTGATAATATCTGATCAGATCATATAATCAGATCAGATCAGATGATCAGATCAGATCAGATGATCAGATCAGATCTGATCAGATCTGATCAGATCAGATCAGATGATCAGATCAGATCTGATCAGATCTGAATGGCTCATCTGATTAAACAAGACGCCTGACCTCAGACTTGATCACATCATGAGTCTCCTCGACCTTCTTGACGACTTCGTATCGATTACAGCGGAAGTAGCCTCCAGTAGCCGTGCTGTGCTTCTTCCACGGCTCCAGGCACACCCAGCAGAAGTCGTGCTTGCACTGAAGTAGCACAACAAGCACATTCTACACCTCCATTTAATAGCACAGCAAGCACATTCTACACCTCTATTTAATAGCACAGCAAGCACATTAAACACCTCCATTTAATAGCACAGCAAGCACATTCTACACTTCTATTTAATGTTAAGTTAATAGCATTCCAGACATTCTTCAATGACTAGTTGATTAAAGGCTGATGTGATTATTAACTCAAAATTGCTATTTTTTTTAGCTAATCGTCAATCAATTAACAGAAGTCAAATAGACACATATTGACAACTGCATTGATTGATCATCACTCTAATATATAGTATACTCGAGATCGTTGTCAATAGTTTAATTTTACAGTAGATAAACAAAAAATCACATACATATCAACCAAACCAACCAAAAATATTCCGAATAATGAATTACTAATGGCAATTTAGACTAACGAAAAAATACATATAGCAATGTCATGACCGAAATCGGTCTTTGAGATCGATTATACAAAATCATGAATAGGATAAGAGAAGTTGAAATAGCTAGAATACTAGACTAATAATAATAATAACACACATTACAGTGAAATGATCAACTACGTTGATATCTATCACTTTTATTACCACCTGTTAAATCCGTTAGGCAATTTGTCCGTTTTCCGTGTAGCCAGTCCAATGAATGTCCGAAATTTTATTCTCAGTTCAGCGCGGCTTCGATTCGAGCCCACAAGGGTTCAATTCACCTCAGGGTCCGTCATTTAAAACTTCATGACGTTATCTTCACCTCTAACCATTGCGCTATGGAGACATTCTAACTAGTGACCTTGGAGTACTTGAAATGAAGATGATAAGTACAACTAGGATAAGAGAAGCTGAGATGACTAGGATACTAGAATAGTAACCTTGGAGTAATTGAAATTAAGATCATAAATACAACCAAGATAAGAGAAGCTGAGATGACTAGGATACTAGAATAGTGACCTTGGAGCACTTGAAATGAAGATCATAAATAAAACTAGGATAAAGCTGAGATAGCTAGAATACTAGACTAATAACCTTTGAGCACTTGAAATGAAGTACAACTAGGATAACAGAAGCTGAGATAACTAGAATAATAACCTTGGAGCACTTCATATGATTGCAGCCCTCGTTCTTCTGTATAGGAGACTTGCAGTTAGAGCACGGCTTAGAGTTCGTGACTAGCCACAGACAATTTGCCGTGTTCTCTGTTTCCTCGTCAGTTCCACTTACTGCGTGTTAAACAAAGAGAGTTTTACATGAACAAGCTAAAAAACTGATGATCATAATCTACACTAAACAACTGATGATCATGGTCTACACTAAACAACTGATGATCATGGTCTACACTAAACAACTGATGATCATGGTCTACACTAAACAACTGATCATCATGGTCTACACTAAACAACTGATGATCATGATCTACACTAAACAATTAATTAAATCATTTACTATACATTGTGATGTACGCCTTTACAAAATTGGACTTAGCAATAATTAACTTACTACACATACTTTCCAGATTTTTACATAACTGCACTGAAAACATCCTTCTCAAATTTTTGTCATCAGAAACTTAAATTGGTTTTGAAACGTAAAAAACTGTAAAGTCTATATAGTGCGTGAAATAAAAAAATAAGTAGTGACCACAGAATATATATCAATATTAATAAAAACTAGCAAATATCCGTTAGCAATAATACGATGGAAATACGCTAAATAGCAACATATGTAATTATAATCAGTAGAGGGAGTGGGAAGAATAACAAACACAGGATTAATATTAATTTAAATAGAGATAACAGCTGACGTACACTCTTCTGGTTTTATCTCAGCTATCTTAGCATGCCAGTTCTTCCAGTTCTCACAGCTGGCAGGTTCATGAGCCTCTCCCAGACACTCCCTAATCAATCAATCAGTTAATTAATCAATCATTAATTCTCACAATTAGCAGGTTCATGAGTCTATCCCAGACACTCCCTAATCAATCAATCAGTTAATTAACGAAAACAATTCTCACAATTAGCAAGGTCTTGAGCCTCTCCCAGACATTCCCTAATCAATCAATCAGTTAATTAATCAATCAATAATTCTCACAATTAGCCGGTTCATGAGTCTATCCCAGACACTCCCTAATCAATCAATCAGTTAATTAACGAAAACAATTCTAACAATTAGCAAGGTCTTGAGCCTCTCCCAGACATTCCCTAATCAATCAATCAGTTAGTTAATCAATTATTAATTCTCACAATTACCAGGTTCATGAGTCTATCCCAGACACTCCTTAATTAATCAATCAGTTAATTAACGAACAATTAGCAAGGTCTTGAGCCTCTCCCAGACATTCCCTATTCAAGCAGTTAATCTTTCAATCAATAATTCTCTCAGCCAATGGGTTCTTGAGACTTTCCCAGTACTTGATTGGATTGAGCTGGTAGCATGCTGCTAAGTTGCTCGCTAGTGAATCAGCATTAGCAGGATTCAAATCCGGTGCTCGCCCTGTCACTGATTTGCTTGGCAGACAGGAAACTGATATTAAATTGGTTGAAGTTTTCAGCCTTTAATCAATCATCAATCATTAATCACCAATTAACCAATTACTAGCATGTGATGAGATAACAAGAGCATGAGGAGAGATAACAAGAGCATGAGGAGAGAGAACAAGAGCATGAGGAGAGATAACAAGAGAAGAGAAGAGATAACAAGAGCATGAGGAGAGAGAACAAGAGCATCAGGAGAGATAACAGGAGCATGAGGAGAGATAACAAGAGCACGAGGAGAGATAACAAGAGAAGAGCAGAGATAACAAGAGCACGAGGAGAGATAACAAGAACACGAGGAGAGATAATAAGAACATGAGGAGAGATAACAAGAACATGAAGAGAGATAACAGGAGAGAGATAACAAGAACACGTGGAGAGATAACAAGAACACGAGGAGAGATAACAAGAGAAGAGAAAGAGATAACAAGAACACGAGGAGAGATAGCAAGAGAAGAGATAACAAGAACATGAGGAGAGAGAACAAGAGAAGAGAAGAGATAACTTGACCCACCAGCAGAACGAGTGACCGTTGCCACAGTCGACAGCGTGCGAGGTGTCACTGTTAGGACTCTGAGCGGACGCAGAGGAAAGACGGAACGTGGGCGACATCGGGTTGTCGCTGTCAGGAAGCCTAACGGCACGGCCACAACCTGGATAGGGGCACCACTTGATATGTGGGTTACTCTCTACAAAAGCCTGCAAGAAAATCAGCAAAGAGTGCTACTGTCAACCATGCCAACACCCAGAACAGTGGAATGTCAAACACAAGTCAGCATGAGTGCTATCATCACTCATGACAACACCCAGAACAATGAACCTTTACCTATGACAACATCAAGAAGAGACACGATGTAGTGTCAAAGACATAGCGCTGTAAAACAAACAGTCTAGTGACAATGGCACTATCTTTATATTTAGACAATACGATAATACGGTTACTCATTACAAAGTTTACGCAGCGAAATTAATCAACGAATTAACAACAATTAAAGTCAATTAATACGCGAGAAGGCTACGTTTAACGTTTAATAGTATACATCATTCAAACGTATCTGTATACTTTACAAAAAATTACAATTATGTCAAATAGTTGAATGATCATGAAAGACGACTGTGAGTAGGGATACTCAGTAGCAAACGGCACAAATACAGCTAGCATATTTCCCAACTAAACAATCGAATCATTACTACACACATCACTATGCTGCAAAAACCACTACTGAACAATATTGGCAACAAGGCTCGTCTAAAAAATAACTACTCACATTTCAAAATGACAAATTAACCACTTGCACAATGCAAATACTACCAAAAATCAACATTACAGTTTGCATTTATATACAGTTATGCAATGACAGCAGCTGTACGGAGAAGTTTGCTATACATTCAGACTAGCATACCTTGATATCAAACTGCAGATATCTCCTCGCCATCTCGCGAGAGACCAGAGTCTCTATGATCTCGGCAGGCACCAGTCTCGCACACTGGTACCCTGGACACGTGATACTGTGCGTCTCTCCGTCCTGTATCTTACCCGATAGGTATCTGTTACAGTATAGCACAGTACAATCAAGTATTGTAACAAGTACAGCATAGTACAGTCCAGCATAGTCATTAATACAACATAGTACAATAAAGTACAGTAACTAGTACAACACAGTACAATAAAGTATAGTTACTAATAAAACACAGTACAATCAAGTATAGTAACTATTACAATATAGTACAATAAAGTACCGTAACTAGTACAATACAGTACTATCAAGTATAGTAACTAGTACAACATAGTACAATCAAGTATAGCAACTATTACAACACAGTACAATAAAGTACAGTTAACTATTACAACACAGTACAATCAAAGTATAGCAACTAATAAAACACAATACAATAAAGTATAGTAACTAGTACAACACAGTACAATCAAGTAACTAATACAATTAAGAACATCGCAAATTAATAGTACAATAAAGTACAATGATAAATATCAACGTAAAATTGAGCATTCTGCAATACGACATAGTACAATCGACTACACAACAATATTACATATTAAAATCGATTAATAGCAACATAACAAATTGAATGGAGTGCAATTAAACAAACCTAGTACAACAAGTACAGTGTAGTACAACATAGTACAATCAAATACAATGAAATAGAATATGAAATAATCAAATACATTGCATTGACATATAGTATAATCAAGTATAATGCAGCATAGTATAGTCAAGTACAACGAAATATTTAACAAAGCAAATCAAATACAATTTCAACACAATAAAATCAAATGAAATCCAAATGTAGCAGTTTTATAATACAATATTACAATACAATATTATAGTACATTACAACATATTAGAACTACAAAAACTACATTAGAACTATAAAAACAGCAACCAAGAAAGGAAACTATGTAGCACATGAGTACGTCATGTGTGTAACTATACGAACAAAAATTACAAAATAAAATAAAATATACACAACAAATGTACTTCAACACTTTGAAATGTCCTGATTTAAGAATAGGCAAATAGGACGCAATAAAAATATAAGATCACGTAATATAAAATATAAAAAAGTTCAAATAAACAGTTTATCAATGATCACTACTAACATTTCAATAAATTTAGCACCGAAACAATACAATGCCATTTAAATTGTATTACGATAAAAGTTATCAGTGAACGAGAGCTACCTTTCCCAGCAGGATCGACAGAAGCAATGTTCACAAGTCATAGGAACAGGCTCTTCTGACGTAGCAATAGGACAAGCGCAGATATCACACTGCAATATACACATATATAAACATACACATAACATAAATAAACATACACATAACATAAAGACAGTAACACAAAACATACATAGGAACAGGCTCTTTTGACTTAGCAATAGGACAAGCATAGATATCACACTGAAATATACACACATATAAACATACACATGACATAAACACTGAAACACATACACACATAGGAAAAGCTCTCCTGAAATAGCAATGGGACAAGCATAGATATCACACTGAAATATACACACATATAAACATACACATAGCATAGAGACAGAAACACATACACACATAGAAACTGACTCTTCTGATGTAGCAATAGGACAAGCATAGATATCACACTGAAATACACACACATATAAACATATACATAACATAAACACTGAAACACATACACACATAGGAAAAGTCTCTTCTGGCGTAGCAATAGGACAAGCACAGATATCACACTGCAATGTACACACATAAACATCAAAATAACAAAAATTTATCTTCTTGGAAGTTATGAAGTCATAAGATTCTTAGACTGAACTAGATCTTTCTAAATTAAAAATAACGGTTACAATTTCGTCGATACCTGATAGCGACGGGAGGGGCCATGGCTGTTGGCAGTTGCCCCTGGCCCCACTTGAGCTCCCTGGGCCCCCGGGCCCAATTATTGTTATTAAGCTAATGTTAAATAATGTTATTAGGCTAATGTTCTAAATTGATAGGATCTAATCTAACCTGATAGTACTGTACTAATAACAATAATAACACACACAAGGATCATGGACGCCCCTGACATCATCCTTGTATGAGGAAACGGACGTTAAACCTTTATTATTATTATTATTATTATTATTATTATAAACATACACATAGCATAGAGACAGTAACACATAGAAAAGATATCACATTGTTATACACTCACATAAACATTTGACTACAGCCATACATGCTGAGATAAGGGCACATGCTAAGCTCAAGTTAATAATACCTTCAGAGTAAAGTTTATATGTGTATGTATGTAAATGTGTAATATGTGTATATGCATAATATTCAATATTTGTCGCACTTTTTGCTATTCACTTTTTGCTGCTGAATGATATTTACATTTTAAACGTCACTTGTTCCTATTCACTTGATAGCTTTGTAATGTTGTCTTCTATATTTGTCTACCATTGAATTGGTGAAATAAAATAAAATAAATAAAGTACAAGATATATAAATAAACTCTCTATCTCTCTCCCTTTCTCTCACAATATTTAACTTTGTTATACTGAGAGTTTAGCAATACCTATGCTATAGAGTTATAGAAAAGCGCAATTATATTATCATAGCCATTAAGAAATTGTTTACACAATCCTGTGCAATAATATGCTTCTAAATATGTGAGCTACAAAACTATAATAAAAATACTAACATATTACACTATTATTTCATAATAATAAAGAAAATAACTGAAGCTTACAATGGTATCAGGGGTGGGCGGGCTCATAGTGACAGTTGGACTACTAATGAGCTCATGATTTGAATCAGCACTTGCTACTGGTCCACTAGTATGTCTAGCCACGCCTCCTGGTCCAGAGAATATCGAGAGGGGTGGAGTTACTCCACATTTCTCACAGCATGTCACTGGGTCTGCTATCCACGCCTCTAACAACTGTTCCCTTGACCATTCTACACACATGTACACGCGTATACTCATGCAGAGAAGAAGAAATACAAGACATATTGACTGGACAAGGTTGACAAATAGAAATGTTTAAAAACCAATCATAATATTTTGATTCAACGTACTCTTGCTTAAACTGTTTTATCCTGACGTCCCTGACATCATCTTTGTAGGAGGAAGCGGACGTTAAACCTTTACTATTATTATTATTTTTATAAAACCCCAAGAATCTCAAACCTCAATAAAATAATAATAAAGGTTCGATGTCCATTCTTCAAACACAGATAATACATAAAACATCGAGGAAACTGAGGCTATGAATAATATTCAAGGATGTGACGCAAGACTCATCAAGGCACAGATAATTTAGACAAGGTGGTGTTTTCTGTTCGTCTAGCTATATAGTTGTTCACAGAGCTTCCTGGCTTAGTTGCAGATTTTATAATTTTTGTTATTTACTCCTTCCTTTCCACGACAATTAATAATTGTTGTCTTTTGTTAGTTTAGAGCACAACTGGTGTGGGATGAATCATAACCTTCCAGCACCAAGGGGGTATTGTGCAATGCTGTAATCACTCGGTCTTCCAAAGTGGTCGCCAATCCAAAATGGCCATACCATTGAGTAGCATCCAAGCTCTCGACTTGGTACTTTAATATTCCACTGAGCACAGACTTTATCTTCCACTGAGCACAGACTATCACAGGGAGTCACATTCAACGAGACAACAACACGACGGATAGTCTGACAGCAAGAAGATGTACCGTGATTTCTGAGCAAGGCCTCGGCAGTGAACAATGGCACATGAAGCATATCAGAAGTCTCTACCAGGAGTTGATCTTTAGCCTCTTGAAGATCTTGAGCTCTTAAACCGCTATAACCCTATAATATATCACATACCAGTTGTTAGTAACTAATCATCAACTTATTTAGTTGAACCTATAGAGTACAGTGGAGAATTTTGAGCATAAAAGTTTTCTGCTAATGAGGGTGCACATAGCAGGTGAATTACTAAGCAGACAGACGAAGGTTAAGTTCACTGCAGTGAATGCCCCCATTAGGCAAAATGTCCTTGCATTAAATGCTCTAATAGCTCAATATTTCCAGAGTAATATAAAGTCATAATTAAACTATACTGGGGTGAATACGTAAAAGGATATTATAATTAACCTATACAATATCTATATTGTACAATACAATATAGATATTGTGGATGATTATAATATTAGATTGTAATTAAGTACGTTTAACATTTAATGTCCCCTCAATCCCAGATTCATCAGGGAGGGGTCAATCTGCAGACTCAGTGCATAGAGTCAAAGTTCAGAAATAATGGAGAATACATAGAGGAGCCTTTTACTATATAGTTGAAAGGATTGCACAAATTTCATAACTACAGAATCATCAAACAAGCCAGTGATCAAAATCCCAATTGAATCTCTAGTCTAATGCATTATGTTGACAAGAGAATTAATTTTGGTCAAACTGAAATTATTTCAACATTTTTTTGTGATCCAGCAACAAGTATATCCTACTCTACTGAGACTAGCACAACCCAGTACTACAATGAGAGGAGATTGATAGGGACATGAATGACACTTAAAAGCCGTTAAACCGATTTTAATGTCAGTTTCATCTCTCAAAAGCGATACAAGTGATTGGCGAGCCCAGGATTTGAACCCTACACATACTGATTAGCAGTCAGATATCTAACTGACATTGCCACTACCAAGGCCTCCAGCCAGTGCAAGTGGCGATGTCAATTGTCATACACTGGTAACCATTGGGGAAGAAAATTGTACACAAATAATCTCATTTGAAGTAAATATACAGAAATATTACATAATATTTAATTTGACATCTAATTTAGAAAGTTAATGTAGATATGGACCAAAGTGCATGATAGATCTTCTAGCAGTAAAGTCATGCATAGATATGTGAATATGAATATAGATCGTATAAACTGAATAAACTGAGTTAGAAACCTCGTCTAAGTCCATCTGATTGACAAAGGCCTCAGGGTCATCTTCTGTATTCTGCTCATCGTGCTGTCACATAAAGTTAAGCATAGCTCATAGTCACTTCACATAAAGTTAAGTGTACCTCATTGTGCTGTCACATAAAGTTAATTGTAGCTTATTGTCACATAAAGTTAAGCATAGCTCATTGTCACAAAAAAGTTAAGCAGAGTTCATTGTCACATAAAGTTAAGTATAGTTCATTGCAACATAACGTTAAGCATATCTCATCGTCACATACTGTTATGTATAGCTGTATGGCTGGAGCCAGTGGTGATGTCGGTAAGATATTCGATTGCGGATCAGTATGTGAGGGGTTCAAATCTTGGGCTCACCCGTCACTGACATCGTTTTTGAGTGAGGAAACTGAAGTTGACATCAGCTTTACCAGCTTTATAACTCATTGTGCAGTCACAAACAGTTATGTATAGCTTATATATAGCTTTAGCTGTTCTTAACATGAATACTCATGTATTATTATTTATTTATTTTTATTTTTTCTATTTATTAGTTTTTACTCATTTATTTTATACTCAATTACTGAAGTATTGATACAATTGTAACACTTAGTGATAAACTCGAAACAGATCCTGGCACAACCAAATGGTGACCAAATGAACTGTTTGATTAGTTCCGTGTTTGACAGCTATAACAGCTCTTACCAAACTTATTAACAACAGATTGGGTGGATGATTGATTAACGGAACAGCTTACCGAGAAGACCATCTTAGACTCGAGATAGAGAGCTATCTCGCTGTGTCCGTATTTCTCCGCTGAATCGCACGGAGTTTCCTTCGCCTGATTCTCAACAAACAATGGAGCTCCTTGTGTCACCAGTAACTGTATAATCAACACAATCCAGTGACGTAATTATCTTATAAACAACAACGGCTCTCCTCCTGTCACCTCTATACTATATAATCAACACAAACCAGTGACGTAATTATCTTATAAACAACGGCTCTCCTCCTGTCACCTCTACACTATATAATCAACACAATCCAGTAACGTAATTATCTTATAAACAATGGAACTACTTGTGTCACCAGCAAATGTATAATCAATACAATCCAGTAACGTAATTATCTTATAAACAACGGCTTTCCTCCTGTCACTTCTATACTATATAATCAACACAATCCAGTGACGTAATTATCTTATAAACAATGGAACTACTTGTGTCACCAGCAAATGTATAATCAATACAATCCAGTAACGTAATTATCTTATAAACAACGGCTCTCCTCCTGTCACCTCTATACTATATAATCAACACAATCCAGTGACGTAATTATCTTATAAACAACAACACCTGGCGCTTCTAGACTCATCAGTAACTAACGTTAATTTGCAATGTACCAAATATGGAAGTAAAGATTTAGAAATTTCTGCGAGTAAGCAAATAGCATCAAAAATTGGTTACAATCAATAACAATAATCTTAAAATTAGTAAATAAATCTAAACTCATAAGTATTTAAAATCCTGAACATGATTACATAGTTACAAATATGTAAGAAATGCCAAGTTTTTACTTCAGATAATATTGAACCGAAATTCTATCAGAGAAACTAACCTCAACACATCTTTGAAGACCGGCCGCTGCAGCATAATGAAGTGCAGTGTTCTCCTTCTGCTCAAATACATAAAATCGCTACATAGATCTAATGTCTAATCCATAACAGTAGCATACCTTCAGGAACTGCCCGACTGGGATTCAAACCGATATTCTCTTCATGAGACATGCATATCTTTCAACATTTACATAATAATAAAAATAATAATAATAAAGGTTTAATGTCCGTTTCCTCATCCAGGGATGATGTTAATACATAAAAACAATTTTTTATTTGCACCACTCTACGAGTCTAAATACAATCACTCACTGAATTATTAATATAAATAACATCATTCCAACCACCAGTTATATATTATTCCAAAAATGACAATATTTTATTATTAATAACAACTTAATTCCATGATAGTCATTACAACTAATAGCAGCTTTCCACTTCCTCTGCCTCCATTCCACTAGTACCCTTCTTGGACTGATTAAACAGATTTTGGTTTGCACCATTTATGGACCCCTTACTCTGCTTATTGGTTTTGATTTGGTTCTAAAGTGCTCGATGATGTCAAGGACAACAGCAGCACTCTAAACGCAAAGTTGTTGCTGTTGCCATGCCATTCCATAGCAATACACTTTAAAAACATGGATAAACTGATAACTTGATGAACAAATTTAATAAATAATGAAAGATTTACCAAATAATATAATTCATCCACTGCCGTGCCATTCCATAGCAGCCACGTTATCTCAAAAACATGAATGAATGGATAAATCGATGAGTAAACTAATACAAAAATGAAGTATTCTTAAATAATAGGAGTTATCCTATGCTGTGCCATTCCACATTAGCATATGCTGCAAATATGAATGAATGAATAACTTAGTAGATAAGTGGATAAACGAATGAGTATATTGTTTATATATGAATGTATGACTGGATAGAATATGTGATTTGATAGTATGAGGAAACACAAACATCATCTTTAGTGTTGAGAGCAGCTTTCTCGACCCTCCCGTCAGCGAGTGTTGTGCCGGTCCACATGAGGATGAGCTGCAGACACTCGTAGCGTTTCTGCTGCTGCACGTGACTCACCGTTCTCTCGTGCACCGCGCCAGCGCCGGGCTGCGGCATCAGCGCAGGAGTGAAACATACACTGTGCAGCACCGTCTCATTCCTTATGTTCTTCTTGTTAGGATTGCCTCCGAGCTCAAACAGAAATATCCTACAAGAACAAGTGTGATCTTTTCGTTAGGATTGCCTCCGAGCTCACACAGAAATATCCTACAAGAACAAAGTGTGATCTTTTTGTTAGGATTGCCTCCGAGCTCACACAGAAATATCCTACAAGAACAAGTGTGATCTTTTTGTTAGGATTGCCTCCGAGCTCAAACGGAAATAGCCTACAAGAACAAAGTGTGATTTTTACAAGTTAAAAGTCTACTATTGAAATTTTGTTGCTCAGGAGTCTCATATGCTGTCAAGGGTAGGCATAAATGAATGCTAAAACACTTTAGATATTTTAGGTATACTTTTTTAAAGTCAGAATTTTTACAACAAAACCTTAAGTAACAGCAAAATTGCATATAAATGAACAAAATGACAACTCCTGAAACAATATTAATACAAATAGATAGATTGACCTTCTTCTTCTTTCATCAGTGCACTACCAAGTGGCATGTTCAAGGTATATATTCATACTCAAAGTCTGTTTTCTCATTCATAAGAGCACTCCTTAGATCAAGTAGTTAATCCCTTCACAAAGTCTATACCTTATCCATACCTATGTAGCCTATACCTTGGGTAAAGTATGGCTTCTGAGATGATTTCCCATTTCCCGTGGCCTTCAATGTCAAGATTAAAGTTAAATTCTAGGTATACAACAACATTGCCAATTCATGACAGAACTAAAACAAACAAGTGCTCAATGCTCATAGAACTTAGTATATGTTGTTAGCCCCACAGTTAAATTGCATCAAAATGGAGAGTATAGGATCTTGTTAAACTGCAACTAGATGCGATTATGACCGAGTAATCAAGTTTCAATTACATATGTAACAACTGTAAATATTGTATTATAACTGAAATTGATATGAGTACCATTTCACATCTTCTTCTTCAGTGCACTGCCAAATGGCAGGTTCAAGGTACATATTCATATGCAAAGACTGTTTTCTCGCTCCATAAGAGCACTCCCTAGATCAACAAGTTAATGCCTTCACAAAGTCTATGCCTTATCCATACCTTATGTAGCCTATAGCTTGGGAAAAATATGGCTACTGAGGTGGTTGCCAGTTGCCTACCTCAGTTAGGTGGATTAATTACCATCCTGGGGGAAAACATTTCAAGGTGAGGTGGGTCCCCTCTTGCCTTCCTCAGCTCCTGCCTTTAGTCGCCTCTTACGTACACGTGGTAGATTGTTTGCGGCAATTGTAACATTTCACATAACACACCTTAAGAGAGATCTCATAGCATGTCGAGCAGCATAATGCATGGGTGTGTCATGACTGTAGTTATCACCGTATGAAGAGTTAGGATCAAGCTGCTTCTGCAAGTCACTGCTGCTTGTAAACAGCTGCATTGCGGCGTACTCGTCCCCATTCTGTAGATGTTTGCGAAACTTAGATGAACTGCTTCCCATCTTTCTCGACAACTTTCATTCAGTCATAATGAGCCAACCTGCTATAAGAACAAAATATACACTACAGTGATAAATTGTCAAAAGTAATACTATTAATGGTTTAACATCTGATGCTTCATCTAAAGGAGATGTCAGGAATATAGTATGAGGTAAGGTATTTAAATTAACCCAAGTATATAATTATTCTTTCAAAAATTTACAATGATAAATATTGTGAAGATTTTAACTGTTAAATCACATTCCTGTCAAGGTCGGACTGAGTCACAGGTCAGTGCTAGCTATCATCGTGGATAGTAGAACAATGAGCTTTGGACTTATTATATGTAAACGATCTATTGCTTCAAGTGGTTGTTATTATGTTTAGTGTAACTACATTTTGTAATTAAACTATAACACAATTTATATAAATTGTCTGAGCAAGCTTAGATCATTCTGATCTATTCAACTACCTTCCCTATTGGATAATCCGAGATATAACTGTACATCTATCATTCTCTATGCCTCGTACTCATGCATATTCACACATACTGGGAAATTTCTTTTTTTACGAGAGTTAGCAACTAGCAAAGCATATCTAACTTGTACCCTTTTCTTGATACTTAATATTAACCTTCTGAAACTGGAATTAATGGTCAATATGTGGGAGTGTGTTAGCAGGACCATTGATGGCAGCAAAGTAGTAAGGTAGTTTAATATGCACTTTGCATGGCGTCATTATCTGTACATTGTTCAGTGTGATTTTGTTATGTTTGAAATTATTCGCTAAGTCATATATTGGTAAGGTGGCTCAATAATTCTGAGTAAGTTTATTTGAAGGGAGGGTACCCCTGATTAAGTATCCCTAAGTTTAGGTTAAAGTACAAGATTTGTGAGTGACATTCATAAGTACATTGTCTGAATGTACAAGGTAAATAGGGGTGTTTAAAATTCAAATGTTCTGTTGCACGACGTGGACACTGAGGGGGCCAGCATTTAGAAAAGAAAATTAGAACTACAGATTTTATAAAGAAACTGCTAGGTGACAACCTATTTGGGTTATAAAAATGGGCATATGATATACCTTTTGGTTGACAATTGCAGGAAGAAGTATCATATAAACGTCTTAAAATATTATTCCCGAGATTAACTTAATTTTTAATTAGAGTTCAGTATGATAATTAAGAGAATAGGAAATAGTTATACTCTACTTGCCTGACTGATGTAGTTTGGCACCTATAAAGTTTGCTTGAGAACATGAAAGCCCCTTGAGATATTCACAACTTTTCATGTTTACTTATAATATGTTTCAGATTATTATTTACTTCACCAATTAATATTTTATTATATCTCTTTATTTTCTTTTCTTTGTTACAATGTCATATTGTTAAGGAAGTATTAATTTTTAGTAAATTTGCACATTGTTAGATTAACTATTTGAGGTGTGTAAACCATAACTCATTTACAATATATAAAAACTTGTGTTTGGCATTTATTGAATTTTGATATATATTATAAAAAATATTTGAACCCACTGACCTGGAGGTATAATTTTGTATTAAAACATTATTATACATGTTAGAATAGACTGATTAGTTAGACAAACATAGTCTACAATTTCGAACCCCAAACCATTATCCTGCAAAACTCAAAAGAAGAGTTTTTGATTCATTATAAAATCTTTACACTGACAATCCCAAAACTATGATAACATTAACTTCCTCATTCATTAACAATCATGGTTCAGATCAAGATTGCAGTATAAATTAAATAATTAGAACAAAATGTATTTTGATCTAATATATTAAAATAACCGTTAGGTTCATAACATTACTGCAACAATATTGGATATTAAATGAGAGAAACAAAATATCAGAAAGAGATTGGTCAGAAAGCAAAATGTGTAGATGCAATTGACGAATAACGACTGCAACATATGTAATATTGAATAAAATATAGTTTAAAGCACAAGAGATTATACTGAAAAAGGACGTGCAGGAAATAAATTTGTTATATCAGAAGTTACATTTTGATCTCACATCATCTAAACAACATTATTGTCCTTCAATTTTCTTTGTTTACATTTTTAACAACAAAATATACAGATGACAGTTAAACACTTGAGAAACCTCTGTAACAATTGTTTAAAATAAATATTATTCACTTATATTTATAGAATAGTACATATAATAAAGCCTCAGGTCGTGAGACTTCGTGACAAATCGTCTAAGTGAAAAAATATTTAAAATAGAAATCGTTTTATTAATTTCACATTATTAGCCGCCATCTTTATTTAAAGTACTAAATATTTGGTTCGTGCTTCCATAACAAATCTAAAATGAGCTTTAATCTTCGATTAAATACTTTTTGTAGTTTTCCACACGAATTCATTTGCAAAACTTATATCTATAGGGAACCGTTTAATAAGGTTCAAGGTATGTGCTCTGCATGAAATCTATTAACTAATAAATGTAACTTAGTGGCTGTAAATGATTTATGAAAATATAACAACTAAATTGAACTAACACAGCTTTGTAATATTTCTTAAATAATTCAATAACGATTCAATTACGATTCAAGAAGCAATTTTTCCCTTTTAGATGTCTTTAAACTACCTTAATTTGAACTAACTCAATGTATAACATTGAGTTATCTACCTTAATTTTGAGTTAGTTTAAATTAAGGTAGTTTAAAGATATCTAAAAGGGAAAAATTGCTTCTTAAATCGTAATTGAATCGTACACTAATTAGTGTACGATTCAATATGTTGCTATTTAGAGTGTCTAAATAGCGTAGGAGTGTCTAAATAACGTCAGGAAGTTTTAAATGACAAATCCTGGGGTGAATTGAACCCTCGTGGGTTCGAATACCGGCCGCGCTGATCTGAGAGTAAAATCTCGGACATTCACTGGACTGGTTAAATGGAAAATGGTCTAAATTGCCTAACGGTTTAAACATGTGGTAATAAAAGTGATAGATATCAACACAGTTGATTATTCACTATAATGTAATGCGTGTTTACTTTTTTTGCCAATAAAGAAATAGAAATACAATATCATGAGAAAAATCGGTTTTTAGATGTTGTTTACAAATATTAAAATAAAATGGCGTCCAAACATTCATTTGTTGTGATTTTGATTCAATCTTGGTTGCTGCTGTTTCTATTAGGTGAGATCTAAGCGTTTTAATTTGATCTAATTTTAAGCGCGTAGACTCTCATTAAGAGCAATGACTTAGCATGATATAGATTGGCCATTAGTTAAAACATATATTTAACTTCTAAGGCCTAGTTAATCTGAACAGAAATCAAAATTAGCCTATAATAGTATACGGTAAACAACACCATATTAGAGAAAGTCAGGCTAGCACCGGCATCTCTACTTATTTATACATTTATTGCCAATAAGCACACAAAAGTTAAAATACTGAATATTTCCGACTGAATGTCAAAGATAGCATGTCCTGATAATTGTGTTAAAGAATCACAACTAACCTAACCTTACGACGTTAGTTCTCGTTCAGATTTAGCTATTAAAATTGCAAATGATTAATAAGCTTAGGCTTGAAAATACATTAGACAGCAACAAAGTTAGTGCTTGATCATATTTGAAGTACAGCACTAGGTCTGGTATGCTGTCAGATTTTTTTTTGTAATCATAAAACAGTCCTATATAATTAATTATACATCTGTACTTCTTATTCAACTTTGTATTTTATAATTTTATTATGTATTTAATTCCTATAATGAGTTTTCTCAAAAAGCCTAAGCTGCATAACTGTACTGTAACAAACAAATGTCAATTTCATTTACTTATAATAATACTGTTCTCTGCGGAAGTTTTTAATTGATTGAGTTGCTAAGTTTATTTAATGACTAATTTGTTTTAAGTTTTAATAAGTTTCTAATTGATAGAGTTGCTAAGTTTATTTAATGAATAATTTGTTTTAAATTTTAATATGTTTTTAGTAGATTGAGTTGATTGTTTATTTTATGACTAATTAAATCATGATCACAGGGTTAGAAACAGCTGAAGGAAGACGGGGGGGAGGCGGTGGTATAAGGATGGGCAGCTCTTCCAGAAGCTACAGCAGTTATCGTAGCACCCGCAACACCTATGTTGGCAGCGTGCGCAACAACTATGGAACTAGCGTTAGAGTTCGTTACTCTTCTCGCCCGTATGGTTATGGATATTCCTATCCATCGTGGCACTCGTACGCGGCAGCTGGATATATTTATGGATATCACGGATACACCAGAAGATCCTACTACCACAGCCACCGTGAAGCAGGTAAAATTTGCTGGTCGAGGTTACTGATTCTCAAAATTTCTTTGTCGAATATTATATTTTTTATAGTGGACATAAATATTTCTTGTGTATTGTAATGTGGACCATGCTAGTTTGTCACTTTTTTTTTGATTTGCTGCCTTTTGGTGAAATAATGATTGATATATTTCTCAGCATTTGGTTATAAATATCAATTAAGCTATTGTATTTATCATCATCATCATCGTATTTCCTTTTTTCCCAGTTTAGCTACCTAGGGTCAAGATACAAATTATAGACCTTCTCCACTACTCTGTTGTATTTGTATATTACTATATTAAATTATTAATAATTTTTCTCTCTTCAACATGTTTTTTCTAATCGTTAAAAAGTGTATCGACTTGTTAGTGATTTGTTTTGTGGAGACTTTCCTGATTTCATCCTATTACATTCATGATGACCGAAACAAAACGTTTATGATGAAAAATGATATCAATCCTGATGCTTGCATCTAATGCCTAATGTCTATGCCGAGCTTCTCTTACCATAGACTGGCGAAACTTCTTAAATATCTTAAATGCACTTTGGTCTGTAAGTACTTTTAGTCATCACAGATTCTTATGACATTGCTATTGAGTGATGTGTTAGATAAAGTGAAACAATTTAATTAAGAATCTTATCAGTATACCTAATTGTGATTTTAGAATGAAGTATCCATATCTAGCGTTACTAGACTTCTTTGTCATCAGAATAAATGTAAAGCACATTTGAAGGGCTTCATGGCTCTAATTTCTAGGAGTTTGATTGCTATGTACAATGTTCGACAATGATTCTCACTAGTAGAGATTTAACATATTTTGATATTTTGCAGAAGGCCTGGTTATAAATATAACTTATCATGTGCTATAGACTGGCTACAGGCAAAGTGAACTTGATAACTATACAGGTGATTAAGTTGGCCTCTTTAGAGACCGATTTTACAATATCATTTGGCGCAACAATTTAGTAGATGTACAATAGTCTTTGTACAATGAATTAGTACCTTATTCTAATGTGCTTTAAATCTGTCATGTACAGTGAATTAGTTTGTTAACTCGTCGCAGAGCCTACAATATGCTACAACGAATATGACAACTATTTGGAGAATGGAACGAGACCGGAGTTGTTCATTTGTCCTAACATCACTCAGCCGGATCACTACAGATATTGCTGCGGCGCTGATGACAGACAGAGATGCTGTGGTTTCTGGGACGAGTGAGTCACGTGTTTAGTAGTTCATAAATGTTTTGTTTTTATTTGTCTAGTTAAAGAATGTCGATCTCTGAAATAATAGTGTTTCTTATCTGTTTCTGCATTTATTCGTCTTTCTCTTGCTCTCTCTGCCTCTCTCGCTCTCTCTGAATTAATTGTTTGTTCATGCAAATGACAAACATCCCCCCTTCCGTCCCAGTGCCATGGTTTAAACTTCTTTACTGAATTTAAACCTATTGAATGTTGTATAAACATTGTAGTCCGTGTGATTAAGTCAGTCAATTGGAGTTCATAATATAGCCACAATTGGAGTGCTAATGCCCATGACAACATCATGCACTATTGAGACAAATTAAAGCTGGTGAGAAAAAAGTGGGTCCAAAATGATGCTAATTCCAAAATCCAGAAAATCCGTCCAAAGATATATATATATATCTATGTACTTCAGGCCCGCACTTGACGGTTTTAGCAACATCAATCAATGATGTATAGTCTTATACTGTGAGACACAAAACTTTCAGCATTGTATTTGCAATTATACTACAAAAGAGGCACGACTAATAACAAACAAGCTGGTAACAAATATGCTATGTGCTGTGCTTCTAACTCTTGAATCTCGATTTGCATATATATTTACTCCTTTGTGGATCATATGCATGGTACAATATGTAAAGTAATTTAGAATTAAAAAGGAAAATACTAAATAAATTATGTTAATATTCATATATAAAAATTTAACTTACTTAATCTTGTTTAAATGTATTACTAAGGGAAGTTTTTTAGTGGTCAATGTTTGACATTTATTGTTTAAATTTAGATGCTGAAATTTAATTAATCTCAAATTTGTATATTTGTAATTTTTGTAGTAACGGACGCAAGTTTGGTGTTATATTTGGAGTGCTGATTGCGGTTGTGCTGCTTGCTGTGATGCTCTACTTCTGCTGTTGTCGTAAACCTGCTGGCAAGCAGCCGTTCTTTCAAGAGAGGGTAATGTCGAGAAGATCAACCAACAGAAGTACGTAAACAGCCCAATTTTGATGTTGTATCAATCACTGCTTTGTACTTTTTCGGACCTTAGACTCAACGAGCTGCGAGAAATAATTTAAAAAGCAAAACAGGAACTGATAGTTATCGTCTGTGGCTTCTATTCTAGTTCCTGTGATTTCTAGAGACTAGTTAGAATACTTACCCGATATGCTAGATGCCGCAGGTTTGAATCTCGGCCGTACTTTCTCTGATATGCTTGTTGCTTATGGAAAGGGTCTTTAAACATTTACTTTCTACTTGAAAGTTGTTATCATTTTACAGTTTGTACATTTATACAGGTACATTAATTAACTTCGGTGTGAGATGAAAATTATCATGATTTACTTTGTTTATTCGCAAAATTTTATTTTTGTAATTTAATTGCAAAGTTGTTTAATTGGTTGTTTTTTAATTTATTAATAATTAGAAATATATTATATGGTTTAGTGAGGATGTTTACAAATTTTAGAAAATCCTTACATTTCATTTTAAACGCATTTCTGATATTAGTGTTCTTAATTTTTGAAAACATGTAAGGAATTAATGTTAGACTTTGAAGCTGACATTTCCTTCAGCCTTTATCAATTGTTCTTTGCTGTAATTTTAATGATGTAGTTGTATTTTTTAAGTGATTATTCTGGTTGGCTTGTGTGCCTTTATTGAAGAACAGCCTACTGTGAAGCGTATACCAGTTGTTTATTTTATAACTTAAAATGTGGCAGAGGGGATATGGTGTAAAGGTTAGAGTGTTAGCCTCAGATGCTTGTGGCCTGGAATCAAAGCCCTGGTCAATCAGCATATAATGGATAGATATCCCATTGGGCCCATGGAAGGTTAATCATGTATCGGAGCTTGCTGCCAGTTGACGTTATCAATAGCAAAGATATGATTAACCGTGGAAAGTATTGAAAATAGCTGAATATTTATACTGGATTTGAACGAGCTCATTTGCTGCACTTACAATAGGCCAGCTGGATTATAATTGGACAGACATTCATATTCCCAACAATCATTAATAGTGCAGATTATCAGCTTTATTTCTTTTTGCAGTTTATTCATTTTTTTAGACTTTATTCACTTTTTAATCTCTTAATCGAAAATGTCATGTATCAACAATGTTACTTAGGCCTCTTTATTATTTTGCATATTTAATTATATAATGGTATATATATATATATATATATATTTCTATAGATGTTTTATTTCCGTAAAATTAATAAATTCATTTATATAATTTTTCTCCTGTAAAAGATAAAGCTAAGGTTAACGTCAGTTTCCTCTCTCGAAAGCGAACATTAATGTACATTTATGCAGCTGTAACTTAATGCTGCAATTTAAGTTAAACCTAATTATATTAATTTCATGTAATAAATTATCTATTTGTCAGACTGTGGTACTATTTACTATACCCCTGCTAATACCGCACCTGTGGTTAATGGTAGGTTTTTGTTTTTGCAATCGGCACTAGTGTGTGTTGCATATTTGTTGCATTTGGGTGAAGGTTTTCAGTACAAGCACGTTCTCAAATTCACAATTCGTTGGTTGACAGTATACACCTTTAGTTTTATGCAGTAACATTATGTTTGATTTTTTATAATGACGTGCAGGTGTATATATAATCTAAATAGTTAAGATGTTTGCTGTTTATTTGAATAAGTTTAACTAACATACAAAAACGAACTACAAATGCTAACATTTTTCTCTGGGAGGCTTGAAATAATTTTTGGTTTATCATTGTTATGATTTGAAAGACATAAATTTGTTTGCACTTTTAACATATTTAATACGTTACCCACCGCTGCATTTGAAGAAAGTTGGTATTTTACTGCGGATTTTATATGGAATATTATTCAGATGAAAGGTACCACAAATATATTGGATCCATGCATGCTACAGATTTATCCTATTTTACTTTTTTTATCAAATGAAAGCTGTCGCTATCGAGTCACAGTGCATCATAGTTACTAGTGTATTACATTGAACATCTAACTTGTTAGTAGCCAATCTAATTCTGAGCTAGAAAAAACTTAGACCATTGGATGTTTTTATTCTTCTCATATAGAACATAAGCAGAAAGTGTTCAGACCTCTCTGACATCTAGCAGGCTGGGCAACTTTTACCTTCACTCTTCAAAACGATTTAGAATATGTACTAACTACTGGATTTTTACTCCATCCCTATATATTTCTAGCGATGCTGTAAAATTTCTTTTCCATTGGTTGACTGCTTGTTAATTCTACTCTGGAATGCGATGGCATGTGTGAAGTGTTCACTGCAAGTGCTTACAGTTTCTCTAATTCAGTTTTTCTAGTTTTCATATTGACCATACTAGACAAGATAAGATACTGCAGTTTCTTAAACTAATTAATTAAAGCTTGAAAATACACTGTATGATGATACAGTGTATTTTCAAACTTTAATTAATTAGTTTAAGAAACTGCACTCCCTGTACACAGTGCCTTTTCTAAAACTTGCAATATAAATCGTAAAACTATTTCAAACTTTTGAATGATTAAGAGAATAAATGTATTATATGTTATTATTATTATTTATAGTATGGTCCCCGTGGTGTGTTCGGGTTGCTTGTTGAATAGACCAACCGTACTGTCAATATGCACGTGTCATAGAAGGCGACATAAAAACAAGATCCAAACAATTGCTACAGAAATTTAAACGAGTGGATAAAAATGAAAGTCTACTGGTATCCCGACCCTAGTTAAACTGGGATTTAAGGGAAGATGATGATGATTATTATTATTATTTTTATTAATATTATTATGGTTATTATTATTATGAATTTTTAATATGCTTTGTTCAAGCATTTGTATAATGCTTTTTTGATAGTATTGAATTTGTGAGGTAACGAAATAAAAAAACAGAATGATTATACTTAAAACTATAACGAAGAAGCCATGGACTCCAAACTCAGGTGCACTCGAATAATTGAAACTCTCACTGTTCATAGTGTGCAATGGACGATAAACAGAATATGTCAATATGTGTGCTCATTTCTAACCGTTTACATGAATTATTAAAATCTAAATCAGTGTCAATGTACAATCGATTAATGTTCAGATGAGGCTTATCAGAGTGTTATCAGTGTCAATGTACAATCGATTAATGTTCAGACGAGGCTTATCAGAGTGTTATAAGTGTCAGTGTACAATCGATTAATGTTCAGACGAGGCTTATCAGAGTGTTATCAGTGTCAGTGTACAATCGATTAATGTTCAGACGAGGCTTATCAGAGTGTTATCAGTGTCAGTGTACAATCGATTAATGTTCAGATGAGGCTTATCAGAATGTTATCAGTGTCAGTGTACAATCGATTAATGTTCAGATGAGGCTTATCAGAGTGTTATCAGTGTCAATGTACAATTGATTAATGTTCAGACGAGGCTTATCAGAGTGTTGTTGTTGTTGCTCTACAGATGTCCCTCAGCCAGTCTACACCCCCACCCCAGTCCAGCCACTCTACCCACCCGTCCCCCCTCCAGACATGGGCTCCCAGCCTGTCTATCCCCCCAGACCGTCAACCCCTAACTACGGCGCCGCCCCCCCGTATCCTACCGGGGGTTCTGGATACCCGCCCGTGGGGGGTCCTGTGTACCCACCCGGACCTGGATATGGAACTGAGTACCCCCCACAGCCCGGCTACACAGGATACCCCTCTGCTGACCTGTCGTATCAGGGTTCAAATCAGCCAATGTACCCCATCAAGCCACCTGGTATGTACCTATGTGCCTGTGCTAGATCATCATCTTTAGGATCTTAGGCAATAGGTTTCAGCACTGAGTCTAACTGTGTCCGATTCTTCAAAGTGTGAATAGTTCAGACTATGACCTTTTACGAAGTAATTAATTATTAGCGAGTTATATGAAAAGTAGAGGGAGAAAGAGAATTTAAGTGACTTCCTTGAAACTGATAAAGACATAAAGCTGTAAAGCAAAATCTGACGTCTGTTTGCATAACACTTGGTATACTGTCAGAGACTGGTCGACTTGGATTCGAAACGACCGTCTCCTGCATGTCTGAGAAACGTGCTGTCAAAATGCCATTCAGCCAATAGGGAATAAATATTGAATTAAAGGTAAATATTGATTCAATTGATATTTTTTCAATTGATTCTTCATATTCAATACATATTGAAAAGAGCCAGATGAGTGATAATTAATGACTTCTATTAATAATTAAATACTCAAGCTCGTTATTGATATTTACTAATAATAATTTAATTGGGCTAGTTAGCTTCATTAACTATGCCAATTAGTAATAATAATAATAATAATAATAAAGGTTTAACGTCCGTTTCCTCATACAAGAATGATGTCAGGGACGTCCCCCCATCACATGTCACTACAAATCGATTCACCCCAAACGATCTGATAATTAGCTTAATAGCGATGCATGAATTCTGAATATTCTATTACAGGTATTTATTTAATTAATTAATATGTTGCAAATTTAACTTGTCGCATTCAGCAACAGCTGAATTTTTTATTGAGGTCATTAATTAACTAGTTATGTTGATGTTTTCATTCAGACGTTGCTCCACCGCACTACGACTATTCATCGTCTGGACTGGCACCTTCAGCCCCCCCTCCTCACAGTTAGTCATTACTCTTCTATACATGTGTGAATATATATTAGATTAGGTTTAACCAGTGGTTAAAAGCGAGGGTGAACTCAGATCCCCCTGCTCTAATTTTTTGGAGGTGCGTTCCCCTGCTAGAGGCCTATATTAGTACGAAGAGATCCGTAAATACATTACAGGGGGGACCAAAAAACTCAGACTGTTGCCCTAGTTCTCAATCCCACTTTAACCCTTATATTTAAGTATTTTTATGCTAATGAAATTTCTGTATGTTCTAAAATCGTATTATTTTAAATTTTTTATTGGATTTCTTCTATTTAACCTAGCCCTTCTTCTCTCTTAGTTTTGATTCAGTTTTGAGTTTGAGGCAGAATTTGTTTTTGGTAAAGTTGTTTCTAGATCGAGCGCTATTTCAGTTGTTATTTAAATGCTTTCTACTTTTTGGATAGTGAGATGCATGTTTAATTAGTCTTACTGCCAGGAATAACCTCTGTCCCCTGCCTCTTACTGTCTTTATTATTCTAATAACATCTGCGATAGAGATTTTATAACTTTTTTACTGGTAGTTAATTACTATAATTACTCTAATATGTAGTGATTAATGTAGATCAATTTTCTATAATTCAGTTTAGTTTTCAAGTGTTTTCTATTGTTGTTTCTGCAGACTTTACCTCAGTCTCACCGCCTCCACCCTATCCTACTTAATCTGCTGCTGTTGACTAGAAATGTCTAGTTGTACCAGGCATCTGGGACAGACTAATCCGGTTTGATCCAGTTTATCCAATCTGATCCAGTCGGATTCTATCTAGCCAGTTTAATTGTTGAAGTTTTCTGATCTATTCACTGTCATGTCGTCTGTAATATTTGATATTCAATCGATTAAATCCCAATTCTCGTTTGAATATCGTGTTCAGAATCGTGTGATGCAATCGGTTCTGCTTGAAAATAATCGATCTAGATCCACTATTTCCTTGGATTTTAATAAAACTGGATATAGCCAGTCCACTGGTTTTCAGATCTATTAGATATGCCTAAGGATTTTTATTCTGTTCTTGTTTGCTTTAATAAAAATTATAAATCTTATAATCTTGGCTGGTTGAAGGATGAACTCAATTTGTTGGATCAGATTAAATATTTTGTTATTGCGAGGTATTTTTCTATCTAGTCTGTCTCTGCTATGCTCACTTTGACGTCGTATATGTTGTAAATATTCTCTTATTGTAGTGATAGTATCTCGTTAGCGATATTTAATCGAGGAGTTGTTAAAATATGTTACGTTCTAAACTTACGATGACTTGACTCGTTAATCTTTAGCTAGTCATACCATGCTTTTGTTAATTTTTCTTCTTTAATTAGCCTGATTGCTGATGTATCATCATCGTCCTCATCATCTTCCCTTAAATCCCAGCGTAACAGGGTCGGCATACGAATAGACTTTCTCTAGTCCTCCCTGTCGTATACTATATCATCAGTTATTGTTGACAAAAACACGTAACTGTGCTTTTCTAGTCTAGTTTTATCTATAAGTCTAGCTAACATATTTGTCTGTAATTGAAATATAGAAGGTCTCATTGAATATTTACTTTTACTCTGTTACACAGCACATATATAAGGATAATATACGTGTAAGAATAAGCGTTGTGTGTGCACATATATGTTTTATGTATATGTATTAAGAGTATATACTTTTAAAATACTATGTTGGCCTATTTTGTAAAATGTTTTATTTGTTTTGAAATTTGTAAAATTTGTAAAATTGAGAGAAATTTTTTTATATCTAACTACTGTATAAAGTTAGAGTCTTTGTTTTTTTACTAGTCTATTATAGTTATTGTGCCGTATTAATCATGTTATTTATGCGGAAATTTTTACTTCACCTAACTACTTATAAAGTTAGGGTCTTTGTTATTTTGCTAGTCTATTATAGTTATTGTGCCGTATTAATCATGTTATTTATGCGAATAATTTTCCTAGTCCTACACCAGTTAATGTGAACTATGTCATGCTATATTGTAGCAGAGCTCTATGAATTGTTGAAGATCTAACATTTTTATATTATTTTATGTAAATGAACAAGTATAATATTACTATAACATTTTTGAAGTATTTAAATATTTAAATGTAAATCGTGATCGATGTTGTCGTAAATAAGGCATGAAACTACTGAAATGTCAATTCTATAGAGCAAAAATAATATTTATGGTATAAATTAATGCATGTAGGTTAACAGATATTGTTTCGTGATAGATAATATTTTCTGCTTTTGACTTTTACTGTTCGTTGTTGTCTTAAATTTGGAGCGGCTCATAAAATGGTTGTGATTTTAAGAGAGGTTATTTAGGTGATACGATATTTAGCTCATCAGCTAGAGTTCAACTCTCAGTCGCAATAATAGTGCTCGATGTTGTCATGGATGACAGTAGTACTCTGATTGTTGTTATGTAACAGCTTGGATTGAAGTAGGCAGACTAATCTTCTAATGATTGACAGAAGTTGCTAAGTTTTATAAATTAGCAGAAAAGTATTTCTGCAGGCTTATGATGTAGTTTATTTCTGCATCTCTGCTGGATCCTATATCATTCATTTGTATTAGAAACCACTGCACTGCCTCTTGTACCAGGTTTGTTTCTTTTAGGTATTCAAACTACTTAGCTCAACAAATCTAGGATCGTTATTTTTTCCAGTCTTCCTCCCTTAAAATGTCTACACCTTTGGAAGAAATTCCAAGGAAGTATTTACTAGCTACAATTTATATCGTTGTACTTTCTTCACTTTCTGTTTCAGTTTTACACTTGAACTTCTATACCTATGCGTATGTTGATTTTATTTCAAACATAAGAGAATTATATATCTTTGATATTGCTTTACTTCCTCCATGTCTGTACGATGGATTTTATCATCTGAATTCTTACGATATTGTTACAATATGCTGTCTGTATATTATCGGTATATGCATTTAAATGTGCTGTATATGGACTATCCGCTTTCTTGGAGCAGTGTTTACTGTGTGTTAAATGCACCATCGATATAGTGTTCAATGTAACAATTTGCATTGTTGAGCAGGATCATGTGTTGTCATATGTGTAATAATACTGAACATTATAAAGCTATTTTATTAATTTTTGCATTCTTTGGAGGTACATTTGATAAGCTGTAGCAAATTATTTATAACTCTTTGATACAAATTATTTGAGCTGTGGGCTTGTTTTAATGTAATATTTGATCAGCCATTAACCTTATCTAATTATATTTACATTTAGTGGATATTTGATCTATGAACTTGCTTTAATAAAATATCTGCTAAACTATTGCCATTTATCTAATGCTAATTTGAATTTAGATCAGTGAGCATTGTAATATAAAATGTTAAATTGTTATGCATTTATCTGATTAAATTGTCATCATAGTTGGCACAAATTTTTTGTATGAATTCTGAAATAACACTTGTGTGCACTTATCGATATATATGATATACTGTGTGAGATAGAGATACTATGGCCTCAGATACATGGAGATGCTATGACACCAGAGTATGACAAATATTTTAAGGAAATATTTAGTGTATATTTCTATAGCTCTTTTATACATACTCTAGTCAGTCTTGTACTTTTATATTAAACGCCTCAGTGTTGTGATTCTGTAACTTAAGGATATGCTCATATCGTTACACATTGTTGACCTTCGCGAGCAGTTGCACTATTTTAACTTACTTTATACATTACTTATATATCGACTTGATTGTTACTCGATATTACTTTGAATCTGGTGATGCGTTTGTCTTAGTTTCACCATTGAAACCTTTAGCAAGCACTTGCTTAATCGTGTTGAAAAATTACAATGAAGTTCATAAGAATCATAATTCATCTTAATGATTCTTATTGAAGCTATTATAACTGTTTTAACAAATAGAATATAGAGCTGGAAATAGTATGTTCTTAGGGGGATGATTTTGCTTAAAAAAAGAGTAATAAGAATTTAAAAGAGAAGGAAGAATTTAGGGAAGACCGTGACTTAGAATGGCAGATGATTTGATGATGTGTTAGTATATGGATATTATTAAAAATAAACCAGGAGATGTGTATGCGTAGAGGAGCTTATTGTATGTCGTTGACGTGCCGCTAAGCATTACTCTAAAAGAGAGAGAGAGAGAGTAAAGATTTTAGTATTAATTATTATACAATACGTGTACATTAGTTGAGCGATATGTGAGATTTTTTACTGCTAGCGTTTACAACTGACGGCATTACAATTTTATCAGTTTGCATCATACTATCATAGCCTTTAGAATATGTACAAATTAGTGGTTTTAAAGAAAACCTGGTTGTTAGTTTTAAAGAAAACATGGTTGGTTGGTGTCATTATTTCTACTTTTTACTACTAATCATGTACAGCATTTCTTACTTTGTCATGCTTTACTTGTGCTATATGTAATATAATATTATAATTGTGTTGAAATTTTTGCACTGGCAAGAATATCTAAGAGACACTAACAGGATTTTAACATAAAATTGGATCTGATTTGTTGTTTAGAATAGTTTGTTATACATTTGAATTTGTTTTTAATTTTAAAATGCAGTGTCTGGCTGGTAGTTTATAAATAACGGGCGAATTTAAAACAGAATTTATTCTTCACTCAATTTTTGCTTTAAAAATATGCATTATTATTTATGAAAATAAATATTAAAATATGTGATATGTGAAAGATTATTGTGCGATATTTTGCTAACAGCTTCTCACTTACTGCTAGATCCAGTGTTACATTTTGGAGAGAAATATCGGTTGTTGGTGAGGTTGATAGATTTTTTGAGAAATTTGACGATTGCTGTCTAGGTTGTTGATAAATAACTATCAGCTTCTGTGATGTCTGAAATCAGTGTTTTTATTAGGATTATTTCAAAAATTAATATAATTATGCTTTAAATGTTTAACGGCACTTACAATGTAAGTATTTCTTATTTGTCATATTTGTACTTGTATAATATATTAGATATAGTGACAATGTAGCATATTTTACATACGACCCATGTCTCTAACTTTTCTCAATGTTATGTTTGATTATGCTTTATAATCTATATTTAATGTATATGTCAGGACGTCCCTGACATCGTCCTCGTATGAGGAAACGGACGTTAAACCATTATTATTATTATTAATTTTATTATTATTGTTATTATTATTATAAATACAGTGGAAATCAAATTGCTAAAGAAGTGCAAAAATGTAACTAACCTGTAGCTTATTTATCGTTAGGTTAATGTTTTGTACCGTTAAGTTAACGAAGTTATATGTTCTGGTTTCCATACTCGACAAACGTTTCAAAGATAGCTAAACTGTCGATTGTTAATGCGCGAAATACTGATTCTATTTCAGTAATTCCGCCCATGATGTTTTGATAAGTTAAAACTATATGACCTGGTGGTCTTTTGTTGGGTATTGTCTTTTCTCTAAGCATGCTGTGGAATGTGTATATAAGTTTAGGCCTGTATGCTTTTTTATTCCATGCTTTGTTGTTTATCTTTAAATTTCCAGTAGGCTTGCTTAGATGTTTTGTGCATATTTATAATAAATATTCTTTAATATTAGCTTTCTGTCTCTCTCCATTGTTTTTCTGGATGATATTTGTCGAAAGATCCAAGGTTCATATTCCTACACATAGTCTCCTTTATAATCGCTAAAGAGCATCGTCGCTTAACAAGTGGCTCAATCACAAGTGCAAAGATGAGGACCATGGAGGAACCTTAAATTAAATTGCTTGTGGAGTGATTTCCCTTTTTCTTCTTCAGTTTATGTTTAGTTGGTTTCTACGCCGCTTACCACACGCACAGTTTACGATTTGTTTATTCTACAAAGGCTCGGAGCCGGCATAAGCAGAAATAACGTAGTGTATATTTAATTTACTTGAACGCACTAACTCTAACTTTATGAACAACTAACTTGAGTAGGTCTAAATGTAATAGACGTAACATTTCACATGTCTAGATATTTCTTGTAGATAACTAGGCACATTCTAGCTATGGCTACGTAGATAATAAAATTTATTTTACTCCGGACCTCTCGCTCTACAAACAAACCCGACCATTTAGTTAAAGAAAAATAGTTGTATGATAACTAATAGTGATAACTGATAGTGATAACTAATAGTGATAACTGATAGTGATAACTAATAGTGATAACTGATAGTGATAACTAATAGTGATAACTGATAGTGATAACTGATAGTGATAACTGATAGTGATAACTGATAGTGATAACTAATAGTGATAACTGATAGTGATAACTGATAGTGATAACTGATAGTGATAACTAATAGTGATAACTGATAGTGATAACTAATAGTAATAACTGATAGTGATAACTGATAGTGATAACTAATAGTGATAGCTAATAGTGATAGCTAATAGTGATAGCTAATAGTGATAGCTAATTGTGATAGCTAATTGTGATAGCTAATAGTGATAACTAATAGTGTTTAATAACTAATAGAATTTAGAAGCGCATCCAGGTAGAGACATCTGACATTATCTAGCTATTATTTGTAAAAACAATTTATGACCAATGTCAAGGGCGAGTAGTGTTAACTTGTAACTAGCTATAGTTGTTATAGTTACTATAAGAAATAATAAATACAAAGAAACTCTCAGATTTCTTGAATAATGAGTTCTTGTGACATACTGTAAGTTAATAACTCTTATTTTAAGGACTTACAGACACCATTTTTAAATATAATATTGCAAGCTTTCACACTCTCTGAATTTTTTCTCCGTATAGTTAAACACATGCGTGTTCATAGTTTCCTTTCTTAGTTGCAGTTTTTGTTGTTTTCGTTATTTCCTTCTTCCTCTCCTAGGTTATTAGTAAGCATTGTCTGTTGTTGGGGCATTAATTGTAGCCTGCGTGGATTTAAGAATAACCTTCCAATACCCTCGGGTTATTTCACTAAAAGCTGTCAACATTCGGTCTTGCAAGGTAGTCACCCACAAAGTACTAACCGGGGGCGATGTTTCTTAACTTCGTTCAATTGATGCGGAGCTTAACCGAGTGCGCTAAATCCCGCCCCCACACTTAAGCATAAAATTTATGAAAGCTTATTGCGCGTATGTCTTATAAATACCTTCTGATATAGTAACGAACAGTGTGCGGAATGCTCTAAACATTCATTGTTATAGATTTTTGTCACGATTTTATGCTTCTACTTCTTCTTTCATTTCATCGCTTAACTTCTGAATTCTCCCGTATTTCTGCTTTAATATATAGTAAATAGTGTACTTGTAGGATTGCTTATTTGCTTTGGCCTACTAAGTAAGATATTTTGACTGCTTTGAGTGGGCTGCACAATTGATATAATATGCATCCTACTTGTTGAACGAGACATAGGCCTATTTTTGTCAAAATTTTATATGACAGGCCTATTTAGCCAAAGATGTAGAATAAGTAATTCTTTAATTTAAGAAGTAATTTTCTGTAATTCTTTATTCTATGTATTTAGCCTACAGTATTTCAAAGACACTATATAATGTAACCTAGATTAATTTCGTTCGTATTGATAAATCGCGGTAAACAAACAAAACAGAAATATCCCATTCAAAGCAAGTCAACCTTATGAGGTTGACTTTCATCATAAAAGATCATGGACTTATGAAGTCCATGATCATTCCGCTCTTTGGAAATGTAGGGGGCCCTACTGACTGGGCTATCTATCAACATACTAACAGTCTATCATCAGACTATTAGTCTATCGTCAGACTATGAGTCTATCATCAGACTATTAATCTATCATCAGACTACTAGTCTATCATCAGACTAATAGTTTATCATCAGACTATTGGTCTATCATCAGACTATTGGTCTATCATCAGACTATTGGTCTATCATCAGACTATTAGTCTATCATCAGACTATTATCATCATAAGGTCGTTGTCTTTATGACCTTTCTTGTTGTATTGAATTTTCTTTCCATATTTTTACTTATAATAATTTAAGAAAAGTCAATAAGAATTATGAGTTTAGTGTCTTATCTAACACTATAGATACTTTTCGTGTAATAATTGATATGACAATTTTATTATAAAAGTGACCATGAAGTCTACTCGCTGAAGTTACCAGTGCCATACTCATTACTCTTCGCTCGCTCGTATTGTCTGAGATTGCGAAGAATTTACTGAGATATTTGAAGTATTTCTAGCGTTGGGCACGGAAGTTGTAAACTTTTTATCTTAAAACAAATGTTAGAACACGTAAAGAGCTCGCGCCAGTATGTACCCTGATATCTGATAGGAGTTTCGTGTAACGTTTGATTGTCGTGATGTTTCGTGTGATTGACTTCTTGAAAGCGCCAAGGTTTAGCCGAATATATTGTGTCAGTCTTCAAGGCTTCAACATTCAGACGAATATTATTTGTCTGTCAAGTTTGGAAAGTGTAGCAAATCACACGAACCAAATATTTGACAATAAGTCTCTGCTACATGTATATAAGCTTAAATCTCTATATCTGTCAGTTGCAGCGATGAAGGTCAAATATTAAAGCTTATGTCAATCATACCCGTATTAAGTAAAATCAAAATAACCATTGGTAAATACACTAATGCAGACTGCATTAACTATTACTTAGGTATTAAGCTTAAGTCCAAGTCTTACACTACAATGGTTTGTATTAAGAGCCTAACATTCTCAGGCTGCTTTATGTCGAGTTCATTTCTTAAAGGACATATTGTGACATCACTGTGCGAAATACACTAAATTTACTTTAGATCACAACTAAGTTAACAACTATTTTTGCGAAGCAATGGAATTAAACTTTTAAATTTAGATTGTGAAATTGAGTTGAAACAGAACTAGTAGCAGTAGCATAGCATTTTATCTGCTTCCATTAGGAGTAAAGCAGACAAAGGGTTACTATTACTTTTTACTTTATTCATTATTCTTTAATGGCTGAACGCATCAAAAAAGGAAATACATCTTACAGTATTTAAGTGTATATATATATATATATATATATATATATATATATATATATATATATATATATATATATATATATATATAATTTTTACACCGTGTAGAGAATTTAAGTTCCAACTAAATGGTTTTAGATACATTTCAAATTTGTGAAATAAAAATTATCGAATTACAGTAGAGTATTATGTTTTGTAGAGCCAAAGTTTAGCCGCTATAGTGTCTTGATACTAGCATCTACAAAGCTTTCTTACTTAATTTTTTATGGTAAGATTAGAGGGAACAGAGGTTGCTTTGTAACGAAGTAATTATTCCATATAATGACTAACTTTATTTTGATCTTGATAAGAGATTAGTCATCGTTTTGTAAAAAAATTAGAAAACTACCAAAGATTACTTTGATGCAATGCCGCAGCTATTCTCAAGAAACAACCGTAGGCCTACTGTTATTTGGATGAATCACTGGATTATCTTAAATGATAAATTATGCTACAAACTTTAATAATTATTACAATTCCGAATAACAGTAATATAAACTTATGCGATAATCTTGTTTTTTAAAAACCTTTTTAACTTTTCGGTATAAAGTATACATTTCGCTGTTGATCGACGAAGTGCTTCCTATAGATATATGTACCTTGGACCTGCCGCTTGATTTGATAGAACACTGAAGAGATTTATTTTAATACCTGGCTTCTGATGATATAGCATGGGACAGAGAGGAGCGGAGAATGTCTATTCGTCTCTCGATCCTATAGTTAAGCTGGGAATAAAGGGAAGATGATGATGATTATCACGAGATGATTATCACGATATTTCAATATGGCAATTTTATCATATCACGATATTATATTACATCTAATGATATATATATATATATATATATACATGTATATCTCTCTCTTAGTGCACTGCCTACCGGCAGGGCCATGGTACATAACACCTCCACTCTTCCCTGTCTTCCGCCTTCCTCTTCATTTCAACATATGAGTGGGTCTTTAAATCATCTAACATACCTAATCTCGGCCTGCCCCAGCCTCTCTTTCCTTCCATTCTACCTTCTATGACCTCTTTTAATAGACCTTCCCCCCTTAGAATGTGTCCTATCCATCTCTTCTTCCTATTTCTTAATACATTTATCAACTGTCTATCTGTGCCAACTCTCTCCATGACTTCCTCATTTGTAACCTTTAGGGTCCAGCTAAGCCTCTCCATTCTCCATTCTTCTCCAAATCCACATTTCCAATGCCTTCAGTTTCCTAATATCTTCCTTCCTTAAGGTCCATGTTTAAACTTCAGTCCCAACTGAATTTAGATCTTATTCATATACATGTATATATATATATATATATATATATATATATATATATATATATATCTATATATATATATATCAATACTGGTGCATAGCACAATGTCTGATCCATGTTATACACAACTCCACCGACTACTCATACTCTCACATCTCCATTTCTTGTCATATACGAACTTGCAATTTTAAATAGTGCTACATTCCTCGTCGTACTCTTTCGGTAGTACTTCTCCCTTTCATTTTCTTATTTTACATGTAGGATATATGTATCTTTCCACAATCGGTCCACTTTTACAAATTGCTTCAACCCGCTCTTAATTTTTGAAAATTTGGTCAACAGCTTCAAACATGACGGTAAACCTTTGATGAACTCGCTGTGACAGAGAATCGTGCTAATTCCAGCAAGGGCAGCGACTCCCTTGATGATATGAAGATTAGTATGGCCCATTGTAACTCCGATCTTAAATATGATTTAGGATTTTCTGCGTTTAAGTAGAATCATAATTACTCCTCGACTCATACAATACAAGCTGACCTCTGAGGGTTAAATATTTCATGCACGATAACTAATAAACTCGTTTGTACTGAAACTAGGCACGAAATCTATATGTTATGTTACTACAAGAGGACCAAGAGAATGCTAAAGCAGCTTAGCTACTATTAATGAATGCAATGAGAAATCACTTTACAATAGATCATACATTATTCTTATTAAAATTAGTTCCATGCAAATTCTGTAAGGTTATATGCCTTTTCCATACCTTTTGTAGCCTAGGCTATAGCTTGGAAAAAGTATGTCTGATGTGTGGTTTCCCGTTGCCTTCCTCAGTTAGATGGATTAATTATTAATTTATTAATTTGAACTTTGAGAATGGCAGGTGTGTGAGGAATGGCGCACTGAGCCAGTGGAAGACTTGAAAACGAGGATGAGAGATGACCCTCACTTCATTTAGCCAACTTAATTAAACCATCTTAACATTTATCACTTAAATTAAACCTCCTCGAGTAAATTTTAAATAAAATTACTTTTCTAGTGTCAGAATTTGTTATCATTTCGGTCGTTTAACTTGTGATATCTGAGTGGATATAGAGACTTCAGAAAAGGCAGCTCTTTATTCTAAGTTTCATTATTTTAGAATTTATTCCTATTTTAACTCAAAGCTAGCATCGTCTAGCTGACGACAATTTCGACAAGGGTACTGTATAGTCAGGAACCGATCTTCGGTACTATGACTTGCCGAGACGCTTTAGCCGATGCGCCACGCAAATCTTGATCGCTCAAACGTCAATATAAATGTAACAAAAAGTTACAAGAAGGGTTGTGTGGCGGGAAAGACGGCTAGTCTAGAGAGTGAATCACGCAATGTAGTGTTTTGCGTAGGTAGAGTAACACATTTCACTGGCTCAAACCATGCGTGACTTTATTACTTATATGCAATTATATATGCATTTGAAGCAATGAATACATGTAAATTTTGCAGTAGTCCCTAAGCTTAATTTGTGCAGGAATATGTTCGTAATTATCGTGGAACATTGTTGGAGCAACTTTGAGTTACGAAGATCAATGTTCTCTGATTAAAATTTTATTTCAATTTCATCTTAAAATATGACTTTTGTGTCTAATTAAGTTATATGCAGATGTTATGAAAGAGAAATAATGGATTTATCGTGCATTCAAATATGAAAATAGAGTCTATAAACATATAATTTTATTATTTACAAACTTATGACAGATGATAATATATTTGTGATGTATCTTAACGCGAATTGTTTAAGCATTCCTATTGTGTGAATTAACACAATAAATAGATCAATAAACAACATAAAATAACATAATAATTAATTAGCCTACCTTCAAGCACTTATGCAAAATGACGATTAGGGCGAGATTGTTGTTAATAAAAATACCGTTTCACTTAGAACTAACAATCAGTCAGTTATGCTTAATGTTATTTTCATCATGAATGTATCTTATCTCTATTTTTATGAGTTTCTATGTTTTTATGTTAATATTTGCTATGTTTCTGGTAGGCAGCTAGATAGAGCTCAACGGTGCTCTGACAACCGTTTTTTTTGGGTCCTGTCTCGTTGTATATAAGCATCGTATATAATTTGATTCAGTTGCAAATAAATGATCATGGCTCTCTCTCTCTCTCTCTATCTCTCTCTCTCTCTCTCTTTCTCTCTCTCTCTTCTTCAGCTACCATCTTCTGGCGGCTCATTCCAAAAATCTGGATGCTATTGTACAGAATAGTTCCAAAGTAGATTCGACTGTGTCCAGGTTTGCTAGTCCTAGTTTCCCCTGAGTTCTTGCAGATGTATGACTGTGTTTGCTGTTGACTGTCGTGCTACCAGACACTGCGCTACAGAGGCGTACATTGTGTCACTAGAGTACAGTACAGTACAGCATAGTACAGTACTGAGACGTACAGTACAGTACAGTACAGCACAGTACAGTACAGTACAGCACAGTACAGTACTGAGACGTACAGTACAGTACAGTACAGCACAGTACAGTACTGAGACGAACAGTATAAGTGTCACAATAGTACAGTAAAGTTCTAAGTGATCTGTTGAATCCATCGCCTATGATGACTCTGATTGTACGCGAATCTAAGTAAAGACTAAATATGACTGAGGACGTCTAGAAATCACTCTGTTAGAGGTGAGTTTCTTTGGCAGTTTTCAGTAATAGTTGTTTCACTATTATTTCTCTTCCTCAACCTATTCCCCCTTCAAGACTTTCTGTCTCTTTCACTCTCTCTCTCTCTTTCTAAGGTTCTCTTGACAATAGACTGCTAAGTTTTGCGTTAAGTAATGCGCCAAGGATTAAGCGCAATTAAAACAATATCTGCTTGATTCTTCTCTTGGTAAAAATTGAGGTCATTGCTTTCCTATGAGAAGCAGTGCAAAACTTATCGAAGAACATAATTCAATTCAATCTTAGGATGAGGCGAACAGTGTTACAGTATTTCTTTTACGACGTCATTCCTTATTACATGTATCTTCATCACATGTGGAATTAATGTCATTTAATTTAAAGTAAAGCCCTGCCAAGAAGAATAAACTAACAATATACTGAAAATGAGAAAAAAACTGGGGTATGTGATGACAACAATCTCAATCTCTCTCTGATGTTCTGTCAAGTGACAGGTCCATGGTACATATTATAGATTCTGCTTTCACGTTTTAGCATGAGCACTCCATAGACCACTATGCCTCATCCATACCTCATGTCCTTATGTAGCCTATAGCTTGGGATACGTATGGCTTCTGAGGTGGTTTCCTGATTCTTTCCTTACTTCCTGCTTAGTCGTCTCTTACGACACATACTGTTGACGGTTGGTCTATTCTTGGTTTATATATATATATATGTATAATTATGTATATATATATGTATATATATATATATATATATATATATATATATATATATATAGAGAGAGAGAGAGAGAGAGAGAGAGAGAGAGAGAGAGGAAGAGAAAGAGAAAGAGAGACTTACATAGTAAGACATCGACATAGAATAAATATGATATAATGCATGTACTATGCAGCCAACAAAAAGGAAACACATCAACAATCAAAGATAGTGAGAGGGAGAATGGCAAGTATGTACCGAACAAGAAAGAGAGACTGAGAGAGTCTGAGAGAGAGAGAGAGAGAGAGATTTATAGTCTGAGAGAGAATAAAATGAGCAATATTTTAGCGATGGAAGAAGCAAAGTTAAAGGAGAGTTGCTAATATAAAAAGCTGATATCTATTTATTAATGTAAGAGTTAAATCTCGCCTAGGATCCCCTGCCTACACACCACACTTGGCCTCGCCGCGCTAAGACGTCGCCATTAGCTCAAGCGTGACGTCTTCTTGCGGCTTTCAATAGAAATAAGCGTCGTGTAAGATTACGACGTGCTGCAATCGCATGTTTATACTTTATTTTCATAACTTTGTATAATTAGTTGCAGTTGGAATCAATGTCATTATTTTAATAATTTGCTAGTTGAAATGGATTTGAAGACATATTTCTCAAATAAGTAGTACAACGAAAGTTTTCGAGCTGGATCGCTCAGTTGATATGTTCAAGAAAGTGAAATTCTGAGAGTAGAAAATTTAGACCATACCCTAGTTAAAACGATATCAGCTCTAGTTAATATTAGATCCATATTATTAATTGAAGTTTTTATAAGTCTATTAACAGGCATGTCTAAAGTTTGGATTAGGAAACGTTTTGGGTTAATGCATATTTACGACAGTATTTCACGTACTTACTTAATTACTGGCTGCAGACAGTGGCTACGTCGGTAAGATACTCGACCGCGGATCAGTATGTTGGGGTTCAAATCCTGGTCTCTCTCGTCACTGACATCGCTTTCGAGTGAGGAAACCGATGTTAACCTTAGCTTTACTAACTTTAATGGTAACAGTTGATTTCATTAAGCCCGATATCGCTAAGATTGAGTCATCAAATCCATTGCGGTGATTTAGCAACAACAAGAATGGCACTAATTGGAGTTCTACTGTCGTCAGTGACAATATCGAACACTATGAAACGTGCAATTCAAAACTCTCTCTCTCTTTCTCTCTCTCTGTCTGGTCTTTATTTAACGGAGATTATGAGACATTTTACAATATAGAGAAAAATAGCTTTAAAACTTAACCCTTCTTACTGTACTGAATTTCATTGACTTTTGTTGTGACGATATTTCTGAGATGATCAAAATTCACAATGAACGAAAATATTTCGCTTGTGTGTTCACAATTGCAAAACAAATTTGGTGCGTGTCTATTGCAGAATTGCCCGGTAACATATGAAGGCAAAGAAAAATAAGCTGTAATAAATATTCTCGCTTTCATAATTTTCTGTTCACATTTCCAATCAATCCGGATTAAGAGAATATAAATATAATTTTGTGTACTATGTAGCATACCATAAAATACAGTTGTAGCAGATGCGAGTGAGCGAAGTCTTACATTTTGCAACTTATTACGGATATCTGGAAGCCGTGTATAACGTCACAGAGCACTGTCGTTCATTCAGCTCAATACACTGAATACAGGTAATTTTTAGTTGGTATAGACCTTATAATTTAATCAGAGGAGTTTTTAAAACGTAATTATCTAGTTTTAATTTTCTTTTATGCTGTTTCTATTTCTCTATACATTTTTATTCGGAAAAATTATTTTGAATAACAAATTTGATCCTAACTTTATATATCTGCTTTTTGAGTATTGGTCAGTTGTTGATTTTAGATTTTAGATGTTAGTATACACATTTTATCGACTAGGGAGGGAACGCATGGAGGACATAATCTTTCATCCAGAATATACGAAGCCCAAATTCCTCGTCGAATACCATAAAATGATTTCCTTGCGGGATATATGTGCTGGAGTTTTAATATTGTACCCCTGCTGGAATCTTGAAGATCTATTTATGAAAATTAATTGACAAATCCTGTAGTTGATAGAAGAGATATAAAGCATGAGCTTGTAATGTTGTCATCCTGAACTCCATCTCTTCACTGTTACAAAATTGTTTCCATGCAGCTTATGGAACTGAAAAATATACATATTCATGTATCCCCTGGGTTAAATGGATTAAGGTACATTTGTTGTCCGGAGATTGGGAGATCGAGATATGAAATTTATTTATTGTGAGACGAGAAAAACTGTATTTGATTTGAACACAGTATTGAACGATTGCTCACAGGCCTGCAAATACAACATTTTCGAAATTGTTCACTTAGAAATAATTAGAGAAATTTTAAAATCAAGTTTAACTTAAAATTCATGTTAACATAATGCTCAATATAACTTCAGTTTCATCTCCAGTGTAAAGGTCATTGGTTGATGAACCCTATGATCTAAAACCTCACTTAGTGATCCTTAAGCATGTTATATTTTGCAATTTATGTGTAATGGGAAGGTCTATTAATAGAGGCCATAGAAAGTAGAATGGAAGAGAAAATAGGCGGGGTCAGGCCGAGATTAGGTATGCTAGATGACCTGGAGTAGCTGGGCGGCGATTCAGCATATATTTCTTGAATCTTTTTCATCACAGCTCAGGTACTTTATACTCGGGGTTTGAGAAAAAATAGTAATAGTAAATATACAGACTGTTTATTTTTAAAGCCGGTAAAAGCTAAAAGCTAACGTAAACGTCAGTTTCCTCACTCGAAAGCCATGTCAGTGACGGGAGAGCCCAGGATTTGAACCCCGCACATACTGATCCGCGGTGGAGTATCTTACCGACTTCAAAATTAAAACGCACCTATTCGATTATATTAAAACGGGATTGTGTAATGATTCATGTAATTTCTGTTTGCATTAGAGCAAACTCTTAATCAAACTTTTTGTTATGATTTCATTATAATTGTTTAGTCACTATAATGTATAATCGTCTGAATTGTGCCAATGTAAATTAATTTTAAATAAATTAGATGCAGAAGAGATGGTTTATTAGTTTTGCAACATATTCATTTCTTTCATCTGCACTACATAAGAGCCTACATCACAACTAAACTGTAACTGCAATTTGCACAGGTGATATAGAAAATTGTCAGGACCGTGAAAAATAACGTACTCAAAATCTATATTTTCTCTGTGACTGTAAGCAAATCAACAGATGGATTTAATAGTCAATAATAAAACTGTTACCAACAATTGCGGCCGATATTGACAAAGGAGGTTAGAGAGATATGAGAGCGTATAAGAGATAGGTTATTGGAGAACTCTTCATATTTAAGCTTATTATTTAATTTCACGTAGCAGATGCCTCAACGTTTTTCTGCACTCTCTTTTGTCTGCAGGTCGTTAGCGAAGCAATTATCAACGGAAGAGTGACTCAGCGTCCTCATGAATGAGGGCAACATACCGGGTCTAAGTACACATTCCTTACGAGACATATTATTAGGTGCGGCCAGGACTATTAAACGTGTATATGAAGATATTAAATCAAATAGAATTCTCATTAAACTAGTTATCCAGTGCAGCATAGTCTAGGTAACAGCTTGTGTTGTCGTCTAACAGTAGTATGTGAGGGCTTGCTAAGAGCTAAACGGTCGTCTGAGTTAAGTTCATATTCGAAACATTCTGATTATCATGAAAAATAAGGATCTCACAAATTACCAAGTACTAAAAGCAAAAAAAGAAGAGCCTTTCACAAATTCGTGTTTAATGCGAATCGTCTTAGGATCAGAAAAATTTATTTAATCGCAAATGAAATGATGATTTATATGCCTTTGTCTGATGTTACGTCGAAACTCAGAGGAATATTACACTGATCCTGCAATTCTTCAAATAAGTCTTAGAGAGAGAAAGAGAGAGAGAGTGAGAGAGAGACCGAGAGAGAGAGAAAGTGGGTGAGAGATATAGTGTAAATAATATAGGTTATTCTCTCATATACATGGTCAAAATGTTGGCACAGGCTGGCTGCCCCTGTGAATGAGTGTGAAATTGTTACGGTATTTATATTATGTATATGAACTTAGTGCCTGGTTTTATGCAAATAACGCCAACAAAATAGTCTTACAAACTCGGCTTGATTCCGTTTAATAAACACGTTTTTATTCTTTAAACTAGTAAACAGAATGCAATGACTCAATATACAGATATGTAAAGAATTGCTGTTTTATTGGAAGTTAAACTGTTGGAGCTTGAAAAGCGAATGACATACCAACCTATTTTTGATGTTCGAGAGAGTTACCAGCTAACATTACTTAGTTCTTAATGTGAGTCACCGATGTGTACTGAAATGAATCAGTAGAACCCCGGCACTTAGTACTAGAGTAAATTATTATATGTTGAGTATCATTCACTAGGATAAAATATGTGTTTATTGAAATTTGTAATTTTTTTGCAGTGATCAACAAATAGAAGATCTGCTTGAGGGACTTTCCTTCTAGTTCTTATTTACGAATGTAATATCAAATCGTCCGACATCTTTTCTCTCGATGCTTCTTTTCCCTTGCATTCTTCATTCTGTCATATCTTTCAGCCTTATATTGCTTGTCGTATTGAGCTCTACCATTTTTTATGAGTTTAAAAGGTAAGAAGCCTCAAGGGCTTTTACCGTGTACCAGTGTTCCCTGAAAGGCGAATGTCCTCGATTTTAATCTCTGATCAGCTCTACACCGTAAAATGATCCCAGGACCTCTTGGACAGTCATTTAAAACTTCATGTCGTTACCTAACGCGCTTATACCCTGAGCCACTCAATGGACGTTAAACCGCTATTATTATTAACCGTTCTTTGTTGACTGTGCTGCAATGGTTTATCTACGCGTGCATATTATTTGACGTCGTAGAATTACGCTACATGTATGCATATCTGACGTAAATAAGAATTAGCATGTACTACTATGACGATATCCATAGTAAGTGTTAAGTGTAATTTATAATTATTGTACTTGTAACTTGTTAAAGTGTAGCCTACATGTTCTTAATTACAAATTGTACATATAGTAAGGCGACTACTAAATTTTAAAAATTATCATGCAAGTATGCTCTCTCTCTCTCTCTCTCAGTCTCTATCTCTACAGTGTTCTGACAAGTTTCAGGTCCATGGTACATAGTTATATTCACAATCTGCATTCATACTAACAATGAGCACTCCGTCGATTGACGAGTTAATCATATCACAAAATGGCTACACCTCAGTCATCTATCTCTCGCTCTCTGCATGGTGGAAGGTCCGTGGCATATATTCTTACGCAGAGTCTGGTTATATGAAGTATAAAGAGCATTCGATGGCTCAGCTAATTTGTCCATTCACAAAATGCTATACTTTATCCACACTTTAATATACCCAGTAGCTTGGAAAAATATGGCTTCTGGTGTAGTTTCCCTTTTGCTTTCCTTAGTTCCTGCGCTGTCTCCTCTTATGACAAATGCAGTATACCGTTGGTCTATTCTTCACTGGTCCGTACAAAAAGCAGTTAATCTGTACACTGTGTACATATAAATAATCTTGACATGATTGTGTAAAGCGTAGGATGATACACTGGTCAGCTATGAACTGTTAGGTTGGTCCATCGATATGAGCTGCTTCAATATTATCAGCGCACTACGATTCCTTCACGCTTCGCGGTCTCATTGTAGGATACAATGAGAGACCTTGAAATAACGTGGCTGTCAAGTTACTTATATCGTCAAACATGCCTCATGCTATTTGGAGATTTATGATATGGAGGCATATATATGTTTTGCGGGGTTTAGCGCACTTAGTTGAGCGTTTGCGTCTTAAAACATGTTACGTAAAGTCGGGCTCGGTTAGTGCTTGGATGGAAGACTACTTTAGAAGGCCTAATGCATAATATTGGAGGATTATTCTGAATCCGCGTTGACTGCGGTGTATTACTATTCATTATGCTGTCTAAAAATATTAGCCTAATGTTAAAGTCAGTTTCCTCGCTCGAAAGTGATGTCAGTGAAGGGCGAGCCTTGGATTTCAACCCCGCACATACTGATCCTCGGTCGAATAACTTACCGACGATAATATATATTATTGGCATTATAACTATTATTATTAACAAAGAAATTTATATAGCAGTGTAATACCCGAAATCGGTTTTGGAGACTACCTTTCTATAGTGAGAGTTCAATAATATTAAGCTAAAAAATTAAATTAAAATTTATATTTAAAACTGTCTACATAGGAGTGGAACTTTAATCGCCTAGCAACACTCTATCTGTGCTTTTTATATACCATATATGCTATAGGCAATGATTGCTAATAATCTTATCCTTAAAGGAGTAAAATACAGAAAATGATGAAAAAACATAAAATATAGCAACTGAATCGATGAAGTTCTGTAGCACATGCGTTTGACCTGTATAATCAAAAAATACGCGTAAATGTATAATCAAAAAAATACGCGTTATCTTTGCACGCATTGTATTAACATAAGTTCGGATAAGGCGTCATGTATTTCACTACATGTAGGTTGGCACCGTGCTATCATTGTGTATCCAAAGAAGCATAGTTATTAGTTAGATAAATATACCTATTAAATTGTATCCTTATGGCACTGAGAAAGTTATCATTTTTAACTTGACTAGATTGAGAAGTATGACAAAGCGCGTGTCTTTAGACCATCATTGCTACTTCACATGAAGCGTAAATCAGGCGCTAGGATTGACTGAACTTTGCCTGTTCATCATCAGTTGTTGGTACTGGGACAAGTTAAAGTAAATGCTTCGGGATCATGTCATGTTACTAATATGCGACAGTTTTATTAATGCGGATGATCTCATGATATTGAACTATCATAAGGGGCAAAAGCAAAGTTTATAGTTGTTTGTCTATCTCGAAAAGAGTTAAGAAACTGACAACTACTGCATTTGAGCCCTGAAACTAAGGACTGGTCCACTTGAGGAGATCATCTACAGTAGCTACAGTATCTGCAGTATCATACTATATCTATAGTGTTATACAGCATCATACTATAGATACAGTATCATACAGTATCATATTATATCTTTAGTATCATACGGTATCATACTATATTTATAGTATCATAAAGTACCTGCAGCATCATACAGTATCATAGATCATCATACAGAATCTACAGTATATTCGTGTACAGTAACTACAGTATCATACATCATTATACAACATCATGCATTATGTACAGTGTCATACAGTAGCTACTGGTTCAGCCTATATTTGAATGTCTCAATAGCGTAGTGGTTAATAATGTCCGATAACGTCATGAAATTTTAAGAGATAAATACTGAGGTGAATTGAACTCTAGTAGATTGGATTCTCGGCCGCGCTGACCTGTGAGTAAAATTATCGGACATTGAGAGGATTGGTTATACGGTAAATGGGATAAATGCTTAACGATTTTATTATCAGTACATTCACAATTCACATAATGATGCAGCTCAAAATAATCTGTTTGCGTTTATGCGCTAATATCTAATTATATAATAACTTCCTGATTATATTTAATGTTTCAGCTTAACAATCAGAGATGGGGATACAAATAAAGTTACAAGTTCATTTGCGGAATGATGAAAGGAATCGTGTATATAGCAACATTCTCACAGTATTGTTTTCTCTAACCCTGTTAATACACGCTACTTCAGCACAGCCAGCAACAGTTGGTGAGTAATTTTTTCATTAAATCTTTTTATTTGCTTTCCATGTCAATAATAAACAACAAATACGGCATACTTAATTAGAAACTAAACAAATAATCAGAAAGAGGATTAGCACTACACTGCAATCAAGTGATAATCAATAGATTTGAATGATCGAAATTCTATTGCAGATGTGCGTGTACATGTATAGTCATGCAATTAATAATAATTCTATAATGTAATTAATAATTGTCTAACCGTATATTAAATTGCATGAGCGATATTAAATGGGAGCGATGAGCTTAGATATCACACTCTATTAATTTGTAAGAGTTCGTCGCTATATGTTCACCAATTTTGAGAAAATAACGTTTGAGCACTCTGGTTCGTAATATCATTTCTTGACAAATTCTTCCAAGTTTATTTTTCGGTAGTTCAATCGCGGAAAAAATTTGAGAAATAATTAGGGTCATTCAAAATTTATATGTATCTTGTATCCATGCAGTATGCAGCAGTGTAAATAAAACATAACGATGTATAATTGAACGATTCATAAAGACATTCTATTGAATTCACTTAGCTATTGAATGTTTCAATAATGTACCGTGTACAACGACAAGTAGCTTCCCTATCTCTTTCTCCCTCTCTCTCGCACTCTCTCTCTCTCTCTTAATGCACTACCTACTGGCAGGTCCACGGTATATAACGCCTTCTCTTTCTTTCTCTTTCCTCTTCATGTCAACATATGAGTGAATCTTTAAATCATCTAACGTTCCTAATCGGCCTGCCTCTGCCTCTATTTCTTTCCATTCTGCCTTCTATAACCCTCTTTAGTAGACTTTCCCCCCCCCCCCTTTGAATATGTCCTATTCAACTCTTTTTCTTATTTCTTAATATCGTTTATCAACTGTCTAGCTGTACCAACTCTCTCCAGATCTTCCTTATTTGTAACCCTTTGAGTCCAACTAATCATGAGAGGCTTCATGGATTATGTTGAGGACGTGAGATCAACCCAATATCGAGCTGATCAGAGAGTAACATTTTTAAAATTGATTGATTCTTTGGATTAAATCGACGAATATACAAGCATTGTGATATATTTATATTCAATATATTTTTGGAAACAATTTTACCCATTGAGAGACGTGGAGGCTCGATTTCCAGTTGTATTAATAGAATTACAACAGTTTTAGCTGGTTACTACCGTCATCCTTGATTGCACGAAGGAGTATAAATCGAAAGCCAATATTAGAGACACATCAAGTTAATTTTAAACAATACGAAGCCAGTATATAACATATTGGGCCAGGTAGGTATGAATGGGTTCAATTCACACGTCTTTGTGAAAATTAATTTAGAAATATTTAGCTCATTTTGATCTTATAGTTAATGCGTTCATGTAGCGTCAAAGGGATTTATTGCTAACATTTACCCCACCCGTATAATATTACATACGTCACAACGTGACTTTTATTCTTCTGTATTTTGCTTTGAGTGAGTCAATGGCATTCTTGTGTAGACCTTTAGCGGCATTGACGGTAACTATTTTATGAATCATTCAGGGGTTTTACTTATTATAGGGTTTAAGTACTAGAGTAATCACTGTAAACAAGTACTAGAGTAATCACTGTAAACAAGTACTAGACTAATCACTGAAAACAAGAACTAAAGTAATCACTGAAAACAAGAACTAAAGTATCACTGTAAACAAGTACTAAACTTATCACTGTAAACAAGTACTAGAGTAATCACTATAAACAAGTACTAGAGTAATCACTATAAACAGGTACTATAGTAATCACTGTAAACAAGTACTAGAGTAATCACTGTAAACAAGTACTAGACTAATTTCTGTAATCAAGTACTAGAGTAATCACTATAAACAAGTACTAGAGTAATCGCTGTAAACAAGTAAAACAGGTACTATAGTAATCACTATAAACAAGTACTAGAGTAATCGCTGTAAACAAGTACTTCAGTAATCACTGTAAACAAGTGCTAGAGTAATTGCTGTAAACAAGTACTTTAGTAATCACTGTAACAAGTATCACTATAAACAAGTACTAGAGTAATCACTGTAAACAAGTACTAGAGTAATCACTGTAAACAGGTACTATAGTAATCACTGTAAACAAGTACTAGAGTAATCACTGTAAACAAGTACTAGTGTAATCACTGTAAACAAGTACTAGACTAATTACTGTAATCAAGTACTAGAGTAATCACTATAAACAAGTACTAGAGTAATCGCTGTAAACAAGTACTTCAGTAATCACTGCAAACAAGTACTAGAGTAATTGCTGTAAACAAGTACTTTAGTAATCACTGTGACAAGTATCACTGTAAACAAGTACTAGAGTAATCACTGTAAACAAGTACTACAGTAATCACTGTAAACTCTGCACATTACTCTCCGCAGCATGTCAAGGAGAGGCGGATGTAGTATTCCTAGTGGACGCTTCCGGTGCAACCACTCCAGATGACTTTCAGAGTTCGATCAGCTACATTCGAAACATTGTCTCGATGCTGGACATCCAAGGGAACAAAACCCGAGTGGGTGTGGCCTCGGTGATTGGCAGCTCGGGCAGGGTTGACATCACGCTGTCTAACTACACTGACAAGGGCATGCTGATGGATGCCATTACTTCGGTGCCCAGACATCGCAACGAGTCGGGAAGCTTCGCGGGAGGGCTTAGCCTCGTGCTCAACTCCATGTTCTCTACTGCGGCAGGGTCGAGAGAGAGCGTGCCTCACATCCTCATCGGAGTTGTCTCCGCCAAACTGGTGGGAGAGAGCAACGGAACGTCTGGTGTAGCCAGTCAGCTGAGGAACAGCGGTACAGTGTGATCTGTCTGTCTGTCTGTCTGTCTATCTTTCTGTCTGTCTGTTTCTCTGTCTGTCTGTCTGGCTGTCTGTCTGTCTGTAGATAGATAGACAGAAAGACAGACAGACAGATAGACTTTAAAAAGTTGAATTCTGGGATATTTTACCGTATTCGTCTTCAACTATGTTTCAGTAAGCCATCATGTACTAGCAATACGTGCAATAGTAGTCTCTTTCTAGTGCTGTGCTAATTGATAGGCCCCTGATATATCTTTATATGTGGAGATTGGGTACATGCTTTATAAAGAGTACTTCATAGATCAATAAATTAATCCCTATCACAAAAGGCTATGCTTTATCCGTACCTTGTGTTGCCTATAGCTTGGGAAATAAGGTTTGTTAACCATTTTCCGACTACTTCCTCAGTTCTGGTTTACTCACCTCTTACGACAGTTGGTCTATTCTTCATGTAGTGTCTCGGACAAAAACTCGGGAAGCAATAATATTTTGTAATCAAATACAATGTATCTAACATTAAAAACTATATTTATATTAAATACTATATTTAATGCTGATCCGAGAGTAAAATCACGGACTTTCACTGGACTGGTTATACGGAAAATGGTCTAAATAGTGTAACGGTTTAAACATTCATTATTGAAAGTGATAGATATCAACACTGTTGGTCGTTTCACTATTTCACTGCGTGTTTACTTTTTTATTAACTCAAAACCCATAATGAAATTTGTAGCATTTAAAACTGTTCCAGGAGTCAGGATACTAATAGTCGCCTACGGATCACAAGAAGGTCAAGGAGATGTTAATGGTATCGTGTCTGACATTGTGTCCTCACCACAGGAAAACTACAGGTTCTTCTCTACCGACCCAAGCATACTACCAGCAGTACGAACAGCCATACTGGCACAGACTTGTTCGGAAATTCCCAGTAAGTTTCTATACATTCGCTCATTAATTTGACGGTAATTATATGCCTTAATGTCATGTGCAAATATACTGAATAAAAAAATTTATTAAAGTTATTAGGCCTATATTTTAATTGCGCTATGGATATTGACAATAATGTACCTATGTGAGAGAATAGAGTGGTGAATGAAACAAGGTAACCTGGACAATAGTAGACAGGGTTGACATTATTACACTATTCAAGTGCTAGTCTGCATGTGAAATATAATGCTATAGGAATATATTTATCACGGGATAAGTGCTGTCTGTATGTATCTTTTCTATGTTGTTTTCACTCATGCACAATGGCAGACTGTAATTACCGTTCTTACTGGATATATTTGGTATCTCACTCTGAAATAAGAATTACAATTGAATAGCTCATTATTCATTTCTCCAAACTGTCAACGATCCACAAGTTCCATATTCAATGATGTTATAGACACCGACAAGACTGTGATTGATGCGGCTTTGCTCTAAGTTTTTTCATTTGTATAAGAGCTGCCCGAGCAGGTTTCTTATTGAGAAGATGATGACTCATAACTTGCTTGGGCACGAGTTATGTAATATTCCCTGAATAGTCCACTGTTTGAGATGAAATCATGTTTTTACAACATCATATTTTCGCTACGGAAGAGTGTAAATAGGTTGATACAATAAGAAATGCATATTTGAGAGAAGTAAAGCGTTGGAAGAAATTGAGTTTCTCTACTTTCAATAGTTTCTATCTTGTTCAGTGTTACAATTTCTTTCAATGTACTGATTGGTTTTAAAATTAAGATGGGTTTTAAGTGCCAATAACTATTACTCGATTAGAAATGTTAATATTTGGTTTATAACTGTATAGGTATGCTGTTTCGATAAGTAATTAAGTACTCAATTCCTGATTATGTATTTACACTTGAATAATTCTTTAAAGTGATTTAGTGATAAACTAGTTGAATATGAATTTTGTTTCAAACGTTTCAAAGACATTTTTGTAGCTCATTTGCTTTTGTGTATAAACAACTCAACTTCATTTGTTATTCATATCGAATTTTCTGCAAATTTTCCATTGTGTTCATAGAGTAGGACTCTATATGTAGACCACAATAATCAGCTAAGTAATACTTCTTTTTAACTTATTAACTATCTTTGTTATGAGTTATATTTCATTATACGAGAGTTAATTAAATGTTTTTGTTTATAAAGTCTGCGCAGGCGTTGCTGATATCCTGTTTATTCTGGATTCAACCGGAACAATCACGCCCAACCAGTGGGAACAGGTTCTACTGTTTGTGGGGAAAGTTGTTGACAACATGTACATAGCGCAGGATGGTGTTCATGTGGCTATCATGACTTTCAATACCAATCAGAGGCTACTCATCAACTTCAACGCTCACACCAATCGATACGACCTGATAATGGCTATCTACAGCATCGATTACGTGGAGGGATCAGGTATGATTTGATCTACAAGTAGACTGTGTCTGCGTTTAATTTTCACACATGTCAGAGAGGCGTGCTTATAGTTGGACTTTTTTCTTTTGTATTTCTGTGCTTTTTAAATTTCATTGTTCACTTTAATACAGCTGCTATTTATATAATATATAACAACAATTAGAGTGCTATAGCCATCAATGACAACATCGAGCACTATTGAGACAAAATCAAGCCGGCGAGCAAAAAAAGAAGGTCCAAAAACGGTGCAAATTCCAAATTCCAGAAATTCAGTCCAAAGTAAAGGGAGTTAAAGAAAAGATGAAAAGGTATTTTATTTTATTTATTTATTGCTTTATTTCAGGCGTAAAAACCCATACATGAATCTTGCACATAGAACAATGCAAAAAAAACCAGAAAAGCAAATAGTCTACGCATAAATTGAGCTATAGGCCTAAAACAATTACTTATAGAATTAGGCATACAAGGCTATAATAGGCTCAGAACATCAAAACACTTAACTAGCATATTAGCATTATCCAGCAAGCACATTCTAAACTTTAATCTGTAATTTGATAGGATAGTATCAAAACTAGGCAATCCAGTTTCTAGCAGCGCGATGGTTAGGCTGCTGTAACGTTTGTATCCAAAAATATTTTAATACATTTATTATAGCAAGATCGAAACTTCTCTATTGAACCTATTGTAAACGACGACCATAGTGCCATATCATAGAAGCACATACAATAGGATTTGAACAGGACCTTCTTAACATTAAGAGAGCATTAAGCAAATCTACGCTTTAATATATTCATACGCATAAACATACCACGTATTTCACGCTGTATATCGTTATTATCACGACCATCATTGGTTATAATATGACCTAAATATTTAAACTGCGTTACATAATTAATAAAAGAATTGCCCAACTTAAATCTTGGAAATTCCTCTAATACACTCCAATTTCGATCCTTAGGAGCAAATATCAGGGCGACAGTTTTACTGATATTAAAAGACATGTTAATAACTTTAGCGTTAAACTGAAGCACATATATTAAATACTGTAAAGCACTCCACGAAGAAGCAATAAGAACGATATCATCAGCATATGCAAGAATGTTAATTAATCTATTATTAATTAATTAATATATAATTCACAAATCAGACGACATTTCTACTGGAATGTTTGTATCATAGCAGACTTATAAATAAGATTTTAGGAGGCAACAAATTTTAGTAATGGTGTTTGTGCCACTAAAAGTTATGAATTTATTTATTTTTCTTAATTTACACATTCTGATATTTTAATAGTTTCAAATTATAAATATTTTTAATTTAGCAAATTTATTTGTTTATTTCTATTGCTAATCACCGAGAACACCTGAAAGAGTTTGCCAGTCCTATTAGTTATATAACTAAGTACAACAACTTAATAATAATAATAACAACAGCAATTAGAATGTAACAGTCATCAATGACAACATAGAGCACTATTGAGACAAAAGTAAGCAGGCGAGCAAAAAAGATGGTCCAAAAACGGTTCAAATTCCAAAATCCAGAAAATCTGTCCAAAATAAAGGGAATTAAAGAAGAGGAGGTCTCATAATATCTACATAACTCCATGTGTTTCTTCCACTACAGGCACAGACACAGCCTCTGCTCTCAACTTTGCTCTCAACACAGTCTACACTACCTCAGGCGGGGACCGTCTCAATGTAAGAGACATCATCATAATCCTAACCGACGGCGGTTCGAATATCAACCGCGACCTCACCATTCCCGCCGCTAACACGATCCATGACAGAGGGATTACGGTTTTCGCTATAGGAGTGGGAGAGTCGAGTCCGGATTGGGAGGAGGAACTGAATGGACTCGCGTCAGGACCCGCCTCAGAGCACAAGTTCAACGTCAACTCGTTCAACGACCTCGCCTTCCTCGATAACACCCTCGTGGCGCGGACCTGTAGAGAGCCCCCAGCCAGTGAGTTCTGTTTATATATACATTATATATATATATATATATATATATATATATATATATATATATATACATATATATATTTATATATATATGTATGTATGTATATGTATAAGCTTATATGCAAAGTATACAAAGTTTGTCGTTTTCATGCAAAGTTTCTTCACCCCAGGCTGCGAAATCGTCGTTATTGAATTGCTGTTCTAGATATAAAGTACGAAAAGTAAAAGTTTATACCATAGCATTTTATTTGCATTGCACTAATTTACATTTATTTATTGTTAAAGGATACTTGAAATTGCAGTGTGTTGCACTTTTTGTCATATGATGTATATGCAGACTGTTTAACTGTTTTGATCACGTGATGTATTTGCAGACTGTTTGAATGTTTTGATCACGTGATGTATTTGCAGAGAGTTTAAATATTTTGATCACGTGACGTATTTGTAGACTGTTTAAACGTGTTGGTCACGGGATGTATTTGCAGACTGTCTAAACAGCCTGGACGTTGTTTTTCTGCTCGACACTTCCGGCAGTGTTTACCCTAACGATTTTGCCAGAGTTCTCAATTTCGTCAGTGGCATCGCCTCGAGGCTAAAGATCGACGAGGGGCAGGCCAGGGTGGCTGTGGCAACGTTTGCTAACGACACTCAGGCTGTGTTCAACCTCAACCGCTACACTTCCCTCTCCGAGGTCGTAAGCGCCATCAGCACCGTGAAGTACACTGGAGGAAAGACAAATACTGACGCAGCTTTTGTGTGAGTGTACTTATTGTACTTATTCTAAATTAGAATAAATTATAAATATAAATTATATTATAAATTATAAAGTATTTTTTGTAGGCGCTAGATAACGGAACTTATCCTCTGCAAAGCGATGAAGGATAAACATATGATAAACTATGCAGTCTTCCAAGTCGTAAATTATGATAAGAATTAAATCATTGCTTAAATTGAAATCATAGCAATATCGATTATCTGTACAAGTATGCATCGATTGCATATATAAGACAGTTACGATTGTCGATATTATTCAGTATTGATGGTCTAAACTAAACAGTATCGATTGATTCAATGGTACTGTATCGATTGTTTAATAGTTCTGTTTCGACTCTCTAAATAGCCAAGTATCGATTGTTTAAATAGCTCGGTGTTGATTGTGTCAAAAGCTAAGTATCGCTTTACTGTAGAGTATATTCCTAAATATATGTGCCTTTGATAAGAATATAAACTGAGACCCGTTTTCTATATAAGTTTAGAGCGTCTACTTCTATATTTGTTTTAAACACCATGATTATTGCTATATAGTTTTTCTTATATCATAGTTAAGTAATTTACTATAAATATGTAATCCTGATTTACCTTCAAGCATTTTTCTGAAAGAGAAATACAATTGATATTAAAACTGAGTGATTGGCCGATTGATGGATTAAGCTATTGATTGGTTGCACTGTTGCTAGATACTGTCGTGAACATATGTTCACGGTAGAGAATGGTTCACGCCCTAACGTCCAGCATGTCATCGTCATCATCACTGATGGGGGAGCGGATAATCCTGAAAGTGCTAGCATGGAGGTATGCTAGGATATGTTATAATCATTTAATTAATTAAAAATACACATGTAATTAATAAATAAAATTAATTTAAAAATTTATAAATATTAATTAATTGTTAATGCAAGTAGTCGCACAAAAAATTTAATGTGGGGCTATGGAGTTGATGTATAGTTATTACTGTATATAGATATAGTTGATGTGTAGTTATTACTGTGTATACATGTAGATATACATGTAGTTGAAGTGTAGTTATTACTGTATATACATGTAGTTGATGTGTAGTTATTACTGTATATAGATGTAGGGTTAATATTTTTATATTATTTATAGATATTGTTTATATTTAAGAAGTCAAGTTAATCAAATAGTTTTATTTTACAAACTTTCTTTAAGGTTTAATTCAATATTTTACACATTAGACTAAAAATTACTTCCATGTATTGTTTTTGTGTTGAAATTTTAAGTACTTACACACAATTTTAAAAATGTACTTTTAGTTTTACTTTCTTCTACTTTATTTTAATTATTTTACATGTATCCTGTCTCGCGTAAGTTTTGAACGAGAGACATCGTCTTGAATATCATTTATTCCCTCGGTTGAAAGTCATTTAAATCCTTCCATTGAAACGATCAGCTGTGATAACTTTGGCGTCCTGGAAACTGTTTTTAAATGCATTATAGGGAAGAGTATTTGATAAAAGTGTTGAATGAACCTTTAATTTTGACATATTTTAAACTTTTTGGGACATCCCTCACATCATCCTTGGGTTTGGAAATGAACGTTAAACCTTAATTATTAGTATTATTTGTTATTATTTCGAAGTGGAAATTGTATTGATTGCTAGACCTGTATTTTGTAGGCGAGAATTACGAGAGGAATGGGAATAGATATCCTCGCTGTCGGAGTTGGAGATTATGTGGATAAAAATGTTCTGGAAACGTATTCCACATTCCCCAAGGATCGTAATACATTGTTTTCTCCGGATTACGCAACACTCTTCACGCTCACTGAAACCCTGCTGAAATTAATGTGCATAGGTAGATATGTGTTCTTTTGTCCATTAATTCTAACTATTGTTGAATCAGTTAATGTTCAAGCTGTAAATAATTTTCAGGCAATATTACCGATATAAATCAAAACGAAGATTGTTTAACGACTCTCTTCCAATGCCAGATCTGAGACATATACATGTATTCATGTATGTGGACTACTATTTGCCAGTAGAAATAATGATCAAATATTGATCAAATAAAATAATAATCAAATAAAATAATCAAATATTGTAACTAATTCCATAACTGTTTAATTTGACAATTACAAACAAGTAGTTAAGCCGCATGATGATTGGTACGTTATTGTTTGCTTAGTTGACGACAACTGTGCCAGCAACCCTTGTCAGAACAACGGGGTGTGTCGAAATGGAATCAACAGCTTCTACTGCCAGTGCGTGAATAATTTAACTGGGCAATTCTGCACACAAAGTAATCAACCTTTTACAACTAATTCATAATGTGTTTAGCGTAAGAGTTCATAAACACAAGGCTGCTTTTGAATTAAAGTCGTTAGCCTCTCTCGAGCTACCGTCGCAAAGATTAGGTTACTCTAACCAGAGTTCATTCAAGTAGGGCCATCTCATACGACTGGTATGAGCAATAAATATTAATTTATATGTTAACTGTATACGTAATACAAGTGTTTAAATGACTGTTTGCACATTGATTCTGAGAAGACACAAGAAACTAATGCTATTAAGCTAGATTTAACTAGTGTGATTCCCCAATGGAAGCAACCACAAACAGTCCGCCAGGGAGTGGTACTGATGGCCTACCGCTGCTTAGACAAACATCCTACTAATGTTTGCATTCAAATAGTGACATTAACTGCTAAAGTATAATTTATCGTTAGTTTACTGTCTCGAAAACTATCTCTGTGACGAGACAGCTCTTGATTTGAACTCTGCGCCTATTGATTCGCAGTCAGCCAGTGAACCCATCTTGCTACTGGTTAAAACACTACAAAATGTTAAGTGAAAATATTCAATGAGTCTGAGAAAGGAGATGATAGGTTAGAGTTTGTTAATATATTAATTAGCGTCACGCTTAAATAAAAAATGTCAGAATTTCAGTTTCAAGCTGCAAATGAATAAATTAATAATTATCTTTTTTGGCTACTATGGAAGTGGTTTATTAAGTAAGCATATATGTATGCCATGTGGGAGCTAGTTTATGTTTCTGCGTATATGTGATTGTGAATACTCATAACATTTTATGGACTGATATGTTTGTTACCATAATTAAGAACGCGGAGCTATTTGCTTATTCAGAATCCTTCTATGTCTTTCCTAGCGTTGTCCAAACATGAAGAAGTGTAATATTGTATTATAATTATATAGGGAAAAATATTTTATTAGGCTATATAAGCCTAGTTTAAGTTGAAAAATCGGTTCGTAGCTCAGATGACTGATAAATGTGAGATATTGGTCACAAATTTGTTCCAGGCAATTTTTAAATCGTTTAGTTTTTACTTTATGTCGGCTCGTTTACTTTTCCATCCACTGATCTCTAGGGTTACATTAAATTATATTGCAGTGTATGCCTCCTATATTTAATAGTGTCGCAGTACTATCACCCGTTTGATTCTGCTTTGTACATCTTTAGGCAATTTTGTTCAAAGTTTTAGACCAAACCTGAGGTGGGATGCGGTGATTAAGAAGGACATGGAAAATAAGGGATCAACTGATGGTATGGTTTGGGACAGAACGGCTTAAGGAAGGTCTATTCGTATCCCGACTCTAGTTAAAATGGGATTCAAGGGAAAAAGGTGATGATTTTAAGCCATGTTGTATTGAATTTGAATATTTTGCACTGTTTCGTTGTGCAGTATGCTACATTGTAATGTATTCTATTGTTTTATATTCTGTTGCACTATATTGTACTACTTTGTGTTCAGTTTATAGTGGTTTGTATCAACGTGTTTTGTATTGCATTGTATTAAGTTGCACTGTATTGTATTGCATTTTATTCTGTTGCACGGCATTTTTATATTTTAAGTTTATGCGGTGTATAAAAGTTTGCTCTCCTCTATTGTACTGAAACCATTGTAGTTATAGTCACTTATGAGTTTATTTTTATTGTACTTTTTTATTTGGTTTTATTCTGTTTTATTGTTTTCTATTTTGCAAAAAATATCAAATAAAAAAAGTCTATTCGTATCCCGTCCCTGTTTAAACTGGGATTTAAGGGAAGATGACACGATGATTGTTCTCTATTTTGCGTAGAATGCAAGCACTACGCTGACGTGGTCTTTGCTCTGGACTCATCCGGCAGTATTTCACCGGAAGCGTTCATCCAGGCGCAGGTGTTCGTGAGGCAGGTCGTCTCAGGCCTCAATGTGGACGGGGGTTCCCGTGTGGGTGTCCTCACCTTCGCCTCCTCTGGAATGGTAGGCCCCTCATAGACTAGAATACTGCAGTATGATGATTGTCTCAACAGCGTAGGGGCAACGTCATGAAGTTTTAAATGACAGATCCTGAGGTGAATTGAATCTTCGTGGGTTCGAATCTTAGCCGCGCTGATCTGAGAGTTAAATCGTGGACATTCATTGGACTGGTTATACGGAAAATGGACTAAATTGCCTAATGGTTTAAACATGTTGTATTAAAAGTGAAGGATATCGACAAAGGTGACCATTTCACTATAATGCGTGTTTACTTTTACTTTTAATGTTAACGGTAGGTGACTGATTTAGTTGATGTTAACTTTGTACTATAATATAATTCGTGCACATTTTAAGGATAGTTTTTGGCTATGTTTAATTTTTTATGCTTGTCTGTTAAACACAAAATTCTGTAGTAATCATTAGTCTAAAAACATTTAGGGCAATATTTTGTGGAATATAAATATATTATCTTTTTATCGAAAGTATCGAACGGATTTGAGTAAGTATAATTTAGAGTATCAAGAAAAGTTTTAATTTTACCGTTTAGGGTTCGCTAAAATCTTTAATTTATATTTCTTTATTTCACTGTACTATCTGTGTTAGTGGAATATTGACCAACCATTGACTGCGCTGCGTGTAAAAAGCGACAAAGCACTAAGATCCAAATCAACATCAGAAAGAGCATTCGGTTGATTGCCACCTAGGATCCAGAATTGCTAAACAACGCTTTAATCCGACCCAAGTTAAACTGGAATTCATTGGAAGAAGATGACGATGATGACTATTTACTTGTTTCATTCTAGCCACAATTCTATCTGAAGGATCACCTCACCCTACCCTCCGTGCTCAACGCTATCAACTTTCGTTACGACGGTGGAACGACCAATACGGCCGAAGCGCTGCGCTTGGCCGCGCAAAATTTTTTCACCCCCCAAAATGGAGACCAGCCGGGTGCAGTGAACATACTGGTGCTGGTAACTGATGGCAAGTCTGATAACAGGGATCAGGCTCTTCAACAGGCTCTAGAGGTTGGGAAATGATTATGCTTAGATTGGATTCTGTTCTGGTTTAGTTGAATATATGAAGAAACATAATTATCTATCAGTCATTCTGTAGTTAAGTTACTCCATTCATAATTTATTGATTGTTGAAAAGTATTAATTTAATATAATAAATGGCTGAAACACAAACAGATAGAGCAGACTTCAAAGTGAAGTATTCATTTAAGGATAAATTAGTTAAAGATCAAGCTACACTCTGCTACACACTATCCTAAATCTGATCCTAATTATGCAGCAAATTCATTAAGAATTGTCCAGATGTCACTAGTGAGCTCATTAAAACAGACTGAATACAGATGTGATCGATGGTTAGGACCAATGTCAGTAGAACCAATGCCAGTGGACCAATGCCAGTGGACCAATTCCATTGGACCAATGCCAGTAGACCAGTGCCAGTGGGTCACAACTCACAACCCTCTAGTATTCGTACTCGAGATCTCTGAGGCTACAGGTTTCGAGGCACAGGTTCTTAATCATCTATCAGTCCCGTAGCATCAAATATGCACTCATAAAATCCACTTTTCGAATAAAGCAATCTATTCCGTACAATGCTGTAAAATCTGATTGCATTTTTAAAAGCTAAAGCTAATAAAAGCCAAAGTTAACTTCAGTTTTCTCCTTCGAAAGCGATATCAGTGACGAGCGCGACCCGGATTTGAAACCCCTCACATACTGATCCGCGGTCGAATATCTTACCGACATCGCCACTGGCTCCAGCCAATATTATATCGACTGATTTTTCCTGTTTCAGGTGCGCAAACAAGGCGTCCACATCGTAGTGTGCGGCGTTGGAGACGACTTGGATATAGATGAGATAAACAGCATAGCCAGTGATCCGGACTCGTCGAATGTATTTCCGGTGAGAGATTATCAGGCTCTAACTGGGATTGTCACTCCACTTCTCAATAGCTTATGCAACGGTTTGTAATATCTATAATATTAAATCTATAATATTAAATAGTATTATATAAATTACACAACATTACTTAATATTACATAATAGTACATAATACTGCATAATATTGCAGAATATTACATAATATTACATAGTACTACATAATATTACTGAATATTTCATAACATATATTATTACAAAATTGTCTATATATTCTGTTTAATATTATTTCTAATTTAGAGCAGACACTATCAAAAAGCTACAAGACCAAATTACAATCATCTCGCTCTCACGTTTTCTGAAAAATCTTAGATCCAAGACATGCATTCTTTTCCTCTTTCACTCTCTCTCTTATTGCCTTCCTCGTAGTGCTTCTTTAATTTATTACTTCCTTTTTGTATCTCATATGAAATAATAATAACAACAATTAGAGTGCTACAGTCATCAATGACAACATCGAGCACTACTGAGATAAAATCAAGCCGGCGAGCAACAAAAGAAGGTCCAAAAACGGTGCAAATTCCAAAATCCAGAAATTCAGTCCAAAGTAAAGGTAGTTAAAGAAACTCCCTTTACTTTGGAAATCTACAGTATAACACTGCAACTAAAACTAAACTGGCTAAATCACTGAAGTAGATCAATTATCATAATATCTAGGACCATGCACTAGAATAATGCCTGCTTACTTTAACATTTTTGTAACAAATGTCTCCTACTCGAGACTTTTGTAGAACTTTGATGTGACTACTATTTCTTGTTTGAATCTTAGTGATAAATATTCTGCAAAAAGTCATTAATAGTTGTGGATTATTAAAATTATAATTAATCATTAAACTTGTGCTTTGTACATTTTAATGGTTCTCGCAGAGATCAACGAGTGTCAGAGCAACCCGTGTCTGAACGGTGGCACTTGTATCGACGGCATCATGACGTACACGTGTAGGTGTCCTGTGGGATACATGGGAGTCAACTGCGAGAGATGTAAGTACATTAAACGTTAAATGCAAGATTTATAGGTACTCATATGGAGCTGTACAAAGTGCTTGTAATGAATGTGTGTTTTAATAGCGGTAGTAGCGTAATGTTAAAGTAAATAATAATAGTAATAACAATAATAAAGGTCTAACGTCCGTTTCCTCATCGTGGGATGATGTCAGGGACGTTCCCAATAGCACACATCGCTACAGTTCAATTCAGTCAAACCAGTCTGCAAACAAAATGTGCTGAGGATAAGTAAGGTCCTAACCGAAAGCCAGTCCGGTGATCAAAAATAGTCTTGGTAGATAGATTGTGTCCATGGTGGGAAATAGACTAAACTGTCTAACGGTTTAAACATCTGGTATTAAAAATGATAGATATCAACGTAGTTTAGCATTTTACTATAGTGCGTGTTTATTTTTTAAAAACTTAAGTTTACAATAATTATAATTATTTCTGTCGTTGTGTTTAGTTTGTCTAAACTCGGCCGACGTGCTCTTCATGATTGACCAGTCTGGCAGCATGCACTGGGAGACTCAAAAGAACATCTCAGCGTTCATCAAAGGCTGTATCCGACAGCTGGATATCGAGTCCGGGAGGATGCGAGTAAGTCTGATGTTGTTCAGCGACAAGCCTTCCATCGTTCTTAACCTCAACAACGTCTCGAGCATCGACGACTATCTCTTCTCCGCCGACAATCTCCCATTTCCAGCCGGAAACACCAATATAGCGGCAGCGCTCAAGTACGCCCTGACCAATGTCTTCAACGGGCAGAATGGCGATCGCCCTTTGGTGCCGAATATCATGGTCATCTTGACCGATCTCATTCCTACGGTGGATGTGAACGTGACGGTGGCGGCTGCCATTGAAGTTCATATTGCCGGTATTTACACGATATTGGTGACAGTGGGACCTGGAATGAATGAGGGAAGAAATTACCTGCAGTTGTACAGTCTGGCGAGCGAGCCGTACTCGAAGAATTTTCTCAACGTCGACAGCTTCAGTCAGCTGGGTAGACTGGCCCCTGATGTGGGAACCGCTATGTGCAACGGTGCGTATTGTACTAGTCGCTATCATCATCATCATCGTCGTCGTCGTCGTCGTCATCATCATCATCATCATCATCATCTTCGTCGTCGTCGTCGTCATCGTCAACACCATCATCATCATCATCACTATCGTCATCATCATGATCATGATCATTATCATCGTTATGATCATCATCGTGATCATCATCATCATGATCATCGTGATCATCATCATCATCGTCATCATCGTCATCATAATAATCCCTTTTGAAATTATACTGACGAGAAAGTCTGCGAAGGCACAAAAGCAATTTAAATAATTTGGCAAGAAAAATATAGAGAAAACTTTAAATAGTCTTTGAAATGTAAGTTTCTAGTAATGAAAATTTATATTAACAGACTTGTTAATATAATAGGTTTACTTCTGTATCTTTATTCAAACATCTGTATTCTAATTTATTTTGTAGCGACAATAACTTTTGTTTGCATTGTAATTTTACAATAACTTTTATTGTTAATTAAGTATTTACAATAATTTTCTGTTCATTGTAATTTAGTAGATTAGATTCCACATATCGATGTTTTCATATTTTGGCAGAACGCGACGACTGCAGTTCAAATCCCTGTCAGAACGGCGGAGGCTGCATTGACGGGATCGACCAGTACTACTGTGACTGCTTGGATCGGTTCACTGGATCCAACTGCGCCCGTGGTAAGAACTGCGGCTTATTTATCTAAATTATTTATTTAATAAAATTGCTGAACATGCTTATCAATGTTTGCACGTATGTTTGCTATCGTTTGATTTTTTGTATAATTTATTTGCTAGTATTTAACATTTATATGCATGTTGTTCAGACGAAGTGAAATGAATTAAATACCATCTCTCTCTCAAATATTTAATAAAATATATATTGTACTGATAAAGTTTTTGGTTGTGTCTTGATGTTTAATGCCCTTTGTCATTGTGGCTCAGTCTTTAACATCTCCGTCTCTTCACCAAGCCGGTCAAGAGAGAAAGTGCAAGAGTTCTGTACAAAATGAATAGAAATTAAAATCTCGGACCCTCACTGCACCAATAAAATTCTATTTTCTGATGAATTGATGGTTACGAGTGCCTAATTAACTATATAGAAATTGTCTGCAAAACGGTGGATAGCGGGTGACTGCTAAAGAATACTGCAAATTGAATAACTAGATTGATATTGGATTCGTACATATCCGAACAATAGCATTCCCATTACTACTACTACTACTACTACTACTACTACTACTACTACTACTACTACTAGTAATAATAAAGATTTAATGTCCGTTTCCTCATACAAGGATGATGTCAGGGACGTCAGTACTAGCTTAATAGTAGTTGTCAATGTGAGTTGTGTAGCTTAGTGAGATCATCTCATGTGCCTCTAATATTAAAGAAAACTGCTAATGTTAACATCACTGTGATCGTTACAACTGGATACTTGAATCTTCTGTTGCCTTTCAATCTTGATTAAATGTAAGAAAAAGAGTTGAGAAATTGATCAAAACTACTTTCTCACAATAACCGTTATAATATGCTTGAAAATGTTTATTTAAACTTTTTAGCTATTGCCTTGTTATGTAAATGTAGGTCAATAACAGTCATTCATACATGCAGCTTTTTGTCGTAACTTCAATAAGTGCTACCAGGTAATCTCGACCGCCACGACTGTCGCGGCATTCTACAGAGGTTAACTAGGATAACGATCCATTCGTTATGAAAATGTCTAAATATTGAATTTCGTCTTCTAGCAGCGTTTTAAAAGAACAACAGTAGATTGAATTATTATAGTTTTATCGTCGATTTCCTCTCTTGGAAACTAGTATTTAGTGGAGATCAAATAGATGTTTATCCCTTCAGCTATGTGACCTATGTTACCTATGCGATATATATGTATAGGGCCCTATCCTTTAAATGTTAATGCTTATGTTATCAATAGCGATGCACTGTCTACCCTTGGTTCTCAATACAACTGCGGTTAGCTTATTCTTCAGTGTCCCATACACAACACGGAGAAAATGTTAGCCTTCCGTCTCGTGTAATCCATCATATTAAACTATATAATACTAACTCTATAATCTGTACAATTTTTTAACGCATTTCCCAATGTATTTCAATTGTGAAGAAGACTGGTTAGAAATCTCTCGTTTCCATCCAGTCTAAATGAGTTGCTACTAGCGCCTAAGCCTCCTTTGCTTTAATTTCCTTTTTCTTTGGACTGATTTTATGGATTTTGTAATTTGCACCATTTTTGGATCTTCTTTTGTTGCTCGCCGGCTTGATTTTATCTCAATAGTGCTCGATGTTGTCATTGGTGACTGTAGCACTCTAATTGTTGTAATGTTCTGTTATGTTATGCTAAAATGAACACGCATTATAGTGAATTGATCTACTATGTTGATATCTATCACTTTTATAACACCACATGCTTAAACCGTTAGTCAATTTAGCATTTTCCGTGTAACCAGTCCAGTGAATGTCCGAGATTTCACTTTCAGATCAGCGCGGCTGGAATTCGAAACCACGAGGTTTCAATTCAACTCAGGATTTGTCATTTAAAACTTCATGACGTTACCCCTGCGCTATTAAGTCATTCTAAATGTTATGTTATGTTGATCACAGAATGCACGGTTCAGCTGGACGTGGTGTTCCTGGTAGACATCTCTGGAAGTCTGGAGCTCATCGGATACGACATGCACCTCTCATTCGTCAAATCAGTCATCCAGGGACTCAACTTCCGCTTCGGGAGGACTCGCGTCTCCTATGTCACTTTTGCCGCCACTCCACTAATCCGCTTCTACCTGGACACCTACTCCACCAACCGAGACATCCTCAACGCCATCACCATCAACGACGTGCCGAGCGGCACGGACTACGCTGCCGCCTTTGACTCTGTCAGGCAGAACGTCCTGGGTGGGCGAGGAAACAGACTGGGAGTCAACGATGTCGTTGTCTTCCTTAGCGACGGGAAGCCTACGATGGAGACGGAGCGGACGCTGTCGGCAGCGGCGAGTCTGAAGGCCACTGGAGCGGCTATCTATTCGATATCCATGGGGCAGTCTGTCCAGCAGGACATCATGGACTCGGTGGCCAGTGATCCGGCTACGTGGCACACCGGTAGCGTGCCCACTAGGAGCGCTGTGGACACCGCAGCGTCTGACCTACTTGATAAGCTCTGTCAGTAGTTTAAATGCTATGATTAGTAAGTTATATTTTATCTCGTTACATCTTTATATCATCATGATCATCATAGAGGCTTTATCTGGCTCTTACCGTACATTTTTTCATGTTGAGGAGCATCGTGAGCTAACGAAAAACATTTATATTTTGATTTTCGGCTATGTTTTCGCGACAGGAAAGCCATGGTTGTGTCTAAACCTCTATTGTTAACTCTACTGTAATCTTCTGTTTTACTCTTGTACATCTAGTAATTTATGACAAAAGCGCATGACATTTCTTACAGATTTGCCTTGGTTATGTTTTTATTTGTGTACGCTTTTTTGTAATATTCCTTTTATTCGTAATAATTATACGTAATCATGATTAATCATAAGTAATCTTGACTAATCATAAGTAATCATGATTAATCATAAGTATTTTTGACTAAGCATACTTAATCATGACTTATTTTTGAAACTATTTCTTTCCATTGTGCGTGTTTCTTATTAATCTAATTAAGGCATATCAAGCAAACTGACGAGAGTTAGTATAAGCCGAATAATTTGAATATGTACATGTATTGTAAACTAAATGTTTGTGATGTTTAGACATATCAATAAATCACATGACATCCTGTTTCTAAATAATGCGTATATACTGGTAACATTAAATATGTATATACTTTACATGCTTAATTTCGAAATTGGGATTTGATATATTTGAACGCTTCGCATAAAGTTTAACATCTATTATCAAAATATAGCCATGACCCATTAATTTGCTTGCTACTGATCTAACAAACCCTGTTCATTCGTCACTAATAGTTTCAAAGCTGGTAAAGCTAAGGTTAACGTCAGTTTCCTCACTCGAAAGCGATGTCATTGACGGGAGAGCCCAGGATTTGAACCCCGCACAGAGTGATCAGCGGTCGAGTATCTTATCGACTTCGCCACTTGCTCCAGCCAGTGGCGAAGTGGCTGTAAATCGTGATCCTCTTTCTATGTCGCAATCTACTCGCTCAAGTGATCGCAAGGTCACTAGAGACCAGTGCAGATGAAATTAATCCTGATTATTTATCATCAAGTCAAGATCAGGATTAACTAGATTAGAAATCTGACCTACTTTCCTGCTAAAAATAGGGAAGTTGTTCTCTTGCTCGCGTGACGATATGATTATTAATATGATGTGTGTCGTATGACATATGTCATGTCAAAAGACATGGACTATTAATCTATCTGTCACTGACTAGAGTGTCATGTCATATGACATGGACTATTAATCTATCTGTCATTGACTAGAGTGTCATGTCATATGACATGGACTATTAATCTATCTGTCACTGACTATATGAGTGTTATGTCATATGACATGGACTACTAATCTATCCGTCACTGACTAGAATGTCATGTCATATGACATTGATTACTTGATATATCTGTCATTGACTAGAGTGTTTTCCCCCAGTCATTCCAACTTGCTGAAGTGATTCAGGTTAACCAGAAATAGCCGTAATTCATAAATTTGATCTAATTACAGGTTCGCAATTAGGCTAATTATCTGATTATTGTTTAATTTCATTCCTTTTACGGATATGGCATTGACATAAATTTGTATCTATCCAAATTCCTTTTACGACCCTGTAGTGATGTAATTACGTTATTACAGATGCTAGTGATTGGTTGGTTACTGTGTATTGGTTTAATGTTTCAGTTAATTATTCGTTTTATTATAAACATTAATCGGCGTTAACCCGTTAGCATATCAGTAAATTGCCTGCTGTGGATAAATGGGTGTATTGGGTTCAACTACAGTACACGCCCTGCCAATGATATGCTTTCAAGACCAGATATTGACATTGTAAGAACCTTTTTAATTATTAATTTTGATTAACTAAAAGTCTAAGAAAATTGAAGGGTTATCCAATAGAAAACTGCATTTGCTTAGTATAAGACTAATTGGCTTGGAGGAAGTCTATGAAATATGGCCACAGGGATTCTATTTATCTTTATATATGAGTATCGTGAGATAGTTTTCAATGATATCACTGCAAAAATTGGATTTATAAGAGACATTGTTGATGAAACTGGCTTCTTGTGGACTTGTTCAATATACATGTATAATGCTTAGTCAGAGATGGTTACATATACGAATATTGTGTTTAACCTTGCAGCTCGATCATAATAAAAGTATCGAGGAAGTTATTTGCAATATTTCTAACTTTATAGCAATTTTCACTACGCGTAGAAGAAAATTGACTGAGTTGTGATATGTATATGATTTGTTTGATTTGAGTTGTGAAACGCATATATGTTATGATATGTGTGTTAGGGCTAACAGGGCCTAATAATATATAGCGCCATTACTATATACATTTACGTGTAGTACTGGATAAACTATACTACTTAAACAAGACGAAGTTCTAGAATTGTGAGGATATACGTGTATATTTGAAACGCTGTCATTCACCTTTCTCAAACCTTATCTTGTGATAAAATCATCAACAACCATAAATTTGTGACTTCCTGCATTGTAAAAAGCTGGTAAAGCTAATGTTAACGTCTATTTTCTCACTCGAAAGCGATATCAGTGACGGGAGAACCCAGGATTGAATAAAATATCATAAATTGATAAATATTAGACAATGATTGGCTATTTCAGGTGTAATATATCTAGAACTAAGTAAAATGCATCATAGCAAGCAATGATGTGTATTAATCTTTTCTAATCAAAGATTTTATGTAGAAAACTTTCCGTGGAGTGCGTCATTTTATGCAGTGAGCTAAAGTCGTATTAGCACATTCTCATTGCAGTTTAATCAATAGAAATGAGTTATGTAGGGTTCATTCTAGGAATTTAGATCTAAACAGAACTTAAAATTGTAAAGAAACGTCACTAATTTATTGTAAAAAAATTAACAATTATCTATTGCAAGCTAAATGGAAATTTGAAATTACAAATGTCAAAATCGAAGTTTAATTCAAAATCAAAAGTTAAATATAAAATATGAAGTATTTTTAGTACGACATTCTGAGCAATATAACTAAATTGTTTATATGTTTGTATGCATTAAATCTATTAGATGGTTTAGAAAGAATTTCTATGGGCGTTCGAGGATTTACTGTGCAACTCGTATATGGCGTTTTTATCTTATAGGCTATGGTGCTGTATATACATGTATACTTCAATTGCCTTTGTTTGTGTTTAGAGTTTTATGTAAATGTTATATTATTCAATTAATTTGCAATTTATAATTTAAATTTCATTCCCCTACATGGAAGTTAGCCATTCAAAATTTACTTCTTTCTTTAAATGAGCTGTCATACTATTTATTATCTATATATAATATATTCTTGTGTTGTGTCTGAGACATTGAAGAATAGATCAACCATTAAGAGCACGTGTCGTAAAGGTCGACTACGCAAAAACTGAAGAAGGCAACGGTAGACCACCTCAGAAGCCTTATTTTTTCAAGCTGCAGGCTACATACGGTATGGATAAGGCATTGCCTTTTGCAAAGTGATCAATTTGTTGATGTATTATGGAGTGTTCATTTTGGAGCGAGAAAGCAGACTATGCATGATTATGAATGTGTACCTTAAACTTGCCACTTGGCATAATACTAGAGTGAGATGAATAAGAATAATAGTAATAATAATAACAATAATAATAGTTATTATTATTTTAATTTTATTTTATTACCCCTAGTGTAAAGAACCCGAGACTTCATAAAACGATTAGAGAAATACGTACTGTATGGCCGCCCGGCTACTCGAAGTCATATAGCGGCTTAAAGGAATTGCTGAAACAGACTGCATAAAATCTTTGCAAAGTCATGGGAAGCCTTTTTCAAAGAAAATAGGTCTCTCGATTTTCGTCTGTTTTGTTCTGCAATAAGTCTGCATATGGCATTAATGAAGTCAACTCCATCGGGATTCATGGGGCCCATGGTTTCAATGGCCACCGGAACAACTTCATCACTAAAGTCAGATCTTGGTACTTATCCATTTTCTTAGGGGCGGCAAGTTCAGCGGCTCCACCGGCAGTGACTGAATTTACATGTATATTAAGTTAAGAGTTTGCCATAGTGACAATGACCGTGACTTCCCGTACGGCACATTTACCATTGCAACAGGGCACTAAGGTTATGCCGTCCGGGCGCTTGCCATCTGACCTAGACAACCCGCCTGGTTCCTTTGAGGAAGGGATGCTCGCAAGCGAAAGGGCTTGCCATATTATGTCGTTTAAATTATGATGGCGGGACATTCTGCTTTAGCTGCGTTTGCAGTTGAGACCGTGGAGACCCAAAGTAAAGACTTCATGACCGCATGGGCAAAAAATGAGGATAACTACTTAATAATAACTATAATGATAATAATAATAATAAGGCATCCCTTCCTCTAAGGAACCAAGTGGGTTGTCCAGATCAGACGGCAAGCGTCCGGACGGTTTAACTTTAGTGCCCTGGTGCAACGGTAAATGTGCCGTATGGGACGTCACGGTCATTGACACTATGGCAAACTCCTACCTGAATACGACTTCAGTCACAGCCGGTGGAGTTGCTGTTCATGCCGCCTCTAAGAAGTTAGATAAATACCGTGATCTGTCCTTAGGATATGAAGTTGTTCCGGTGGCCATTGAAACCTTGGGCCCGATGAATCCCGAAGGAGCTGACTTTATTAATGGCATAGGCAGACGTATTGCTGAGCAAACCGGCGATAAGCGATAGACATCTTTTCTTTGGCAAAGGCTTTCCATGACTTTGCAAAGATTTACTGCAGTCTGCTTCAATAATTCTTTTAAGCCGTTTGATGACCTCGAGTAGCCGGGCGGCGATTCAGCACGTATTGCTTGAATCGTTTTTATCAAATCCCAGGTACTTTACACCGGGGTAAAATAAAAAAATAAAAAAATAATAATAATAATAGCAATGATATTAACAACAACGATAACAATATTATCATTAGTATTACTTAAACTTTCAATTTAAACAAACGCATGCCTTTCACTAGCTCTAAATGGTTGAGTAAACTATCATCTCTGCTATTTCTCAGTAATTATTTATAGATTTATTGTACAATAGACATAAAATAAATAGATTTTTGTGACTAAAGTTTGTGATTTGTTGAATATGACAAGATTTGTAGCAGAATTCAACCAATTTCCACATGATAAGGATTAACTAAGAGCTTTGGCAGAAGCAAATATATCCAGAAAATATTCTGTTTAACAAAAGAAGTCCATGTATTATTTTATAAAAGTCGAAGTAGTCGATTTTAAAAATAGTCCAATTCAAGTTATAGGTCACACGGTTTTGCAATTATTACGTGTTTATATTAATTAGCAAGTGAAGCTTCACAAACGATAAATGTGAGGACATGTGGCACAGTTGTATGCTGTGACATTTTCAATTATATGTTGACAATTCGACACAAGAATGAACTGGATTGAGTGTTTCGCGAAGCATCTTGAGTCCAAACCTAGTCCAAATTGATAAAAATTTAATTCACATTTGGTAGAGGCCTGTGTATTAAGTTTTCTGTATTCATAAATTTAATTAAAGCGTGTCTGATGTATTTTCCTTGTAAGTAAATCGACACATGATGAGATTACTCACCAGAGCAAGTCGTATGTATGGTTTCAATAGAACACAGATAACTGTAGATTGATCGAGATGAACTAATTTACTTTACATATAGCAACAGATTATAGAATTTGTATTTCATGAAATGTTTTAACCAGAGATCAGATGATCGATGTTTTGAATAGAGATTTATGCTGCGCAAGCGCTCATTGGTAGATAAATATGCATGTAGATACACCTTTAACCTCTTGCCAAACTGGGCTGGGGGATAAGAACCATACACTTTCTAGAAACATTCACAGTAATTAACTTTTTGATATTTTTAAGACAAATTATAAATGTTAAATTATTCAGATATATTAAAATTACAATATTGCTTTTTATTATTTATCACAGCATCGAACAAAATGAATCGGAATGCAAAGAATGAATATTTTTATAACATATTAGATGTCATATTTCTTGAATGTACTTCATGCATATCGATTATTGTTGCAGCAATTGTTTTTAAATTTAGAAATATTAACATATTGATTTTAAAAATTTGTTTTTGACTATTTTATTACAATATACCTAACTAAATTATACCGGTTTAGGAAGTCATTGCCAAAATGGTCAAAGACCGGTGATCTGTTTTCACCAAGTACGCCATTGAAATATACTAGAAGGATTATTTATCAAAATTTCTTTCATAGTTTACACATACTGCAAAATTGCAATGTCATAAAATATTCTTAAATGTTAGATTAAATTTCATTATTGAATAAAAATAATTGGGAAGAAACATAAATTACTAATTATCGCTTAAGAACTTCTTATACGTGTTACTGAACGGCTTGCGGTTTTATAAAAACCATTTTTATAGTAAACAAACTTCCTTGAATACGAGTTAAACAACGACACCCTTCCTTATTAAATAATTACTTAATACAATTCTTCATTAATTTTTCGTAAAATTTTTGTCTTAATGTACAGTATACCGTATAACTAAGGGTACAACAAGGACTATAGAGAGAACTAGTGTTATGGTTAGAACTATACGATATTAAAGTAGACCTAAAAATTATATTCAAACCACTACTAAAACCAGTGTTGTGTGTTGTAGTTTAGCAACTTGTGCAGGATAGTCTTAATTACAGTTAAAATGTAGAAATCCAGGATAAAAGTCATGAAGTCACCGTTCACGTGACGACGCTACAGCTGATAGTCGTTTGGCTCGAAACAATGCATTGAACGCAAGGCAGGAAAAAATATAATGTTCCTTAAATTGTCATTTATATTGGTATTTTTTCTTACAAGCTGTTGATTATATACGGCCGCAAAGCATTTTGGCATTTCCTATCTTCTAATAAGAAAGAAACACATTCAAAACGATTATTTTGTGCTTTTAAGATCAAACTGCTTTGATAGACAAAACAAGAAGAGCATTTGTGTGTCAATACCCTGCGTCCGGTCTTCACCTTCTTATGTCTGTTTACTTATTTCCTATTGGCTGTATCGTTTAACCTTGACAATTGGCAATTGCCTTGATAATTGACAATCATCACACTTTTAGGGTCAATTCGGATGTTACTCAACAGGCTGCTATGTCCCTTCATTTCTATTATACGTCCACAAAGCGCGATTCTTTGTTGCCTCTGACCAAATCGGTAGTTAAGTTAAACTCTGATTAAGATATAATCATCCTTCTTGAAACCAAGCATAAAATTGATTTCTTTCCAAATTTCCACCTGAAATCTTTCGGAAATGTTTGAGCCTTTGAAGATTTATTTAATAAATAAATTATATAAAAGACCGTTTTGCTGTATTTGTAGGAGAGTTTCTTGAAGGTAAATTTCAATATATACGGTTCATTTAATATTTTCAACCGTTTTAGGCAAAATTGACAAAATTGACAGCTAAGTTTCGAAAGTTAAAAATTAGGTTAACTCATGAATTTGAGTAGATTCTATTACTTTATTTAGTAGATTTTATTATTTTAAGGGCGTAGTGAAATCTCAGATCACTCGGTTTGCCAGACTCTCTAGGTTTAATACAGATTTCAGCGACACTTGTGAAATATTTTTTAAAAATATTATCAATAGAGGCTGTAGCAAAAGAACTCTCAATAAATACAAACACTCCATTTGGGAACAACAATCCTTTAGCACCAATGAGGGAAGAAATAATCCTAAGGTTTTGAATAATAATAGCATCCCTATGATTCTACCTTTTTCTGCAGTAGCTCAAGACTTATTTACCTCATGGAAAAACATTATCAAAAATAAACTACCACAAATAAAAATCATAAAATGTTTTAGTAAAAATAGGAAGTAGCTTCTATATATATTAACAAGATCTGATGTTACTAAAAACAAATACAATCGACATATTGGGGAGGTCAATTTTAACACGTTAATAATTCTTATTGGGCAGGATAAGGATTTATTTGAAAGTCATTTTCGGACTCAGGGGGTGATAATTTGGGATTTTTGATAAGTTTTCTGAACGATGAGGAAAGTTTTGATTCGGGAGAAGTCAATGTGGAAGGTTTGATAAATTTACTTGAAAATAATCATTAATGATACTGTTATAACTGAAAAATACTTTCTTATACAGTAATGAGTTTATTAACAAAATGATATTATAATATTTAACTTCGTGAAATTAAGAAAAATGTTTTTTTAAAAATAGTGAAAAAACAAATATCCTTCTAAAGTATTTGTTTTAAACAATTGTTTTAAGGAAATGGTCTTTTTAATGATTTATATACATACATATATCTACTCATCAAATGGGCCCCTGACAGACTTGTGTCCCTTCGATTCCTTTTTAGGGATCCTGATAAATATTTATTCAAGAATATACATGTAGTTGACTAGATAGAGAGAAAGTGACAGAGAGAGAGAGAGAGAGAGAGTGAGAGAGAGAGAGAAATAGAGAAGAGGGAATTGTGATATACGATACATGTAGCCACATACATTGAGCAGGACACCAACTAAGTTAGAGTCAGATCAAGAGAGAGAGAGAGAGAGAGAGAAAGATATATATATATATATATATATATATATATATATATATATATATATATATCGAAGAGAGAGACAGAGAGAAGTTGGAGAAAGATATTAATAAAGTACGGAACCCTGACTATGTACATATAGCTAAATGACCCTGAACATTCACTGCATTAATGTGAAATGTCGCATGGCTATTTGGGGGATGAGTGATGCTTGGCAACCCAAATAAATATGCAGAAATTTTTAAGTAAACGTATAATCGAACATCAAAGTTCAACAACAAAGAAGAATCAAAAACAAAAAATCAACAAAATCAACAGAAATCAAAAACATCAACAAAAAAATAAGAAGAATCAACAAAAGGAACAACAAAGAAGAATCTAAAGATCCTTCTGTCTTCAAGAGCAGTGTCTTATAACTTGATCTTTACAATTAAGACTGCGGCTTGAATTAGAAAAGGACAAAGATATATTTTAGAAATCAAGGAGAATTTATTTTAACTTAAAATAACCATTTAGTTGTGTCGGCCTAATTAAAGTTAATTTTAATTAAACAATTTAACTCCAGGATGATATCAAAACTGAAAGGTCCATTACACTTGAGTCGCAATGCTTTTAACGGTCCGATTCGCAGTATTCGTATTTTCACGAGAGATCTTTTAAATGTGTAACTTATAATGAGAGCACCGTACCCCTATAGATTTACAACACTGATTACTTGATCCTAATTTACTAAATTAACCCCGAATATTTCAAATTGATATACATGGGTTAAAATATATTTCAATTTATATAAATGAATGGGTTAAAAGCTAAGATTAAGATGTCATGTAATGTGCTAAAACAATTTAATTACTGTGAGCTATGTCAAATGGCTCCAAAATTGTGTAATGAAATATGTTTCGAATTGAACCTAAACAAATCGACAAACGTTGCAAAGAAAAGTGTTCTTTTAACGAGATTTTTAATATTTGCCCCACATTTCTGTCCTTGTTGAAAACTAATGCTAATTTATATGTACATTACAAAAGTTTAAATGGGAACCAATGGAATCAATTTGATGTTATAAATTTGATTATCAGACCGATAACTAATCCTGCTTTATAATATAGCACTGTTACAATGGGGCCAATTTCATGCCATTCTATTATTTTCTAATGGATTAGTTTCGTTTCGAATTATATTATTCAAAAAGCGAATTGAAATCGGAATATAATTAATTTTAATATAAATTGTTTATTGTGCTTTTTGTGATTGACATGTCTCTAATTTATTTCTAGTCGAAGAGAAATCTTTTTAATTTAAAATCAATAGTATTCACACAATATGGACATATTTGCACGTAGTTTCGAAGTTAGCAACTGCTCCGCATTGGAGTTTTTAATTTTCAGAGAGTTTGATATTAAACGTCTCGTGAGTTATTAATTGACATTGGCTTCATTAACGTCCGAAAACTGCGAGAAAGAACAAAAGGATAACTGCGTGCAATTACTTATGATGTTTCTAATATTCGTAGATCTCTTTAATAAATAAGACTGTCTCACTTTTCTTAATTTCTTTTAAATATTTTTGTTAAGCTGCATGATCATAATGATGATGGAGGCGATCAAAGCTGGAGTTATCGAAATATACTTACAAAGTCAATGTAGGCGAATGGTTTCTTATAGTGTTTATGCAATATTATATACATCTTTCTTGGGAGCATATTTTAATATTTATAATTTATTTACTTAACACAATTAATTTTCAGTCTATGCATATTTAAATATGAATTCATTGCTATTTAAACAAATATTCATATTGTTAATATTTTTTATACTAGTATGTCTACTGGCTTAAAATTCTACATTATTCCAATCACGATTGTCAAATGTTACTTGGCTCTAAATTGGATGTCTATTGCAAGGATTGAGGACTTCTAGAAGGTAGTGGAGGAATCCCTTAAGAGTCAATGCCTGGAACTGGCGATGATGGACATTAGGAGAGATCTGATAAGTGATATCCATGTGATCTAAGCTTGGCAGGAGATGCGACGTCAGAAGTGGATTTATACTGAACAAATATTGAGACACTATGAGCGATATGATGGTCCGAAATTGTAAATGAACTTAGAGATTGGTATATTATTTTACTTTTCTTTGAATAAATGGAATAAAATCAAAACAGTGTCAGTTTCAATTATAATATCTTTTTGTTTTTTTTTATATATACAAGCTTATATAAGCGTATATGTATGTATGTATATATATAATATATATATATATACACATATATATTCCCCGTGTTGTTTCCGGGTTGTTTGAAGAATTGACCAACCAGTGGCTGCACGTGACGTAGAAGGCGACTACAGCACTAAGATCCATACCTACGTCAGAAAGAGCATTCGGTTGGTGAGCGCCTAGGTTCCAGAAATTGCTACAAAAATTTAAACGAATGGAAAAGTCTCAAATAGGGGATTGACTGATGATATGATGTAGGACAGAGAAGTTTTGAGACAGTCTATTCGTATCCCGACCCTACTTAAAGATGATGATGATGATGATATAATATATATATATATATATATATATATATATATATATATATATATATATATATA
>CAJHZI010000466.1:2150000-2377500 GCA_905160935.1 Enchytraeus crypticus
GGCTCCAGCCAGTGGCGACATCGCCTCTAGCTGGATCCATTGGCGATGTCAGTAAGATATTCATCCGCGGATCAGTTTTGCGGTGTTAAAATCCTGGGCTCGTCTTTCGGCTCGTCACTGACATCGCTTTCGATTGAGAAAACTGACGTTAACATTAGCTTTAACAATACATTTTTAGATTTTTGTCTGAGTCTTCTTGTTTCGCGTCCAAACTCGAGTTCTCGGATGTCGAACCCGAGTGAAGTCCGAGTTCATTGAAGAAGAGTCCATTGAAGTAGAGTCACAGTAAAATGTTCCATTATATGACAGTAAGGATTGTCTTTGATCATTGTTCAATTAATGCTCTTCAAGGGTCTTGCCTGTAGGAGCCTGTTCAAAGCCTGGGCAGTCATGGTCATATTTCCTCATATGTCTCTGTCCATTGTTCCTCGTATCAGCTTAGTTTCAGTTATATGCATCCATTTTCCTGCAACTATGATTATATTTCAATGATTCTGTACTGCAATACATTCCAGAAACTTCCTCTGCTGGCGTCGTATTTGATTAAGAGATTTCGACTGGTTGACTTTCTTTGTAAAACGTATTCATTTGTAATGTGATACGCTAATATGCAATAGTTTTGCTAGATTTAAATTCATTTTTCTCCGAGCTGGAAGTAACTGCTAGTTATAATGTGAAGGAAGAATGTAATTTTGATGGTATGGGTGTTATACACAATAGTTAGTGAATTTGTTTGTGACACTCAATTATCTAAAGATAGATATTTTGAATTGAAGTTTTCTGCAGTAGTTTCCCATTGCCGTCCTCTATTGTTGCTTAGTCGTACTATTATGAAACCTGCAATTTTCGGTTAGTCTATTCTTTACACAGCATTCTCTATCATTTCTCTCTATTTTATTCTTTCGGGCGCAGAACAAAAGACATATGACTAAAATATATCTGTAATTCTTGACAATTTGTAATCAAGCTCTAATTACAAATGACGACTAAGCTTATAACGACCGCGAGATCAAAAACAGTACAAGTCCATGATCAGAGACAAGAGTGTCAAATTATTTACCTATCACGGATAGAGATGGAGTTTGGCTTGACCAGGAAAGTGGGCCTACAAATATATTTTTGAGATCGAAGATCTTGTGGCAGTGAATTCCATAATGTTGGAGAACAAAATATGAAAGAGCGTCTGACTTAATGTCCGGTGCAGTAAGAATAATTCTTTTGTTTTATATATGTAATAGACTATCTTTAAATATTTTTAAAACAAATTATATACTGTTTGGATTTAAAAGTGTGTTAGCAAATCTTGGTTACAATAATAGTAACTCTACATTTGAAAGAAAAATTGATGATGTATTGCTGTAGGGTCGAATCAACGAAATTTCTTGGAGTAATCGTCGACTCAAAATTAAATCTATACATTTGTTTATCCTCACCTAAATTACTGCATTATTATATGGGGATGTGCCCCCAAAAATTACATGAATAAACTAATCATTTTACAAAAACGTGCTATCCGCATAATAAATAAAGTAAACTTTTATAGATGCCATACTGGCCCAATTTTCAAAAGCTTAAAGCAACTGAAAGTCAATGACTTATACTACTTTTCATGCATCCAGTTTTTATTTTGATTCAAGTTCAAGTTGTTGCCAGAGATATGTAATTCGCTAATAGCAATAAAATGTAACACAGATTTATCACACAACCCTAGAAAGACCAATATTTTTGATGTGAAATCCTTTAGAACTTCTTTAAGGGAAAAAGCTATAAGAATTAGAGGCCCTAAATTTTGGGACTTGATGCCTAATGAATTAACAACTACACACTCATTCCCTTTATTAAAAGTTAAGCTCCGTGCGTGGCTTGTTGGTAAATACTAGCTTACTTTAATATCTTTAAGTAAACGAATCCCTTGTTTTGTTCAATAATAATATATAAATAACAATTCTTTCAATAATTGCCAGGTTGTTTTTCCCCTCAGCGTTATATCTTTAGTTTACTATTGCATTATTCATTTTGCTTTTTCATGTGATACTATAGCATCCACAATATTTTGTGATTATGACTTAAATAATTGATCGATTGATTATAATTAATCTATTAATACATCATGAAGATTGTGCATGCGCACAGAGTTACTTTACTCTTTTATTATTAGTATCACTTATTCTCGAGCTATTTTGTTCGTCGAATTTACAATATTTTACTTTGTTTCTTTTTTTTTTATATATGTTATTTCATTCTCTTGTTAATGGTGTTGTATGGTTATAAATTGCTATATTCTCTGAAATATGCAAACCATAATGAGAAATAGAAAAATTATAACATGCATACAGTATACAGTATAGTCATAAAACCTAAGTGTACAACATACAAAGCAAAGAGCTTTCCTTTTTATGATCTAATATCATGTATCTTGGATCAGCAATTTTCCAGGACATTAAAGAGAGCTAGAGGGAGAAGTAAACGAGAGTGTCGAATTATAGCCATCAACAATTTAGTTCTTAACAAGAAAATTATTTTATATCTTCGTGACCCATACACCGAATAATCCTGAGGATAAAATAATTCCTCAGTTAGGTCATTTGATGAAAATTGCTGTTACTAATATTTAATTAGTCTATTCGTATTTTTTTCATATGTTAGTGAGTGAATATTTAAACATAGAATATTTTCTACTCTACTAGGATTAAGCTGTATTTATGTCTCTGGAGTTTCATTTTCCAGATTTATGACATTTACTTTTGATGTAAATTTCTTTTAAAAAAGTTTCTTCAGAATATTTACAATTAAATTTATCGAGGACCCTAACTGGTTTGCCTCAATCAATCAACAATCAACAAGCTTGCACATCTCATCTTCAGTGCATTGCCAAGTGACAGGTTCAAGGTACATATTCATACTCAAAGTCTGTTTTCTCGCTCCATAAGAGCACTCCTTAGATCAACAAGTTAAACTCTCCACAAAGTCTATGCCTTATCCATACCTTATGTAACCTATAGCATGGGAAAAGTATGGCTTCTGAGGTGGTTTCCCGTTGCCATTTTATTTTTCATCTGTATTTTAATTAAATAAAGTCTTTCTTTAATCTTATTTTTTAGCCCAGGGCACTATACAGCACAGGGCAAAATAATAATAATGATAATAATAATAATAATAAATTGAATAATAGCAATAACAACAATACTTATCCGTTAGGCAATTTATCCCATTTACTGTGTAACCAGCCCAATGAATGTCTGAGATTTTACTCTCAGGTCTGCGCGCCCGGGAATCGAACCCACGAGAGTTCAGTTCGCCTCAGGATCTGTCCTCTAAAATTTCATGACGTTATCTACATCTCTGACCACTACGCTATTGAGATATTCTAAGCAGAGCAGGCGTTAAACCATTCTAAACAAAATTGGCTTTAAGTCAAAAGCTGAAAATGACCATTTTCAAATTTCTGGTTGGTAATGGCGGGTATCAGTTACCGACCTGAAGTTTAGACACGATTGGTTGAATAATAAGCGGTCAAAATAAGCACAAAATATTTAGCATCTTTTCATAATTTCTTAAAGACCATAGGCCAATAAACCTGTGCAAAGTTAAAATGCAGAAAGGCGAAGTTTAAAAAGCGGATTATGATCTGTATGAGCTGAGTTTTACAAAAGCCACTGAAGGAAATAATACTTTATTATTTGCGACATGTTTAAAAGGTCTTGTTGGGATTAGAGTTTATTGTAATTTTTAACTTAACTAACGCTAGGCCCTACAGGATAATTCTGCAACTGTTTCAGGTGATTACTTAGAGAGGTAATATACTTGTAATTTACTTGTTTACGAATATAGATATTATTGCGAGCCTAATCCTAGGTTGACATTTCTTTACGTTTAAAAATATTATTTATAGCATATTTAATCATATTTGTTTAAGATAGGCCCATTTATATTTGATCTGCCCGATGGCTGCTTATTATTATTTTGTGCCTTCCGTCAAACACTTCTTGAAGAAATTATAATATATACGCAGAAATGAGAATTTAAGGCAATTGGAATCGCAATAAATAATGAGATTTGCCGGATAGATTGATCTTGAGAGCGTGAAGTACCTTGAGTTTTACTTTCTATCTCGGAAAATTAGATTCTAAGATCAATTATATCTACTTCCCATTAGACTTGCAATTAAGCCATAATGATTTACCTGCTTTGGCACTAGAATGAAAGTAAGTGTTACTCGTAAACAGGTCAATTCAATTTTAAAGCACAATCCAACTGAAATAGGCCCACTACTTCCACAACAATTTGTTAATATGTGTCGATGTAGTGGAACAACTCCAGAATGAAATGAAAGTGAAAAGCAGCATGTGAGTAGGAATATGTGCCTTTGACCTGCCACTTGGCAAAACACTACAGAGAAAAACTGTCTTAGAACTAATAGTGTACAAGGTACATTATGGTTCATATAAACTGTAGTTTGAAAATAGAATTAAGCCTTAACCATTAATTAGATGTTCAACTTGTTGGTGGAGCTCAAAACCAAACGATTAGCAAAATATACATGGATAATTTTTCGATCTGTCAAATAATTCAACGGTATAGACGGATATATATATATATATATATATATATATATATATATATATATACATATAATTATATATATATAATTATATATATATATATATATATATATCTAAATCTAAATATATACATGTATATATAAATATATATATATATAAATATATATATATAATTATATATATTATATATATAATATATATATATATATATATATATATATATATATATATATGTATCGAAATCGCCACTGGCTACAGCCAGTGGCGATGTCGGTAATGTACTCTACTGCGGATCAGTATGTGCGGGGTTCAAATCCTGGGCTCGCCCGTCACTGACATCGCTTTCGAGTGAGGAAATTGATGTTAACAATAGCTTATATATATATATATATTTATATAGGCTATTTTGATGTATATATACATATGTATATATATATATATATATATATATATATATATATATATATATATATATATATATATATAATTAAGGTTTAACGTCCGTTTCCTCATCCAGCGATGATGTCAGGGACGTCCCCAACAGCACATACCACTACAGATCAATTCATCCAGACCAATCTGCGAAAGAAATGTGCTGAGGAGAAGTAAGACCCTAAACGAAAGCAAGTCCGGTGATCAAAAAATGGTCAAGGTAGATTGATTATGTCTATGGTGGGAAAAGGTAAGTTTTAAGCTTGCTAGAGAATGTTGAAAGAGAGAAACAAGAGCGAAAATTAGCAGGTAAAGGGTTCCAGATTGTGGGTGCTGCGTAAGAAAATGAACGTCTGCCCAATGACGTGAGAATATTTGGAACTGAGAGAAGATTGGCATCGGTAGAGCGAAGTGTACGTGAGTGGCGATAGTGAAGAAGAATTTCAGATAAGTAAGAAGGTTTGCCAGATCGCAGAGTTTTGAAAGTTAATAGAGCTCTTTTATATTTTATGCGTTGATTAACAGGAAGCCAGTGAAGACTGCGAGGAAGAGAAAGAGAGCGAAATTGAAGTCGAGAGGACTTGCAAACAACACGTGCAAGAGAATTTTGGACGTGCTGCAAACGATTGAGAGAAGAAGTAGGCAATCCATGTAATAATGAATTACAGTAGTCGAGCTTTGAATGAACTATAGAATTAGCAAGGATAGTGGCTGAATTTCTAGTAAGGGATGGACGTATTTGCCTAATCTGACGATTCTGAAAGAAAGAAGCGCGACAAACAGAAGAGATATGGGATTTAAAGTCAAGGTTTTCATCAAATATGACTCCAAGGTTTTTGGCAGATCGAGAAGGTGAAAGAGCAAGATTCTGAAAATTAACAGAGTAATTGGTAATTTTACTTCTTTGCAAAGGAGTGCCAATTAAAAGGTATTCAGTTTTGGAAGGATTAACAGCAAGACGGTTAGCACAAAACCAGGAATAAACCTTGTCTAGAATGGATGAGAGATGGGCCAGTTTCTGATCGGAATCATGATTAGAAAAGGAAATATACAGTTGAGTGTCGTCTGCATAGAAATGAAAATTTATGGAAGACTGAGCAAGCAGGTAGCTAAGAGGAGTGATATATAAAGAGAAGAGCAATGGACCTAATACTGAACCTTGAGGAACACCGCGTAGGAGCGGTAGTTCAGAAGAGCGATTTTGACCAATAACAACCGATTGTGTGCGACATGAGAGATATGATGTGAGTAGGGAAAATGCAGAATCAGATATGCCAAAACAAGATTTAAACCTATTTATTAGGATGCCATGGTCAATTGTATCAAAGGCAGCAGAGAGATCTAGAAGAACCAAGGCAGAAACCTGCTTACTACTCATGGCCAAGCTGGATCTGTAATCTTGGAAGGTTGGTCGATAGCCCCCCCTTGAAAAAATTGACGGGGAAATTTGCTCGATAGTATTTCCTGCTGCCAATACTGAACTGCATTTGTCAGAATATATCAAAATATAAGGAGACACATTTCTGCTAGCTCCTTTGTATAAGCTAAATTCGATCAACAAAGATTTGGAAGCTTTAAAGATTTAATGGGAACACGCTGTGAAGATTTGTGATGATAGAAACGAATGAAGGATGTTGCCGCCCTATGTTCTGTAAAGAACTCAATGAACTGATGATGATGATGATTTGTACAAGCTCGATAAAAAATTTATTCTCCCTCTAATCAATTTAACACGCTCCTCCATAGCGCATAAGTTATCCTCTTTTCAAAATGCACTTGTAGCGTCATATTATACTGTAGAGTAAAATATTTCCGGATCGCTGCTGTTTCATTTCACGTTTTGGTTCTCACATTATTTGGTAATAATGCGAAAATTTAATGGTAGAAAATTGCATATTGTTGTAGATTAATAGGGACAAATTAAATCATATATTTTGAAAAACATTGGAAAACCAATTCGGAAGGCATAGTTTTATAAACTATTACTATAGGAGGGATACAGTAAAGCATTTTTAGTTTTTCAGCATTTTAGTGTAACTAAGACATTAACCGGGTTTGCCTGTAAATTCAGCTAAAACTTATGTTTAAAATTGTAATAAAAAATTGAAGGAACAGTTTGATTGTAATCATCAGATGTTCCAACATCATTAGCTACTTGATTGTAATACCCTACTTTTTATAGAAGGTGCTAAACATATTTATCGTTTCCCCTGCTATCTACATGTACATGTAGTTAGCACCCTGCTTACCTCTCCCCTACAAAGACGCAAATATGGAAACCCCCACCCCTGGTTTCCCAACCTCCTGGTACCCCACCACTGGTACCCCCACCCCTAGGTACCCCACACCTGATACCCCACCACGTGGTACCCCTACCACTGGGTACCCCACCCCTGGTACTCCCACCACCTGGTACCCCACCTCTAGGTACCCCACACCACCTGGTACCCCACCCATAGGTACCCCACACCACCTGGTACCCCACCCATAGGTATCCTACCCCTAGGTACCCCACTCCTAGGTACCCCACACCTAAGTACCCCACACCTGGTCTCGCACTGAGTCTCTATGCAGTGATATATGCTACCTGAGACTCGCCTATAACCAGCCAGCCCCTGTCCAGTCTTCCTGCTTATCAAAGTGCAATCTATTGTGTCACGAAGCCTCTTCAATTAGTATCTATCCGTCTATCTATTCAAAATAATATGCTTTTAATTTTATACCATTAGCAATACAATACGTATCGTAGCATGGTAGGTTAATTATAGACGCGAAATCTATGCTAGTTGATTTCTACTAATAAGTTAGTATTCTCAAATTTGATGGTTGAGAGAGTGTCGTTGAATTGTAGTATTAAATACTATTATAATTGTAGAATTAAAGTGTGCTATGCACATTCGTAGCTCTTTTATCCTGGATGATATTGATGAGTATTGATTCAAATCGGTATTTAAATTCGTTTACTATATTTTGCACTTTAATAGATTTCATCTTAAACAAAATGAAAAACAGCAGTAGAAATAAATAGCTTCAAAAGTGTTACATTTTATGATAATAATACACAAAGCATTGGTAATAGCGAACATATCAAAAGTATAATGGACAATTAATGTGTATTATGAATTTTTGATGGGCTACTGCGATTATATTAAACATTGAAGTTATATGATAAAATAAAACAGTGATAACCGTGAAAGTGAATCATGATGCTTCGTTTGATTTATGTGAAGATCGTAAATATATATTATGTGTATATATATATATATATATATATATATATATATATATATATATATATATATATATATATGCACGTATATATACATGTATATATAAATATAAATTTGTATATGTATATATTATATATATATACCTATATATACATATATACATAATATACTATATATATATATATATATATATATATATATATATATATATTATAAGCCGATGTGTGTGTGTGTATGTGTGCGTGTGTGTTAATTTCAGTATTAACGTATTAGCTAAATACACTTACATCATATAAAAACACAAAGAGATATAATAAAAAATGCAAAATTCGTTGTAACATAGGGTGTTAGATAGTTCGCATAAAGTAGTACAACGGCCGTCAGGGAAGACGATATACAGCTTATCTAGCTGACCAACGTCAAGTAAATATATTTATTTCAGGTAAAATGCGAATATCAATTATCAAGTTTAAAATATCAATTTCTAGAGATATTGCTGGAATTACATACTTGTTCATACATGCGTAGTTGCGCACACAAAGTCACTAGAACAGGTTCTCAGAGGTTTTACATACCTTGGACCTGCCACTTGTCAGAACACTACAGAGAAAGAGAGAGATAGATAGAGAGAGAGAAGACAGAGAGAGAGAGAGAGAGGGAGAGAAAGGGAGAGAGTTAGTTTAATATATTGAGCTTATGGATTTTCAATATAACATTAACATTTCTTTCCGCATTTATTACGTTCAATACCAATCACATTTTATTCAGTCTTATTTAATAAACATAATCTTAATACAACTTAATATTTCTTATTGCAGTGAATTAACATTGAAGTCATTAACGACATTGAAATTTATTAAAAGTATTTAATGGAGGCTAAGTCCTCAATGGAATATAGCACAGACTCGGAGACTCTGGAATACCCTTCAGACATGACATTTAACAGCGACAACCTGATGTCTGTGATAGCCTACTCCGTCCTCTGTGTCACAGCCACGGCAGGCAACCTAACCGTGTTTCTCACCCTCTACCGGTACCACGGCTGTAGAACCAGAGTCCACATGTTCATCATGCACCTGACAGTGGCGGATCTCATAGTGGCCCTGATCATGATGCCCCTCGAGATAGGGTGGCATGCCACGGTGTCGTGGGAAGCCGGAGATATAAGTTGTCGAGTCCTGATGTTCTTTAGAGCCTTCGGATTTTATCTCTCGTCGTTTGTGCTCATAGTCATAACGTTGGATAGACATCTGTCCATAGCCAGACCGAAGAGCAATCATAAAGTGGCAGATAGAAGAGGAAGAGTAATGCTGGCCGTAGCGTGGATATTCAGTATCATAGCCAGTGCCCCTCAGGTGAGTAGTAAAGCTACGATTAATCTTTCTGTATTCTCTTTTGAAAACCTCTATATATATAAACCACGTTATATCACAACGGGAAACCACCTCAGAAGCCATATTATTCCCAAGCTATAAGTTACATTAAGGCGTGGATAACATAATCCATATCCATTTGTGAGAAGGGATTACTCGTTAATCGATGGTGTGCTTTCTAGGAAGAGTAAAAAGCAGACATAAGTAGGAATATGTACCTTGGACCTGCCGCTGAGCAGAACACTATATATAACTCTGTGATCGAGTTTGTATCTTTCTCTTAGTGCACAGCCTACTGGCTGGTCCATGGCATGTAGCGCCATGAACCTTCTACTTTTTTCTGTCTTCCGTCTTCCTTTTCATGTCCATATAGCCCACATATACTGTAAGTTGATCTTTGTATTCATTATCTCATCTAACATTCCTTATCTCGGTCGTTCAGCCTCTGCTTTTCTTTCCATCCATTCTTTATGACCTCTTTTTGTATTCCTTTTCCCGTTAGAATTGGTATAAATATTAATAAATCAATAGAGATCGATATGCTGTGCTCGATAAAAACTGATTTACGGCAACATTTCGAATAGCGAAGACTTTTGGAAACCGCATGGGTCTCAATCGTTTATAAAACATAACAACAATTACAGTGCAACAGTTGTCCATGACACATTCGAGCACTATCCAGACAAATCGAAAGAGCTAAGAAAAATAAAGTCCAAAGTACGCATTCCAAAATCGAATTTATCTTAAATTTCGAATTTTAAGAAAATTAAAGGAATTAAAGAAAAGTAGGTTTACGTACTGATTTCAACTCATGGACACTGGATGGAAACGAGAGATAATAATAATAATAATAATAATAATAATAATAATAATATACCGAGCACTTTCAAGAGCAGGCATCCCTTCCTCTAAGGAACCAAGTGGGTTGTCCAGATCAGACGGCAAGCGTCCGGACGGCATGACTTTAGTGCCCTGGTGCAAAGGTAAATGTGCCGTATGGGACGTCACGGTCATTGACACTATGGAAAACTCCTACCTGAATACGACTTCAGTCACAGCCTGTGGAGCTGCTGTTCATGCCGCCTCTAGGAAGTTGGATAAATACCGTGATCTGTCCTTAGGATATGAAGTTGTTCCGGTGGCCATTGAAACCATGGGCCCGATGAATCCGGAAGGAGTTGACTTTATTAATGGTATAGGCAGAGTTATTGCAGAGCAAACCGGCGATAAGCGAGAGACATCTTTTCTTTGGCAAAGGCTTTCCATGACTTTGCAAAGATTTAATGCAGTCTGCTTCAATAATTCTTTTAAGCCATTTGATGACCTCGAGTAGCCGGGCGGCGATTCAGCACGTATTGCTTGAATAGTTTTATCAAACCCCAGGTTCTTTACACCAGGGTAAAAATAAAATAAAATAAATAATAATAATAATAATGGTTTAACGTCCGTTTCCTCATACAAGGATGATATCAGGGACGTCGTCCTTGAAAAAGATGGATCTTCAACTGCTATGTAACTGCTCATAGGAAGCTAAGGCCGATGTGAATCAAACGAAGACTTCCCAAGATTTGATGGATGAAAATTCAAAATCTGAGGTGCAGCATGCTTGAAAGAACGATTAGATAGCTAGAGTGTGAAGTTAAGCTAGGTCTCACAAGAGTAATTAATTTAGAAGACCGAGTAACAGCAGGTTGCATCGAACAATTCTGCCTTGTTTATAATCGTTGTCACGTAGCTCTACATTGGTAATAACCGCTGTCACAGATTTCTATATTGGTCATAATATAATATATAGTTGTCACACAGCTCTAGATTGGTCATAATCTTTGTCAAACAGCTATGTATTGGTCACAATCGTTGTAACTCTGTAAATATGCACGTGTCGTGGAAGGCGATATACAAGCAAAATCCAAAACAACAGCAGATAGGACATTCAGTTGGTGAGCGCTTAGGCTCCAGAAATTGTTACAAAATTTTAACGAATGGAAAATACTTCAAAAGAAGGTCTCTTCGTATCCCGACCCTAGTTCAACTGGGATTTAAGAGAAGATGATGATTATTATTATTTTTAATTTTAATTTAATTTTTATTTTTTATTTATCTACCCCGGTGTAAAGAACCTGGGGTTTATTATTTATTATTATTATTTATTAGAATTATTATTTATAATAATAATAATAATTATTATTATTATTAGTCGAATCCCGACCCTAGTTAAACTGGGATTCAAGGGAATATGATTATGATGATGATGATGATTTGCCTAATATTGCTTGTTCGATTGATTAATTATTGATTGGTTCTATGTTATATTAAAAGTTTAAGCTTAATTTATCTAGTTTGAAAATCATTTTGATTTTTAGCTACGCTATTTAACATACAAAAGCAATCTATTAGAGCTCTCACTCAGAGTTATATTTCGCGTTTGATGAATTAAATGATGAGAGAGAGAACTACGTTTATGTTAAAAAACACTCAAATATGCAATAGCACACACCAGGCCGTCAAAGAGGTTAAATAAAGATGCATTATTTAAGATTATTATAATCTGAGACGAGTATAACTAGGCAGTTTGCAATGCTTAGTCTAGTTAAATATATTCCATACCAGCTTTCTTTAAAAGGTTTGGATTAAATCTTCAAAATTTCTTTTTGAAATTTTCATAATTTGACTAGTTTGATATATTTTTAGTAAATCCGTCTGATAAAATGTCCCAACAGTCTTACATGGCGCTCAAGTGGTACTTAACAAAATGAAGTAATCTGACTTTAATGATGAGAGTGGGCAGTTTAACGTCGTATAACTTAATAATTATAATCCTAATATACTGCATAATAATTCATCTGCGCACTCTCTCTCTCTCTCTCTCTCTCTCTCTCTCTCTCTCTCTTACTGGCTTTCGTCACATTCAAGTCGTCATCTTTCCCACGCAAGAGAGAGAGAGAGAGAGAGAGAGAGAGAGAGAGAGAGAGAGAGTGAGAGAGAAAGAGAGAGAGAGAGAGAGAAAGAGGGCGCATCATGTCTATTTGCTAATCCACATGCAAGTTTTCTCCAAGAACGCTGAGTCCATTTCATTTCTTTTATTTCACATTGTTTGCAATGTTTAATTTTAGTATTTTGCATCAACGAATTAATTTTTTGCTGTTAATTCATTTGTTTAGCGTTAACGTTTTCTACGAATGCATTGCAGTTTATTGCATTTTTCACTCTGCGTAGATACATTGAGCGAAAAGAGATAAAGACCGTTAACATTGCTCGTATTACTGGTTACAGATCACACACAAAACTATATATATATATATATATATATATATATATATATATATATATATATATATATATATATATATATGCTTCAATCAAACCATATTTATAATGCATATATATGTACATGAATATATATATATATATATATATATATATGTGTGTGTGTGTGTGTGTGTGTGTGTGTGTGTATACATGTATGTGTGTCAAATAAGTTTAATAACAATGAAGTGGGCTGGGCATGTGCTGAGGAAGGACGAAAATAACCCCCCCCCGAAAGATACTGAACAAAAACGACTTAATAGTCGTTGAAAGGGCGAAGAATAAAAAGCTGATAAAGCTAATGTTAACGTCAATTTCCTCATTCGAAAGCGATGTAAGTGACGGGCGAGCCCAAGATTAGAATCTTGTGGATTGTTTTCATAGAGGAATCTGTGGTTGGAATCAGCCCTAGGAAGATCACATAACATGACATGACATGACACATAGATATACATATACTTGTTTATCTATATGCATATAATATATATAATATATATATTATATATATTTATATATAATATAATATATTATAATAATAAACAAATAAATAAATAAATAATATAATATATTATAATACATATGTACATATATATAGGTGTATATATATACAGTATATACATATAAATAAATAAATAAATATATATATATATATACAGTATATATATATATATATATATATATATATATATATATATATATATATATATATATATATATACTAGCTTTATAAAGTTTATTTAAAAAGAAAGGTAAAGATTTCAAAGGCTGTCTTCACCTTTCCTACATGTATATAGCACTAAGAGGCTGTAATTATTAAATGTTCCGCAATGATCAGTGAAGCGTTGTTGTCAGGTATCATATGTCTCTTGCCTGGTTATTCTCGGAGGGTTCTGAACTGGACGCAGTAATTTATTCATATTGAAGAGTCAAAGCTGTTGTTAAGCTCATCTTTTAAATCCACTTACATTTATTCAGTTCAATATGAATTCAATTTAGAATAAATGTTTATTTAAATGATCAGGTTTATGTCGCATTTGCCTGATAAGCTATATTCCACTAGATTTAATCTCAACCTGAAAGTTAGTGACAGAAGCGTTCACAATTAGGGCCAGCCCGTCACTGACAGCGTTTCGAGTAAGAAAACAGGCGTTAACATAAGCTTTACTTTTTAGCGTTATTTTACTAATGAAAGAATAAGAGAACTTTGAATTTTATGGATTAAAGTAATAAGGTTGTTCGGCCATAAACTTTTAATTTATATAAATCTATTCACTCGTTTCTGACTGAACAATTTGTCGCGTGCTTCATCTCTTTAGAAACAGTCTCATTAATATATTAATGTCAGATTATTGACCTCCGTGCAATGAACAATTGAATGAGCTCTGTGAGCGTCCTTGCGCTGCACTACTCTAAATTAATTTTTAGCAGCTTTCTTGATGAGAAAGACAAGGTTGATTAGTGTTGGCGTATCAAACAGAATATTGAGTGAGATAAGTAATTACATTTGAACTTAAAGGTATAGGTTCGAACGTGGGCTGATAATATTAAAGTTTTGTTGCTTCAAAGTCATAAAATGTTGTGCATAATCTTTTCCACAAATCCTTTTTCACTTTCTGTATTATGTTAATCAAACCACGTCATCAAGCTCCGTATTAAATTCTGTAGTAGAACTGTCTCGACAAATTAACTTCATTTTGCAATAAACATGTCGGTCTTCCGTTGAAGGAACTTACGCTATTGATTCTGAATGTTTTACATAAACTTAGAATTTTGGGGATAGACCGATATTCATCTAGATCTGGTCGCTCTATAAATATATCATTAAAGTGATATTTTAAAAACTGGCTAGTAATCCTTCGCAGGAGAGGACAGCAAAAGCAGGTGTGGAAATATTTCCCTTTTCCAAAACAAATGTAAGTTTGAAGGTTTCTTAGCTTTTACAACAGTTACTAGAAATCCTGAAATCTTTGCAACCGTAACCAAAAAGGATGAATGTAATATTGCATTATTGACTAGACTAAACTTGTGTAGTAGCTTAATTAAAAATTTTCAACATACATAATATTATATCAAAAGTTAATGCAAAATTGTTAGATTAAAATTCTTCAAATTCGCTTGAAAATTCTAAATATTATGAGTTTATTATAAAAGCCTAAAAAACGTATTTTTAGGTATTTAGGTTTCACTACCTTGTTTAAAACCTAGTGAAACCTATAAACATAGGTTTTTAAATAACCTTAAACACTAAAACCTCAAAAACCTACTTTTGCCACCTCTGGCTGCAGAAGTTGGCCTTTTGAATGTAATACATTATTTGGACTTAGGTAAGTATCATAATTATGTTGTTAAGGTATTGGAGTGTTACGTAAAATTGGACTACCGTTAACTGTACATGTAGAAAAGGGCGACTAAAAAACTGGGGAAGGCTACGAGACCATCATAGAAGCCGTATTTTTCTCAAGCTACTCTCTAAAATGGGATTGTAAAGAAATTGTGAGATTTTGAACAAATTGGTTTTTTGAATTAGCTTCAAACACAATTTTTGTTAATTTAAACAATTGTAATTAGTTGGCTGGTAATCAATTTTAATAATTGAATTTTAAAAATTGTAACTTAACCAAGTATTTGGTTAACTATAACATTGCCTTTCATTCATTCGTCTTCCCTTGACTCCTAGTTAAACTATGGTCGTGATTAGATAATATTGTAGCAATTTCTGGAGCCTAAGCTCTCAATAACCGAATGCCCTTTCTGACGTTAGTTTGGATCTTAGTGCTTTGTTTCCTTTTACGACACCTGCAGTCACTATTGATCTATTCTTCAGCAACCCGGACACAACACGGGTATTTATAACATACAGCCATAAAATGCTGAAACACTGAACTATAAAAGATCCATCATACTAGGAATTGAACCTCGGATCTGCCGCATAGTCTCCTCGTCAATATACTGCGCTACTGATGTGTCACATGACTGCTCAACGTCTATACCAATAGGCTACCGCTGCTTCAAAGGAGGGTGTGTTTATATATGCCATTGAAGGAACACGCAACAGGGGAGCAAGTTCTATGCACATCTGTTTAGAATTTTAAAGAGTCAAATCCAAGCGGAGTAGAAAAAGTAATCCCCAAAACGGTGAAAGATCAAAAGTCCAGAAAATAAATATTAAAAAAAACTTTAAAGAGTTCATATTCTTTATAATCTACGCAGGTTTCACAAAATATGAGACTTGACAATTCAAAAAGCGAATAAGAACATGAGACACATTTTATGACAGATACACTTTTTCATAATCTTCGGTATGCAATATACATGTATGGATATATATGACATATTGAAAGTTATGTAAGTATTTATGCTCCGGATCTGTATTCGGATATTAAACTCAATATGTGATGGATTAAGTTATAAGCTATCAGTTTTGCGCTTAGATTAAATTTTGTCGACACTTATTGCGCAACTTGCAAAGATCAACGTGCTTTCAAGTTAATATCAAAAGAGAAACAAGCGAAACATAATTTACAAATGTGTTGTAAGATCAGTTTGAGATTATTTTGATGGTTCCAAAATGTTATTTTTATCATCGCAGAGTATGATATTTCACGTTGAAATCCATCCAGTATTCTCTTCATTCCATCAATGCGTCACTTTCAACTTCTTTCGCACACCCAGTGAAGAGCTGGCCTACAACATCTTCAATTTGGTGGTCGTCTATCTCGTACCACTTGTGGTTATTGTCGTGTCGTACTCTCACATTCTCATCATTATCTCAAGAAAAGTCAGAAGAACAAGTAATACATCAGGTAACGTTATAGGATAATATTTATAATAAAAAGCTGGTAACGCTAATGTTAACGTCAGTTCCTCACTCGAAAGCGATGTCAGTGACGGGGGAGCCCAGGATTTGAACCCCGCACATACTAATCCGCAGTCGAATAATTTACCGACATCGCCACTGACTCCAGCCAGGTGTATGTACAGGTATGCATGTATGCTTCAATGTAAATTTCATGCAAGATTCAATATATGAATTTAATTTATATTGTGTATATCTATATTGAATTCACAAGAAATGAAGCAATAATTTTCCTTTTGTGAAGTTATACTCATAGTATTTTGGAATTTTCGAGTGACTCATTGAAGGCAGCTATTGTTGAACTGGGATGTCCATAATAAATACCTCCCACGATCAATTTCTTATTTTTATTTCTCTAAAAAGGTATAGATTCTACTTTATGTTGTTCATTTTCATCTAACTCGAGATCATATTCTCTAGTGATAGGGATATATTTTAAACCATACCACAACTTATGCTATTTCTAGGTACGTTAAAATACAAGTTATAACCTGTAGGTATATTATTAAAGACACATACATATGTACACCAAATTTCAGTTATTGCAATTACATAAACATTAATGTTTAAATTAGTAATGAAATCAACCAATTCAGTAACTTTGGCATTGAGAATTGGAATATTTAAATGGATAATTTTGAAATCATTAGCACGATTGTAGTTATATATGTTATTAAACTCGTATAGAGTTAAATCACGATAATTATCTACGAAAAGTGCTGATTGTTTTCAATGGCATTAAAATTTACTTGTATGCATTACTATTTTTAAATCTCTCTCTTAGTGTACTGTCTACTGGCAGGTCCATGGTTTATAACACCTCCACTCTTCTCTGTCTTCCGCTTTCCTCTTCATTTCCACATATGAGTGGGCCTGTAAATCATCTAACATACATAATCTCGGCCTGCCCCTGTCTTTTTCCTTCCTTTCTACGTACCTTCTATGACCTCTTTTAATAGACTGTCCCCCTTAGAATGTGTCTTATCCAACTCTTCTTCCTATTTCTTAAAACATTTATCAACTGTCTATCTGTACAAACTCAAAAGTTTTATTTTAAAATATTACATTTGCCTGAGATATTCAATTTTTTGCAGGTGTTATCTTTTTTTTACTCACCCGTATTTTAAATGGCCATTGATTGATAATGAAGGGCCTTGCTCCCTGATTTATAATTAGAAATAAAAATTAAATCAAAATACTTATGAATCTTTATTATATACGTAGTGTTTATTCGTAGTTACATTTATATACATGTAGTACATGTATATACGTACTTAGATAGACATAGACATATAATAGTTAATATTAACGTAGATATATAAAAAATAACGCATATTAGATTATGCATACTACATGGCACTTAAAGTTCTTCTCTTGCCTTCCATAGCATTAAATCTTCGTTAATCGTCCAATGCGAAACTTTCATTTCTCAACTGGCTTAATCTCAGGCAACCGCATACAATATCTGAATTAATGATCAACATTGCTTTCACTAAATTTAAATAAATGATTTTCCAGCGAAAATTTGAATTCACGCTTTTTAACTCGAATACACGGACGCTTTTGGGAAAATAACGAGTCAAGATTTGAACGACGTTTATTACTATGCTATCGCTTTATGACTTCTCGGTGTGGATACTGCTGAATTGAGCTGACATTTCGCTGATCTCGATATGATCCACATAGATAACAATTTCTATAATTAATTTAAATCTAAAATAAATAAAATATGGAGTCCGGATTGGTAGGAATAGGAAGTTATGAAAAGGTTTTTATATAGTATAGTTATAAAATGACAGCTATATTTGCAAACTTTTGCTAATTAAGATAATTAAAAATTATACTCTCCCTGCAGACTTGTATTATGAGCGAAGCTGGTTTGATAAAGATTTATTCGAGACACATTTTGTTCAGAAATTTGGATATCAAAATTGGAAAATAAAATGGCTTAACTATAAGGTACACCAGAAGGGATTTTGCAACCCTCCGAGAATAACCGTGAACAATATACATGTGTAACAATGATAACGTCAGTTTCATCTCTCGACAGCTATATCAGTGACGGGCGAACCCAGAACATGAACCTCACACTTACTGATCCGCCGTCGGATATTTTACCCACATCGCGACTGGCTACAAAAATAGTGACAAATTGAATCAGAATTATTGCAAAATTATTTTTTTAAATATTGCATTATGGAATTTAGATGGAAATTTTTACGCATGAATTGTTTAGAAAACAATTGTTCTGTCAAGCGCTGTAGCCTTAAAAGCCAGTGGTTTGAAAGTAAAATAAATGTCGAAGCAAATCAACGTCCGTTTACAATAAACAAATGGCAGTAACGGTCACGTCAATTAGATCATTCTAAATTTTGTCATTAATGAAACTTCATGCGTACCTGTGTAGTTCATATATTGGTTAGTAACATTTAATTGAAAAATCACACACAACTTTAGCGGTAGTTTTAAATTACATGACTACCACGTTTACTGACAGCTCTGCTAAGTACTTATTTCTTGACATTATTGTACTTACATTTATTTGCATTCTTCATTACGCTAAATTTCAGAACTCCATTACACACTGACCAGTTGGAGGGCAGTGAACTCAAGGCGTTCAGTAGGTCAAGGTCGATGTAATGAGGTCAATGTATTTCACAGTCAATCAAGTGCACTCCAACTGGCTCGATCAAGAACACTTAAAATGACCATTGTTATAGGTATATCCTTCAATCAATCAATCAATCAATCAATCAATCAATCAATCAATCAATCAATCAATCAATCAACCAATCAATCGATCAAACAAACAATCAAGCAATCAATCAACTAATAAATATATAGTCAATTAATAAACCAATCAATCAATTAAGCAATCAATCGATCAATCAATCAATCAAGCGATATATCCATCAATCATTCAGTGGGTCGATCTGCGATTGTTCGAAAGATCAAGCGAATTTTCAATCAAACGATCATTTAATTAATTAATTAATTCATGAGTGAAGTAGTTATTTAATAATTTAATTTATTAACAACGTTATTACCGAAGTAATGAGTGATTAATTTAAATATACATAACTATTTAAGCTTCAGTTTAACTAACTACTTTTCTGATTAATTGCTTATCAATTACTTGTAATTACTTAAATATTTTCTTAATATATTATTATTTTTATTACCTATTTTGCTGAATGCTTTAATCGCTAAGTTCAAATATTTTAAAAGTAATTTTAAGAAAAGCAGCAACTTCGAATGACAAAAAATCACAAAGATCTGATTTTCAAATGCAATAATGTAAGAGACTTATTGATAAATTGTAACTTTATTCATATTTAATATTTTAGTTGTAGTCTTCATTGTCTGCTGGACTCCCTACTTCATTATATCCACCTGGTGGTGGTTCGATCAGTAAGTGTGCTTTCTAATATGTAACGTGTACTTCATTATCATGTACTTCATTATCAATTACTTCATTTTCACGTACTTCATTATCAAGTACTTCATTATCATGTACTTCATTATCATGTACTTCATTATCATGTACTTCATTATCATGTACTTCATTATCATGTACTTCATTATCATGTACTTCATTATCGTACTTCATTATCATGTACTTTATTATCATGTACTTCATTATCATGTACTTCATTATCATGTACTTCATTATCATGTACTTCATTATCATGTACTTCATTATCAAGTACTTCATTATCATGTACTTCATTATCAAGTACTTCATTATCAAGTACTTCATTATCAAGTACTTTATTGTGGTTTGATCAGTAAGTGTGCTCTCTTATATGTAACATGTACTGATATACAATGTTGATGAGAATTATTCGAAGTTTGTCTCTTTTAATAAGAGATGGTTTTTAACTTTTTGCTATGTCTTTGTATTATCGGTTCTACAAAAGAAATGTTAAGTAAATAGGGTGAATCTTTCGTCTTGGACTATCAAATTAGTATTTGAACGTTGGAAATGATTTTAATTTAGAATTGGTAAATCGAAAAACAGATTGATAGAATTCGTAATCAGCTGGATATAATATTTAAATAAAAACAGAGTTTTAATTATCAGAATACACTGTAACTAATTAGTAGATAATAATAAATACGTCAGTGATAAAATTGATATACATGTATTTGTTTTAGAAAAACAAAACATTTTTAAAGATTTGAAAGATATCTCAATGCCACTACGTAAATGAAATTAGTGAAATGTTTTATCCACTCTTAATACACTGTCTACTGGCAGGTCCATGTTATATAACACCTCCACTTTTCTCTGTCTTCCGCTCAGTGAGATGTGGAGGCGTTATATACCATGAACCTGCCTGTAGACATGCACTAAGAGAGAGAGTAAAACATTTAACAAATTTTATTTACATAGCGGCAATGAGATATCTAGATATCAATATTTATGTTTTACTATTTTAAAGATATTGAACTATTGTATATGATTAAGGAAACTCCACTACTTATAGTAAATCAGACAGATCCACACGAACGTATACGCTTGAGTAAGATTATTCCCTTTAATACGTATTATAATTATAACGCATCTGAGACCAACCTTGTTGTGTCAAATTTAATGTACAACATCATATGTGCTGTTACTTAATGGAAAAAATGAAAATGTAATATCAGCGTAGAACATCCACCTACGTATTCTGTACACTTTATAAGTCCATTAATAACTAGGCGAATGCTCAGAATTCAAATAATAAATCATATTTCTGAATTTCTCAATCTTTGTCCAACTGAAGTCTCTATGTCTGTGACGTGCTTCCTGTGATCCGTAAAAAATCCACGATAATTCCTTTCTTTCTCAGTAGAAAAAAATGTTTAGTAGTTTGTTATTAGAATGGACATTACACTTATTTTAGATATTAAGGTCTAACTTTAGCTTTAATAAGTAACATTCTGTTTGACTTTTATGTTTGTCTGCAGTATAATTTATTATTGGCTTATACTAACCGAAAGCTTCAGTTTGTTTCGATATTGTAGAACATTGAATACCCTAAAATCGAATAGGTCCTTACTATCATCTTATTAAGGCTTTATGTTGTAGGATAAAGAGCAGTCCAGTTTATAAATACTCCAAGATAAATCCAAGCAACTTCCTAAGGATTATCTAAATGCAAATGATTCATTTAAATGCGATTGGTATTAGGAGGATTTAATGGAAATTATTTCATATCTATCTATTATAATGTCATTTTTATAAATTGTTGGGCGAACTGCTTTAGAATTAAATGTAAATGGAAAGAACTAAGCCGTAGCATTTCACTCTGTACTAAACAATAGGTTATGTTTATACATACATACATGCATATATATATATATATATATATATATATATATATATATGTATGTATGTATATATAATAATTATACATATATACACAGTATATGTATATATATATATATATATATATGCATGTATGTATGTAATCAGGATTCTTTTATCAGGGAATGACGCCTCTACACAGTAAATTTTAGTCTAAGCTGAGAAAGGCATAGGGGGCCCCTCGTCATAAGTGGACTCCCCCAATAATAATGGTATATCAAGAGGAATGTTATGGATGGTTTAAAGATCCACTCGAATGTGAACATGAAGAGGAGAACTGAATATAGAGATGAGTGAAGGCGTTATATACCATCGCGCTCTCAATTTGTCGTGCGTAAGATATAAAATGAACTCAGAAAGTAAATGATTGCTACAGAAGTGTGAGCGAAACAAAGAAGCTAAGTTTACGTTATTTCCCTTAGGGACTGATATGTGGTGGTTGATCAATACAGTATGTTATAATAAAAGCAGACAAAACACTAAATCTGACGAAAAATTGTTTCATAGTTTCTCAACATAATCTCCACGAAGCTCAACAGAATTTCCCCAGAGACGTTCAAGGGCTTTTACAACATCCAGGAAGAATGATTCATGAAGCCCCTCAAATCAGTCATCTATGGCATGGATGACACTTTCATAGCCCTCAAATTGCTCTCCACGAAGTGATTACTTTAGAAATTGAAACATATGGAAGTCAGATGGGCCAAATCTGGTGAATATGGCGAGTGTTATAGCAATTCAGAGCCGCACTCATCAATGGCATCCTTTGAAACATCGGAGGATGCCATAACTTTACCTGCTGACGTAATCTTGCTGAATTTGAATTGTTTCGGTGAAGCGATGTGTTTTCACTTCTTACTCTGCAGTTGTGTCCCCGGATCACATTGATGAGCACAAATCAAATCCATGGTAACATATCTGAGAAGAAACTGTGGCTGTTTTGTTCTGTACAGATCGAGATTGTCTCGAGCAATTGTTAGTCGGATTTGCTTGTCTCGGCCGTCAACATTCGCGGAACCCATCTAGTACATATCTTGTAACTGAAAACGTCAGTAATAATAATATGATGGGCTGTCCCATATGACCACTTAAGACTGTCAACTACGTATCTGATGATTAATCGTCTATCTTTTTTGTATTATATCCTGGACACGTTGAATATTATCTTCGGTACAGGCCTCGACGGGGCTTCCTAAGCGGTACTCTTCTTCGGTCGATTGTCTACCTCGCTGGATTTCAGTTAACCCACCGATACTTTGTAGCCTCTGAAGGGGCATTGTCCTCTAAAACTCCCTTCATGTACACTGCAGTCGTACTTTGGATCAAACGCTTCAAATGAAAATACTTATTAATGCATGCTTTTTGTTTTTATCCAATCTGATTAAATTATTAATGTTCATTTTCGCAGCACTTCAGCGGCTAAATTAGATCCAAGGATTCAGAAAGCTCTTCTTTTGTTTGCCGCCTCGAATTCCTGCGCGGATCCCATAGTCTATGGTAAGCATCGCAGCTATTAATAATTAATAAAAAGATAATTTAATTAGAATTCCTTATATATCTCTATCTCTCTTTCGCTTTCTTTCATTCTTTCTTTCTTTCTTTCTCTCTCTCTCTCTTTCTCTTTCCTGTATATCTCTCTGAGATCTGTCTGTCTGTCTGTCTGTCTCTCTCCTCTGAGAAGAAATATTAGTTATCTATGTCTTTCTCTCTTCGTCATGCAGAATAACTAATTAGTTAATTAAATTTTCTCTGCACATTTCGTATTCTGTGCACGACTTTTATTTGTATAATTTTTGCCAATTACGTTGTGCTGAAATGTTTCTAAAATCTGACATTGTTTTTGCGAGTAAACATTGTTTTCTCTCTCTCTCTCTCTCCCTTCCTCTCTGGTGTTTGTCTGCAAAAATGCCATATCATGGATATGAATTTCTTCTAATTAATTCGCGCAAGACATCCAGTCTACCTCTCCAAAGGGTATTGGATTGAACTTGTCACAATGATATTTATGTTATTGTACTGACATTTTATTGTATTTCATGGCAATTTATCGATTTGGCATTTACTGATGTTTCAGGAATGTTCTCTACAATTTTTCGAAGAGCTATGGAGCATCGCTGGAAGAAACTCAAAAACCTCTGGAATTCGGGGGTCGTGAACCGGCAGTCTGGACGATATTTAACGCGCTAGATTGATATCCTTATCCATGACGACATCAAGTAATCATTAGATAATGCTAGTAATTTTATTAGGTGTGCACTGTACGGGCATTGAACTGATTTAGTACAGTAATAAAAGTCGGTAACTAGTACAATTCACATGTTGGTAGTTGAATAGTACAGTAATATGCTTGCACTACGTAAAACTTCTGGGCCTAGATTTTGCTACTTTTTTCAAGGGAAAATTCCTGATCACTTGGATATTACACGTGTCGTTGCTCTCATTAGGATTCGTCGTATTAATTATGTCTATGTACCGTCGCATACAATCGTTATCCGGAAATCTCATACTGCTGCTTGAATGTGATGATTGCTTGAAGTCGCTTATCCAATAGGTTGGGCTAGATGGGAACTTATCTTATTAGGCTACACAAGGTGAGTAATGCTACGAACTGTAATGCAGTGATGAAAATGTTATAGCTAAACAAATGCGATTATTGGAAACATAAGTTGTTGATTCAGAGACTTAAAATCAAACATTGCAAACTATTTATCATGTTCTTGATGAAAACCAGCTTGTTGATAATCATGCTTTAGGCCTACAGACATGGTGCTCCCTCTCTTGAGTAGTGATGACGCATTGAATGTGATAGACAAACGGAGAAGTGCGTACCAGGCATATAGTATTTATTTAAATACATTTTCATAATAATTTCATTGATTAAGTATTTATTTAAATACTTTTAATACTTTTAAAATACTTTTTCATAATAATTGAATTTATTCAACGTTTTCAGTATCGCTATTGCATTTGCCAGCCTCAGATGATGAAAGCATCAGATGATGATAGCGTCAGATGATGATAGCATCAGATGATGATAGCATCAGATGATGATAGCAGATGATGATAGCCTCAGATGATGATAGCATCAGATGATGATAGCATCAGATGATGATAGCATCAGATGATGATAGCCTCAGATGATGATAGCCTCAGATGATGATAGCATCAGATGATGATAGCATCAGATGATGATAGCATCAGATGATGATAGCATCAGATGATGATAGCATCAGATGATGATAGCATCAGATGATGATAGCATCAGATGATGATAGCATCAGATGATGATAGCATCAGATGATGATAGCATCAGATGATGATAGCATCAGATGATGATAGCATCAGATGATGATAGCATCAGATGATGATAGCATCAGATGATGATAGCATCAGATGATGATAGCCTCAGATGATGATAGCGTTAGACGATGATAGCCTCAGATGATGATAGCATCAGATGATGATAGCCTCAGATGATGATAGCATCAGATGATGATAGCATCAGATGATGACATCCTCATATAATGATAACTTCAGATGATTATATCTTCATATGATGATATCAGCAGATGATGATAAATCATATGATGATAACATCAGATGATGATAACATCAGATAATGCAGATTTTGATCCGGTGCTGTTTCATTTCAGGGCAGCTCTTAATATACTGTATATGCCTGCTATTGATATTCCAACTCATAGAGTATTGCTCATTATTTCGTTACTTTTAATATTTGTTACTATTATTTTTCTTACTTTTCGTTTTATAAATTTGTTATTACATTTACTTATATTGCGAAAAAGTAGATACTTAGAGATAGTTGATGCTGTGTATAATAAGTTTGAATGTCTAAGCAGCTCATTGCGCAATTTCTTTAGGTAACGTTGTGAAATTTTTAAATTTTTTTACTAAGGTCCTTGGAATAAACTGCCTGACCTTTAAATGTGTTGCATTGGCTTATTTATAGGTATCATCTGGGATGATCATTCTCTATAGCACGTGTTTATCTTTAATTTTGAATTTGTAAAGTTTATGCTAGAAGAATATACGCTTGAGTAGGTATACCAGTAGACGCTTATTTAACTTACTCGATTGTTTTAAATTCCGTAATTTATATTTTAGTTGTGTTCATTACAGGACAATCGCGTTATATTATATTGTAGAATATACGACTATAGCATTGGCCTATTTTTATCTCCACAACGAAAATATTCTACCAAAATTGTTGAAGTTTATTTTTAATAATAATTCCAACATATTTTCACTAATATTAAGGCATATTTTACCGAAATAATATATTTATAAGCAATATTTTAGTTGATTAAATACGAATAAAGACTTTTCTTTCACTTTCGGATTAAGGTTGGATTTGTAACAGGAAGCGGAAAATAAGGATTGAAGGCTTTTGACAGTTGAGAAAAGCAAGCTTGATCTTTTAAACACTGCTCGTAAATAATTAATCCTATTCATACTAATATATAAAAAATTATTTTTGTTTACTAAAAAGAGACCTGAATCAAACAGTTCCGGTTTATATGCTATTGAGTATGTGTCTTTGGAAATAATAATAAAAGTATATGACTGTTATAAAATGTCATGGCTAACTTACTAGATAATCAAACTGGGAATTTGTTTTTCTAGAAATAAGATATTGAAATTAGCATCATTTTTTACCATCTTTTGGATCACCGGCTTGGATATGTCTCAATATTGCTCAAAGTCGTCATGGACGATCGTTGTATTCCAATTGTTATTATTTTATACTCTCTTCAGTGCACTGCCAAGTGGCAGGTTCAAGATACACATTCATACTCAAAATCTGTTTTCTCGCTCCAAGAGCACTCCTTAGATCAACAAGTTAATCCCTTCACAAAGTCTATGCCTTATCCATACCTTATGTAGCCTATAGCTTGAGAAAAGTATTTCATGGTGAGGTGGGTCCCCTCTTGCCATCCTCAGCTCCTGCCTTTAGTCTCCTCTTACGTACACGTGGCAGATTGTTTGCGGTTGCCCAACAATTCTGCAATGGTCAAACCACACCCGAGCACAACACGTGGAAAACACGGCCTTATTTTATACTATTTTTTAGAATAATATCTACTTTTTAAAAACATGTTTAATACTTAAGCTCTAGGGGTATTGATTTATACAAGAGTTATGCAACTAGTGCAAATATTAATGGTGTAAATTTGTCCTTCATCTTTTATCTTTCCTCTCTATCATAATTCAGTTCAATATCAGACAGCGTGATGATACTTTTAGCATCTTCTATGTTCCAAATGTGTCTATTCATATAATAATTTTAAAAAAAAGGTTTAACGTTCGTTTTCTCATGCAAGGATTATGTCAGGGACGTCCCCTCATCAAACTGTTAGGCGTTGATGCGCAAACAGGGAATTTTTTTTCTAGATATTGAAATTAGAAATAGAATGAGAATATAGGCAACCCATTAAATATAGGCTTATGAATATAGATATATCATTTGTGGCTAGCCACGTCTATTTGTTCGAAACTCGGTTTACTGGAATTTGTGCGACAATTCATTGTCACCTTACATAATTATTGTGTGAAACTTTTTAAAATGATTGAATCGTTAAATAAATAAAATAAATAAATTATTCAACCGCCATTAAAGAAATAATTTGATAAATCAATTAAACAAATATATGTAATTTGGTCAAATAGACCTAATTAAATTGTTGAAGCTCAAACTCTTCCTTTTGTATATCAGAATGTGTATAATATTAGACCTACTTGATCCGGCTCAATTTATATACTCGTAAGCGAGCCTTTTCTAGTCTACACTAGAAAACATACATACATACATCGTATCATGTATCATGCATACATACATCTATACATGTATGTATCATGTATACATACATCTATACATGTATCGTATATTGCGAGATCTCTGCGTAGGTTCGACTGTTGTTTTCAAAACTATGAGTACTCTACGCAAACTTATTATGTTAAAAGAACAATAAGTTATTAATAAACTGTTACTATATGCTTAGTAATAAAGCTCCAAAACTCTGCCAATACATAATAAGAAGTAAAATATTTATTTTGTTCATCTAATAACTATGTATCACTAGAGGGATAATTCGCTATATTTGACGGACAACAGCTCTTCCTCAACAATGTTGCATTTTCTTCTTCGACAAACGATTTTTACACGATGAAAGCCCATGAGAAAACATCGTCCATGATGTTTAGGTAATTAAGTATACAAATTCTTATTTGCCAAGACACGTTGTTTTCCCGAGGCTTGTATTAGCAAATGCTAATTGTAAAACAATGTTGTCAGTACTGGTGGTAAAAACCTCGTGAAAACAATTTACACCATAAATATATTTGACTGTTAGACAGGAAACAAACGAGTGCTAAACATTAGTGTGTAAATTGAGTTTTGTCGTCTCTTGAACAAGTAGGTCAATTTGGAAAAAAAAATTCTTATGAGCTAAATTTTAGAATAGTTCTCTGCTTAACAAATGAAGGATTTGAGAAATCTAAAATTATATTAGACAAAGGAAAGCTGCGTTGATGCTCAATGATGTCATGGACAACAGTTGCACTCTAAATGAAGTGTTGTTGTTGTTGATGATGATGATGCTATTCTATATATATATATATATATATATATATATATATATATATATATATATATATATATATATATATATATTGAATTAGAGTCGGTTTTGAATGAACTAAACCGCAGGGATCGGTCCTTGAAACAGAGTCAAATACATATTATTTAGAGTTACCTCTCGCAGAGTCAACGAGTAGCTTTGGTCAATCGTTTTAAACAAAGTGAAACTAACAGTTAATAGCGGAATTTAACAGCAGTTGATCCTTATTAAGCCAACCTTCCAGGGGCATTCCGCTCACTTCCAAGGACCAATCCCTGCGTTTTAGTTCATTCAAAACCGACTCTAATTCAATATCTATATATAGCTTTCCAAAGCAACCTTGACAAAGATGTCTAATAAGTGTTGTGCGTCAAGACGGCTGCGTCCTATACTAAAAGGTCTTTTCAATTACAGGCAACATAACAAAACACCTATGTGTCTCAGATCAATTGTGGTGGTAATCAGAGCCTCTGTATCTAAATGTGGCATTGAATTTCTTGTTGATTAATCACAGAGTAAAATGCACGTTATATGAAAATGCTGTAAATAATGCTATACGGAATGCGAACTGCCATTAAGAAAAGGCATGTTTTGTACTCAAATACGTCGTCTGTACTGTCATGGAGTGTACACAAATGTATCGTCTGTACTGTCATAGAGTGTACACAAATGAATCGACTGTCATAGGGAGTACAAAAATGCATTTTTCTAAAGTCATAGAGTGCAAGCGAGATTAAGCTCTATTAACTTTCAATATTTTCGAAATATTTGACTAACAAATAAATGATACTTATAATTTGGATTAAAATATGTCCATAAAAATGAAAATATACATAAATTACACCATTACAATTCTGTTAAATTAAGGTTAATAAGTTCTGTTTTAATTTTTGATAGCCAATTCTAAAGAGTCACTTGAAGATAGCATAAAAGCTATATGTGGAGACGTGAAAACAAAATAGACGAGGACACGGAAACAAAATTTAATAGATATAGACATGAAAGTCTTAATGCGCCTAAAGTCTTAATGGCTAAGTTGCCGTCGATAAAATCTTGCCAAGTTCTGATCCAGGTAATGCAAAACAATCAAAACTTAAAACAACAAATTTTGTACTATTTAGAATATCTCAATAGTGCAATGGTTAGAGACGTCAAGAAACGTTATGGAGTTTTAAATGACAGATTCCGGGGTGAATTTAACTATCGTGGGTTTGATTCCTATTCGCTCTGAGCTGAGAGTAAAATCTCGGATATTACAGGACTGGTTATACGGAAAATGGACTAAATTGCCTAACGGCTTAAAGATGATAGATGTCAACATGATTGATCATTTTCACTGTAATGAATGCTGTTATAGTATTAATAGATTATGAAGTTACTTTTCTGCTGCATCAACTAAAACGGCCGAATGATTTCAATGTCAGTTTGCTAAATCTGCATGCATTATATACAATTTAATGCATGATTATAATTTGATTTATTGGATAATTTGATAAATTATTTAATTAATTCTTTGACTATTTGATTAATTTTTAATTATTCGATTAATAATTATCGATTTATTGAATAATTCGAATAATTTAATTTATTTTCTCTCTTCACTCCTGTTCATTGAACAACAGAAGGGAACAAAAACTAATTGAATTTAAAAACAAACAAATAAGCAATGGTTTTGATGCAAACAAATAAAGCTGGGTTCTATGAGATAAAAGTGAACACCAGTAACTATATGTAATAATTATCTTACAATACGCGCCATAGGTATCGTATTATGCTGACATGATCAAAATATAATTGGCATATATTAGATAGAAATTCTTGCGCATAATTTTGATGTATGTCTGACAATATTTGTGCGCATAATTAATTATGTTGCTAGTAGTTGATTTATGCACTGACGCACTAAGATATTTCGAATTCAGTCGTACAATACTTTTACGTTATCTCACATTTCTTTTATTTATATTATATTACATCTGATGGCCAGTTGATGGTTAGGTTAAGTTTTAATACCTTGCAATTTTAATACCTTTTAATATCCCCTAGGTATAGTTTAGAACCTGGAACCGAGCATCTACGTTGCTCCATGGACTAAAAATGTTTCCAAAAAACGTCTCCATTGTCAAGTAACAAATCTAACAATTTTACTCTATAATCAACTCATTCAGGATTTAATGACACCGCCTCCGTTACAGCTATTTACAACTTCTTCACGTTTACAAACTAAGCTGTCCTAAAACGCAAATATTTAAACTGTTAATTGTAAATTGTAAATTTTTGTTTAATTAAGGGGAAATATTCATTTTTAATGGCTTTTGGAAAATAAGTATTATTTGAAAAGTGTCAATTGCATTATTACAAATTATAAAATAATTCAAATGTAGTTATTAATTAAATTGTATTAATTTAATTGTAATTATTGATTAAATTTGTCAGTACAAAATATTTTAAAACTATGCATTCGGTTGAAGAATTCTCGCGCAGTTTTCGAGTAATTAGTCAATACGATCGGCAAATAATCAAAAATGAATCACGACATCAAATAGCTGCTAGAACCTTTCAATAAGTCAATTCAATTCTATCAATCAATCAAATCAATCAAATTAAATCAAAAAGTCAGGCTGTAAATGATACGACGAATGTCTAAATAGAACCACGCCACCTCTAACTTCCGTATCGGAAAGAAAGGAAACAGAAAGGAGAGCAAAATTGCGATGCGAATTATGGGACAAATGAGTCATTAGTGGATTCAGGAATCCGAGGTGGTCGAATACAAAAATCATTAAGATATTTTACAGCTGCAGTTGTAACATACTATTAGTTCTGAAATTATAATAATAATAATAATTATTATTATTATTATTCATTACCCGGATGCAAAGTCCCGGGGTTTGATGAAAACAATTATTATTTTAATTTTAAATTACTCCGGTGTAAAGTACCTGGGGTTTGATAAAAACGATTCAAGCAATACGTGCTGAATCGACCCCTGCTACTCGAGGTCATCAATCGGCTTAAAAGAATAGTAATTATTATTTAATTGTAATTGTTATTATTATTATTATATTAAAATTATTACTGTAATTATTGTTATTATTATTATTATTATTATTACTACTACTACTACTCTAATATTACTATCATTATTATTAGTAATTTTGAAAGCATCAGAAATGGTGTTAAATTTAAATGGCGTCAACTTTCATCCCACTCCCACGTTTCGCAGAGTTCAGATCTTCGTTACAGTAATTTCTGCTTAAATATGTCTACATTGTATGAGATCTAGCGTGAATATTTATTGTCAATAATGTCATCTGAATGTAGCCGCATCCTGAATTCATCAACACTCCCTCGTACAGCTACTCATGCACATATGCACTTGACTTAATCAGTCGGCGTAGTCTAATGCGTAACTTTTAAGCTATTCGATTATGAAGAGTCTTCTTCTTCAGTGAACTTAAAAGTGGCAGGTTCAAGGTACATATTCATACTCAAAGTCTGCTTTCTCGCTCCATAAGGGCACGCCTTAGATCAACAAGTTAATTCCTTCACAAAGTCTATGTCTTATGTAGCCTAAAGCTAGAGAAAAGTATGACTTCTGAGGTACTTTCCCGTTGCCTTCTATATGAAGAGTATCAATGGTAATTATTGCTAATCTTCTCTCTGTTCCAAATATTTTCACATCATTGGGCAGACCTTCATTCTTTTATGCAGCACCCACGATCTGGAATTCTTTACCCACTAATCTTAGCTCTTGTTTTTCTCTTCCCAGTTTATTTGGCAAATGTAAGATATATCTTTTCCCACTAAAGTCATACTCTATCTATCCCGACCATCTTTTTGTTATCGGACCGTCTTTTATTTTAGGACCCTATTTCTACTCAGTACATTACTTTTAAGATTGTTCTGGGTAATTTGATCTGTAGTGATGTATGCTGTGGGGTCGAGGTCATTAAAATCATCCTCGGATGAGGAAGCAGACGTTAAACCTCTATTATTATTATCAATGGCCAATGCTCAACAGTAATAACCGTTTTCTAATCGAATGCGATTTTTCTGCTGTTGTTTATTAATTGGTTATTGAAAAATGATTATGATAACGTGATTCAATGATTATGTTGAATGATTGTCTTAATGATTTAATGATTCAATGCTTAATTCACCGATTGTCTTGACCGTTTACGGACTCTTTGATGGTTAATCAATTCATCTTTCACGGTGTAATGTTTCACAAAGTCAAATTATATTTTACAAAAACTGTGTGATCATATAACCATCTTACTAATTATTATGATAAAATGAATGAATCCGAGATGGCTTAAAAAACCTGATAAGAGACCAAAGTGAATACCTTTCAGAAGTGTGGACTATCGAAAACAATGAAATTAAGCTGTCAAAAGTTCACTTAATAAAAATGCAGCCGACATATGAATTTTAGGATTGAATCGATGGTGTGCTCGTCATTGAGAGCAGTATTGAATTGCGATCAGACGAAGACTTTTGTAAATGAATTAAAGTATGAGATATATATTAATGTGCGTCTTAATTAAACGTTGATTGAGGCTCAACCGTGCAACCTATTCAGATCTCTCTTGGTCATTCTCGTAGAAAGGGAGTGGTTTTTGTCGTTCGTGATTTCCAAAGGAATCGTGTATTTAATTCGAAATTGCGCAAACAGTCATCATAATCATGACAATACGGATAGCCTACACTTCGCCATTGAGTCACACCTCTTTGAAAGAAAGCGCAGTTCATGACGCCATTATGACTTCTATACTTGGCTAATTTATGGCTTTTGAAGAGATACCATAGTAGCACGAAATGACAGCTAGCACGACTTATTCACAGTTTTATATGTTGCTATCGGTTAAAGTTATTGTCGCATTTGGAATGAATCCAATATGGATAGTTATGAGTTTAACGTTCGCCTGCCGTTATCTTAGCTCTTAAAATCAGGAATCAACCTGCCCTTAATCAACCTCATGAATAAAAATACGAATAAGATATCTGCCCTCGTAAGCATAATAATAACATAATAACAACAATTAGAGTAGCCTAGATATCTAATACTCACCTCTTCAATAGCTCAACAGAATGTTTCGATTACGACGTCTACTAAGCTTTTAGCCTAAGTTGATTAATTTTGAAATGTTCATCACTTTTGTTCAAAACTTTCGTCCGAAAATCTCAAAAAGTACTTCTTGTGGGTTTTTACCGCCCTGAACAAGTTTGAGATGTCCTGTTAAGGGTTTTCTAAATTCGATAATCTGGAGTTTTAATTTTTCAAGATATTCCAATGTAATTTATTTCACTTAGCAAATAGCGCACCGATGGACTCAAGTAAGTGAATACATAAGTTATCCCCGGTGATGTATCTACTTAAAGTCGTAGTAACTCGTAGCGTGTGGAGTATCACTTATCGTTGTTATGTTTTAAATAGCAGCTCATGAGATCAGGAGATCAATTCCAGGTCAAGCTGAGCAGAGTTTAATTTTTAAGATATTTATCTGAAGAATGAGCAAGTCCTTAAAAAACCAAATTTTTTCGCATGGAGAGACTAAGGTGTTCGATTCCCCCGATTCGCATTCCAGGTTCTCCCGGCAGCTGTTTGTTATCAGTTAATAATAATAATAACAATATCCTCCGACAATTCATATAGCGATGTTATGGCCGTTGTCCGGTCTTCGAGACCACTTTACAGGTTCCTGGCAGGTTATTATTAATCCTTTCTATGGTTAATCATGTATTTGCTGTTGATATCGCCAATCGGCAGCAAGCTTCGATACAAGATTAACCTTCCTTGGGGTTAAGGGGATATAACATGAGAAAACTTTCCACTAGCATCCGGAGTCATAAATTTATATTAACTTTTGACACAATTGTTCATGCCTTTGACCTGTGCATACCCTATAGCAGTATGGTAAGTCTGTCACACTTGATCAGCTCAGTGCCACAGCCACAGCTCAGTACTACAATAGCATTGGCCTATACTATAAATGAGGATTCATGTGAGGACTTTATTTACAGGGCTTCCCTTAAGAATGTTGTTTTGCAAAAAACCAGAAATCTTAAATTAATTGACTCAAATTGTTTGAGCGTAGTCTAGACGTAAAGAAATGAAGATTAACCGCTGCAATACTTTCAGCATTAATTCTGTGGGGTGACGCATGACTTTGCTTATATTTCAGGAACTATGCTCCATTGACTTTGAATTTCAGTAATTCAGGGAACGATTGGGACAAACTACAAAATGTGACACAAACACAAAACTAGTATGAATATAGTAGAGTGAATATTACGCCGAGCCGGTAACATGTTGGTAGATTGTCCGGTAACGGATCCTGAGGAGCATGATTCTAATCCAGCTCTGTTTCGTTGTTTGGCATTGACGGTGACGTCAATGACAAACAACGAAACAGAACTCTCTAGCTAAACTCATCCGTTTATAACTTAATTAGTAGTTTGAAGAGTGTATCCTCTGAGATTCCAGTTTTCTACGAGGGTTATCTAGTTAATAGTTATCTAGGCTTTTTCAATGCCTTAAAAATGAATTACAACTCAACTTTTGTTTAAGGAGAACTCTTGCTCGTTGACTGGTTTGGGATACGACAAGTTTTATACTTGTAAACTGAAATCTGCTTAAATATCAGTCATACACAAATGTTGCACAATACACATATGTATGTGAAATAACCATGACATTGCACAATACACATATGTATGTGAAATAACCATGACATTGCACAATACACATATGTATGTGAAATAACCATGACATTGCACAATACACATATGTATGTGAAATAACCATGACATTGCACAATACACATATGTATGTGAAATAACATGACATTGCACAATACACATATGTATGTGAAATAACCATGACATTGCACAATACACATATGTATGTGAAATAACATGACATTGCACAATACACATATGTATGTGAAATAACCATGACATTGCACAATACACATATGTATGTGAAATAACATGACATTGCACAATACACATATGTATGTGAAATAACCATGACATTGCACAATACACATATGTATGTGAAATAACCATGACATTGCACAATACACATATGTATGTGAAATAACCATGACTATCTTAATCTTCTCCTTTAAGATAAAAATTGATTTATAGAGAGCTAAATATCACTCAATTAAACTGGATTTAACAAAAGACGTGCAAAATTTAGAATATATTTATAAAAATGACAACTGAATATTTAGATGATCAGTAGAGCTACTCAATTATTACTTTTATAAATTACACCCAATTGCATTTTACAGCATTAACCTAAACGTATACCTAAGTGTTGAAATTGGTCTAGAATTCAGCCTGAATTCCTGATTTGAAAATGTTCAATTGTATGGATACCAACGGTTTTATGGTATTAACGAACAGAGCTATGGCTCTTTTATGGTAGCCTCTTTCGTATTGTTGTTTGTTTGTCTGACTACATGCACGTTCCTGTTGTTTGTATAATCTGTGCTGTGATGAACAGATAAACGATGCTAAAGTGTTTTTCTTCCGATATATATATATATATATATATATATATGTATATATACTATATATATATATATATATATATATATATACATGTATATATATATATAAGACAATATTTGTTTTATTATAGTTTTTTAAATTCAGTACTCTGCATGCATTGACTTTTCGCTTCTAACATTAGGCTCGTGAATTTATAGAATGAGCAGCAGTATGGAACAAGCGAAGCGCTACCTCCCACATCTACAAACGTGCAGAACTTCAGTAACTACGACACTGTACGCCGTGCAATACAGAACTCTAACCGCGCTATGCTTCATATTCCTGCTTGGTGCTACATCAGCTTTCATTGTAACCACATAACCAGCCATAAATGAATTATGTCTTGGTCTAAAGCTGCCACAATAATCAGTATTTAACGTATGAGATCCTTTGTGCCACAATAGCTGTCAGTACCGGGATTTTACGCTATTTACAATGGATGAGCTGAGATAAGTAGCATTCTTGTCTAATACTTTAGCCTATATGCCTGCGCGTAGTTTTTCAAATACCTAGAACCATTTCTAAATTTATAAACTAAGTTCTACGCAAGTTGAAAATTGGTCTAGAATTCAGCATAATTTATTTGCATAGTCCGGATAGACGACTCGATAGCACGTGTGCTTGATAAACAGGAGGACGCAGGTTTTAAACCCAGCCGAATAATCTCTGAGAAAACTTAAGAAACATTTTTTGGATAGAAACTAAGCAACTTTAATGATTAGATGGATCAATTTATCCAGATTGCTGATCTGTTATGGGACAAGTTATTATAGGACTGTTATAGGTACCTCATAAATTGCACAAGTCGTGTTACATGTTGATTCATAAAGTTAAATCATCCCGCTTACAGAAGGTTATATTTATTTAATTTGTTCTTGCATATGCTAAATTGTAGTTTGAGAATTTACCGAGTTTGTGTCGATATCGCTGAATACGTTAGAAATACGTATTCAGTGTAGTAAATACGCAAAGACATATTTAGTCCGTTCAATATTCTAAATACTTAGCCAAAAAAGCAAAACTCAAGATAATTACGTGACTTCGAACGGGAACCCAGATACTGTTCAAACATGTCACTAAATGATTCAAACCAAGATGAAGCAAATGTTGCATGACTAAGAGAAAATGCTAAATGATTTGATGTTTTGTTAGTCCATCCAGTACAGTAAAACGAGAGTATGAGAAGCAAATACAATTTTTCTTCCATTCTACAAATGTCTAAATGTACTTAACGTCCGATAGGTTGATTTATTTGAAAAGTTTTAGGTACTGAATAAGTAAACGACGCCTTGTCTCGCTGTCTATCTCCCACGTGTTAGTGTAGGTCAAACGAAGTTTTCTCCAAAAGCCAAATATGATAGGCCTATATTTTTACTTTTTATAGCTTTGTAGGTCTCTGCTCCTTACAAAATAAGTTCTATGCTAGTAATAACATTCTTTCATTGTAGGATTTTAGACATAAAAGTTTCTATGCGTAAACAAATGTAACATTGCGTAAGCTCTGATTCTGAATCCAAGTTCATGAGGCATGACGGTTACCGCAAAACGTTGTATACTCTATAAATTCACAGAGTCTTAGCAGTCTTAAGACACCACTTATATCGAGAAACAAGGTCAAACGAATTTGCGATTCTTGTCAGGTGAATCCATTCTTATTTTGGCGAAGGCGTAATAGATAACTCTAGCTATGAATCTGCAGCGTTTCATTTTGCGAGTAATGCGAACGAAGTTAGCAAATAACAGTACATTTAAAAATAACCTAAACTATGCATTCAAAAGTACTATTTATTCTGAAAATAAATAGCAGAAGAATGGTTGGCCGATATTATAGAGCGTGCGCATTGTTTTCGAAGTTAAGAGTCGTCGGTCTCAGATAGAAATTGGATGGGCGACCATCTTGGTAGACTGAGTACTAACAGGATTGAGTTGAAAACTCCAGAGAATTGGAAGGTTATTCGTAAATCATCACCAGATGAAATCGATGCGGTATCAAAGCGGTGATTGCTAGTAATCAAGGAGATGACAGATGAAACAACGACTTCAAAAAGCAGCAACTACGTAAGAAACAATGTAAACAAGTGCGTTGCATAGTGTGCAAAACTAACCGATCAAAAATCTAATTAAATTAAAATTAAATTAAATTTCTCGTTTCAAATGTGCACTTAAGCTTACATGAAAACAGTGACCTATAGTACCGTTGGTAATCGTTTAGCGAGCATATCGTAATAGCCTACACCTTATTACACCTCTTCTCACAGCGTTTCTGGTTAAATTGTGACGTTTACAAGTAAAGCCGAACTGTTGTACTCCGGGAGTAATTCTGGCTAGGCTGTAAAAGCATTTGTTTGATTTGTTTATTGCACACTTCCTCTACTGAAATCAATTGCTTGAATTCAAAGTTTCTAACATCAGACAAGAAAAGACTAAATATAGAAATATTTAATCACAAAAGCTACATGTATATTCTGCATTCTGCCTCTGTTAAATTGCAGAAATTGAGTTTTTAGACCAGCACGTAGCCTAATTTCCTTTAATTCTCTAACTTACTTGGATTGATTTTTTTAGGACTTTGGATTTTTAACAGCTTTTGAGCCCAGTTGTTCTCATGTACTTGTATTTGGCCTACTTATATTCGATGCTATCATCGATGACAGCAAACTACTCTGCGCGTTGTAGTTGCTGTTATTATCTCATATTAACGTAGAATAATTTAAAACTGAGTTTAACATATGACTCTTGTTGATAAAACTTATCGTTAAAATTCAAGTAGCGCACACTATAGGCTGACAGTATGTCACGGATGGGTGAATGTGGGGATTAGCGAAAGATTAGTAGAGGTAGAATATGGATAGAATCTTTTTTCATTCATTACTACTACTTTATTCTAAACAAGATCCAAAGTAGTAGACGGCAATGTATAGCAAGATAAATGAATATTAAATGTAAAACTTCTTTGCGTGAACTTTTGCCATCTCAATGCCGGAAAATAGACAGTAAAATACCTAACTGTGGAAAGTGACATTTTAATATTCGAAACAGTAAACGCAATATTTAGACAGTGATTTTCTATTTTAGCATCGCGCCATTAAGTATTATAATAAACACAAAACTAGAATAAAGCGGTCATCATTCTGCACATTACTGATATCATCTTTCAATGAAATAATTAACTCTGAATTTTAATGTGTTCGATAGGAATATGTTATGTATTAAGCTAATCAAAGCAGCGTACCGGTTAATACAGAGCATAGTCTAAACGTGGTAGAAGGAAGACAGACAACAGTAGAGACGTTATGTTATTTACCATGGACCTGCAAGTAGGCAGTGCATACACTAAGAGAGAGAGAGAGAGAGAGAGAGAGAGAGAGAAAGAGGAAGCGAGAGAGAGTGAGAAAGTGAGACTAAGCTTTTTACTTCCCGTACTAATATGAAGCTACTACGTACTAACAGAAGAAGGCAATACGAAACCACTTTTGAAGCTCTATTAGCCCACACTTGGAGACTACATTGCATTTTGAAAGAAGTATAGCCCTAATGCTGATATAATACCAATCGATGAGATCTTTCAGCGTGAGGTAGCAAATGAATATAAATATGTGAATTGGATCTCTCGTATAATAGTCTAAAGAGACGGATTAGGAGAGTTTATATATTACACTGTTTTGATGCATGACAGAATATCACGGTCGATATGAAAGGACGTTAGCGTGTTAACATGAATTCATTATCGGAAAGATTGAAAACTTTCCGACACTGTTCCAAACGATAATGAAACAGACGTTGGACTTAGATTTGAAGTATCATGCAATCAGCGTTTGGTTTACCTCAATCCACTGTTAACAAACTCAAGACAGTATTTTTCCTATAGTGATTCGGAAGTCATTGATATTTTAATTAAAATTAAAATATCAATGCGTTTAATTAAATTAATAGAAGTAAATGTAGAATTATTTCTCACAGGTGGACGTTGACAAGATGATCTCTTCGAGGTTAGGCATCTAGAAGTGGAAACAGCATGCTCAGCCAAAAGAAGATGATCCGAGAAACATGCAGTAAGACTATTGGAAACTAAAATGATGAAATAAGAGTAAAAATAAATAAAAACAGTGAAACGATAGGTTAAGTGTCTGAAAGAGTTTTTAAATATTTGTAAGTTTTGCGTTCGAATCAGTCCTCGTTCTTCACTCTCGTCCCTTTTAAAATTTTAAGTGATGTAATTGACGTTAAACTCTGTGTAGCCTTCAGCAATTACAAGCCACTGCGGCACTAAAATCAGCGTGCGAAGCCGTCGCATAATATTTCTCAGGCAAACTTTGTCCTCTGTTTCAGAGCACGAGTACAGTGAGCAGACTCGCTTGACTGGCTTGATTAGGCTGAGGAGGTCATGCTTGGCTGGGCCTAGCAAACAGGCCTGGCTGACTAGACGAACAGACTGCCAGGCGTGGATATTATATGGCTAGACTGAACGCCATCGACAGTGTCTAGTATGCATAACAGAATAATGGCATGCAGATATCAGTTTCATCTGTGCACTTATGACGTCAGTTTCATAAGTGCACAGTCAGAGAAGGTTGGTTAGAGATTTGATCCACTGATCTCGTGCTTATTAGGAGAACGTGCTACAAATTAGATTACGGTGTTTAAAAGTGTTTATTGACTTTGAAGGGCTCATAAGACAATATTCACGGTTACCCGTGCTGCATTCGGTTTGCTGGAGAATAGACCAATCGAGGACTGTACGTGTCGTTAAAGGCGACAAAGCACTAAGATCCAACCAAACGTCAGAAAGGGAATTCAGTTTGTGAGCGCCTAGGCTCCATAACTGTCTAGACAATATCTTTATATCGTTAAATTGGGATTCATCCAAGGGACGATGATGATGATGATGAGACAATATTCACTGATGAAATGCGTGAAAATTGACTAAAATAACATTGAGAATATTTAATGTAGATGCCGCAAGGAATACATAATGTATATGTACTTTGAGTTCCTCGAGAAATGTGCACTAATTAAGTTTATATCAAACGACTTTTGTTATTTTGTGTACTGCCTAACGTAATTAAAGTAATTCAAATATCACTAAAATGGTATTAACATTTAAATGCTTACATTAGTTTGTTGAATAGCAACTATAATCCTGAATGATAAGCTTACAACAATGGTTGAGCAATTGATATTGACCGAAATTAATTTTAAAATGTTAAAGACCAAATGAAAAGATGATGCAGAGCTGAGAGTTTTACAAAGAAAGGAAAGCACGTTGGATGCTACTTAGACTATTGTGTCAGGTTAATATATTATCATTGATTGTGGGTTGCCTATACTACCCACTGGTCCCTTGGTGAGTTACTTGATTTGCAGGTCATGCAGCGTGTAAGTTCGATTAGAAGACTGTAGGCTGAACCAGCCGAATCATCTCTAATCTCTGCTATGCCCGATACGATTAATTTCGTTCGTTTCGTGCAGGTATAGATTTCTTGCGAAAAGTTTAACGGTACCTACAAATTAGCAATTTAAAGTATAGGGAACAATTTTAACTTTTGAAGAATATTGACAAAAACGTTAAAAATGAAAATTGAACATATACTAGTTGTAGTTATCTGCTGTTGGATACTTCCCACTACTAGAGCTCAATCCTCGACGTTAGGTACAGGATTATGTGGAAATTTTCAAATCTTGCCAGGGAAGCAATCCTTGGGCGCAGTAGAGGCAGTTGGTATCACTTTACAGCCAGATTGCGAGGCATTTTGCTCAAATACTCCGACATGTTTTGCTTTTGAGTACGACACTGAGCTTCAGAATGGTGCTTGCTGGATTCACAATGCTCCAATTAACTTCGACGACCTCTACGACGATCCTACTATAACTCTCTATGTCCTAAATTTCAGGGGTCCTTGTACCTCGTCCGTAAGTCCTAGCGGCTCCTCATCTTCCGCCTCCAGCCCAACTTCTCTCTCGCCAACAATGTTCACTGGAGGGGGTTGTGGCAGTTACACGAACTATCCGGGACTGCATGCGCTGGGTGCCCAGCCTATCTCAGGAATAATAAGTAATCAGGGGTGCTTGGATGCCTGCCTTATTAACGTTCAGTGCACGGCGTACGAATTCGACACGGCTAATCCAACGTTTCAATGCTGGTTTCACTTACGCCCTGTAGATGTTAATGATTTATACAACGACAATCCAAATGTGAATCTAAACGTACTCACAAGGTTTCCATGTACCTCCACTGTGACCGCATCGACAACGACCTTTAGCGGTAGTGTCAGTTCCTCTGGTACGACAACTTCAGGTCCTACTTCAAATGGCGGACAGTGCTTTCAGTCGCTCGCCAACACTAACGCTCTGGAAGCTACACAGTTCAGCGAAGCTCGCACTGACGCTGAATGCAGAATTGTTTGCTTGTCGAGAAGTTCGTGCATTGCTTACGAGGCAGATCTAATTAATCCTTCAAATTTTATCTGTTGGATTCACGAAGGTGAAACACTAGGTGAACTCTTCCAAACTAACGGCGTCACCATCAACATTAGAATCAGCTGTGATTCAACCACATCTGCCGGTCCATCTTCGTCGTTTCCCACTGGCTCGGGGCAATGTGTCGTTTTCGCTGCACCCCTGACGGACACCCAGTCCATTGGAGCTATAGGCAACCCTGGTTTAAATGAGCAACAATGCCAGGATCGCTGTAGACTGGACACAACATGCGTGGCGTACGAGATCGATCGAGTCCTTGCCACTACCTGCTGGCTACATCACGATGCTGCAAACCTAAACATCGTATACGACTCGAATTTTGTCAATCAGTACCGTGTGCTTAGTCGTGAATGTACTACCTCCGGACCATCAGGACCGTCGAGTTCCACTTCCGCGGGATCCTCGACAACATCGGGATCTAACCCGGGAATTTGCGCAGACTACACTGAGCTACCCAACACCCAGTCGACCAACGGAGTGCCACAGGTAGGTGTTACCACGCCTGAAGCTTGTCGGCAAATCTGCACGACTAACATCCAGTGCGTGGCCTACGAGCTGGATACGAATCCCGCTGATGATTTCTGTTGGATCCACACGAATCAACAGGATCTTCTCACACTCTATGACTCGCTGAGCGTTACACAGTTTCAGTTGACGTCCAGATTCGCCTGCTCTTCTTCGGGTAAGTCCCTATGAAACGTAAAGAATTATATAAAAATTAAAGAATAGAAAGAATACAGATTTTTCTAGTGTTCTTTATTTACTTTTAGTTTCTTAAAGTCGATCTGAAGATGCTTTTATTTTAAATCATTGCCCCTCAATTTACCAATTAATTAATTACCAAACTGAATGCAGTTTCATTCGTATTAAATGTGACAACGTTTCGTTGTTTCTCATTCATTACAAATCATGATTTATAAGTACATTCTTTCAGTTTAAATTCAGACGTAAACTGTGCGCGTGTTTTTCAAATTATGTTTTCTTAATTTTGCTTTTCAGTAATTATGTCACATGCGTGGTTTCTGCAGTCAACTAAAACTACGATATGATACTGAATTGAAATTACTAATTTTTTATAAATATGATTGTTGTGTTGATGATGTTTTTGATGAAGATGATGATGAAAATTATTATGTCAATTTCATGAAACTGGAGAATATTGAAATTAAATATTAGAGTGTTTGACTCGGTATTTACGTCGTCCATCTGTTGACTAATAACGCGAATACATTTAGTCACACACATGACATATCGCACTTGTTACGAAGTTTTTAAGCTTTCTCTCCGTTTTAAAAAGTCTCCTTTTCCACTCTTGGTTATTAGCAATCAGTGCCGTTAAGAGCCCATCTTTGGCCGTCTGCGTCGATTAAATATACCTTTCAACATCCTGGTACTTTAATATCCTGTGTCATCACTCTGTTCCATGATGATCGCCCGTCAGAATACAGATCGAGCCTGACGTTGCTTAACTTCATTTATGGATGCGCACGTTTAACCAATTGATCCAAATCCTGTCCCCCATACTGAGCATACTGATCGTAATAGATATTGTGGAAAAGTCTTAAGGAATAAAATGTCAAAAATCGAACTAATGTTCTTATCAGAGTGTTAGCTCACAGAGTTTTGAAGAAAGAACGTGAACGATATATTGAGGATTTTGTGCTTGTTTAGTGAATCATGATCTATATGAGTGCAGTCACTGCCTAGGACCTGCAGGCATACGGAGCACATTATGTATATAAGCCTAATATATATAGCCTGTATATTTATATATACTATGTATATAATATATATGTATATTATATACATTATATATGTCATATATATAATATGTATATACAATAAATATAATAATATGTATATAATAAATATGCATATAGTATATATATATATATATATACATATATATGTATATATATATATATATACATATACATATATATAATGTGTATATATGGGAGGGAATATTTCACTCTTACATCTGTCTGTTTGTGCAACCCTACCCTATTTTTGCTTGTTTGCGTTTATTTCGTAAAGCTTTAGATAATTTACGGTATATAAAAGCGCATATACATATATGAGAGAATCGTGAGGTATACGATACGTGCAATCTCAAAGATCATTGCAATGTTAATAAGGAAAGGAATGAAAACCATAATTTCAAGAGGAAGTTTGCCTATTTTCTATATCGCAATAAAATTTTTAATTATTTTAATCCTTTGAAGCTAATTAACTAGTATTAACTCGCTGAACTGATTCTCAGATGATAATAAGTTTTATGCTGTCTAGATCTTTGACTGATTGTATTCTTATCGCTACAATATATTTTTATTATTACAAAATTTCTTATTAATTTTCAAACATTTAAAAGTTTTCAGTTTGTCACGTTGACATTTGCAATTTTTGTGAGCAGTTCCAAATAGAAAATGGAAGACCGACTTTATCGATTTTGGATATTGGATTATATATCATATTTGAATCTGTGTGCTTTTAGTAGCTGCCTTCGAAAAGGAGTTAAGTACGGCAGGAATAGCTAAAAATTATTTTTATTATCTTGACATTTTAGAATTTTCTTGACTGAGAATAGCTAAAAATTATATTTTATCATCCTGCCATTTTTGAATTTTATTGACTAAGAATCGCTAAAACTATTTGCTGTCAGTTTCAAATTTTAGAATTTTCGTGACTGGGACTAGCTAAAAATTATTTTTTTATCATCTTGACATTTTATAATTTTATTGACTGATATACCTAGGATTTGAAACAGCCTTCTAATTCTGAGGCCAATAGCCTATCCACTGCGCAAAGTCTCTCCTATTTGGAAAAATAATGCTGATACCATTAAAACTGATACTGTAATGGTCGATGGTGGCATTGATATATGCACTGTTGTTGTAATGAAGAACGCATTAGTGCCTTAATTGTGAAACTCTTGTATGATTGATTAATCGCAATGCAACGGTCAATATTTAGATGGTGGAATAAAAATAGTCAGACTAAAATTGATAAATTCATAAGTGCCTTATTATTTATAGCAAATAGACGATATTACGAGTTTGATCTAACCGCGTTCTTCTCATAAGTCTGGAACGGCTCTAATTTTGCTTTGTAAATTCTCGGATTCTGGCCAGTTCGTGAGTTTGTGTAAACTGATATAACATATAAGAAGATGAGTTTTCGAAAGATTATGAAGGGGTGAACGACTTACAAATAATTCACATTTTATGTGGATAAACTGTGGAATGAACTACCACATTTTATAAGACATTCTGATTCAACAGATAACTTCAAAAATAAAGCATTAAATTTTAAAACGCATATTTTTGTAGCTTTTGTGTTTTAATCTTAAGGCGCACACTTCTGCACTATCCTTCTTTGTACATTCTGTGCTATGATCAGAATTAGGTATCTATCAGATTTTTGTTTTTTTTCTATATCAATGGTAACATTGTTTCGGTTTTGTGATGCTTGTTATTATGAGAATGCTTTTGTATATGGCTTGCTTTACTGTAATTATTGCAAAATATAGAGATGCGTTTGCGTGATGTGAAGTACTATTTAAAAAAATTTAATATTAAGCATTCAATTCAGGTGCGAAAACTTTAGTAATACAGTAAGGCATTGAAGAGAGATGTAATTGCATATCGTTGCAACAAAATGCAGTGCTATTAAAGTAGCTTAGTTTAAAATTGTTTTATTGAAATTTTCAATGTATTGAAGCCGTATAAGAGAGACAATAAATTTAAAGTAATGAAACAAAGTACCTATACACTGAAATATTAATCGTACTACAGTGAAAGCTGTTCTAATAATTACCAATAATTAATAAATAAAAATAAAAATAATTTCATCATAATAGTTTATGTTTAATTTCGTGTAAATATTGAACCGGCCATTTATTGAAATAGCAGATATCCAAAATAGAAATTGGATAGTGATACTATTACAGAAGTCCGAGTTAACGAAAGGAGACGAAAGTTTTATTTAAATAAATAAAATGAAAAACAGCGGTTATGAACAACCTTGAACAGAACATAAAGGACGTCATTCAATATATTGTGACATACATTTAAACTTAAAATTTCAATTAAGCTCCTTTCTTCTCGCTAATATCATTACTTTGCACTTAGTGAGTACAGCAGAAGATATATTTACACTCTGGGTATTAGACTTGTCGCTCTATTCAGCTGATAAAATGCCGCAATGCCGAAAGTGTCGAAACCTACACATATATATCGGGCTTTATTTGTCCTAAACAAACATTTTGTATTCCGATCGATCCGTTCTTGCAAATGAAATACGTTTGCATCTACAGATCCAAACTGTCGATTTCATTTCACTGCTGTCCTTCAGTGATTTAATTATAGGACAGTCGAGTTCAATTAGAAGTTCAGTACAAGAGGATCTTTGACTATTTGTCGTTCATTGCGATCGCTTCAGATATAGAATTGTGGGCATCAATCAATTAATAATATATTAATCAATCAATTTATCAGTCAGTCAGTCAGTCAATCAGTCAATTAGTCAATCAGTCAGTCAATCAGTCAGTTAATCAGTCAGTCAGTCAGTCAATCAGTCCATCAGTCAGTCAGTCAATCAGTCAATCAGTCAGTCAAGTCAGTCAGTCAGTAAATCAGTCAATACGTCAGTAATCATTCAATCAGTCAATTATTTAGTCATTCAATCATTCATTGCAGTGTTTTAATGTTTAATTATATTTATTGCATACATTTCCAGCATTAGATATTGGCCGGTCGCTAAAGATTCGTTTGTTCATGAACTAATTTTGACTACTTTACATTCGCATACGATCTTCAATTCTTTATCAACATGTAAATAACTATTCAATCAATTAATCGAGAATCTGTCAAAACAAGTAAATAACTTTTCAATCCACCCATCTACTGATATTGCAATCTAATGACGATACGATTATTTTATTCGATAGTATCTCAACGATTATTGTAATGTTCTTTTATTGTTCGATACATAATTAAATAATTGCTAGATTTATGCAGTAGGCCTACATTTGAATAATGTAGACCTACATTATTTATTTGTTTTTGCTATAATACCAACTCAATTATTAAGGTTCATAATTAAGGTAAACAGTTGTTAACTTCCTCTTTAATTAAGCTTAAATCGATAAAATCCAAGCCTTGCCGTATTACGCAATAAAACTTGTGAGCTAATTTAAAAAATATCGCAAACGCCAGATGTTAAACTGATAATCGCTGAACTTTGAAGTGACTAGGCTGCATGACAAAATCTTTATATATATATATATAATACATATTATATACATATATATATTGCATAATATATATTGCATAATGTATTATATTATGCAATATATAATATGCATTATATTTATATATTGCATTATATATTACATAATGCATATGTATATACATATATGCATATAATAATAAGAACAATAATAATAATAATAATAACAATAATAACAATAGTAGTAGTAGTAGTAGTAATAATAATAATAATAATAATAATAATAATAATAAGTATATTTGTAAAGCGCCGCTCTATGCTAAAGGCCACTGTAGCGCTGAATGGACAGTGAAGGTCAAGCAGCCTGGTGGTTTAATGCCACAATCGTTCTATCGACTAGTACTCAGCAAATCTGAAGTTTGAGTGACCAATCGATCTAAAACACAGAAATCAATAACACATGGCTACCAGTCTCTTCACTGTCATATCAGCGTCTGTCACCTCTTACGAACACGTGAACACATGCAGTTGTCGTTCGTTTCAATTCTCAATTTTCTCAAACCTATTCCTCGTGAAATAACATTTTGACCCCGACGTGAAATATATTTATATATATCACGTGATATATATATATATATATATATATATATATATATATATATATATATATATATGCATGTATTTATATATTCAAAAAATCAAATTCTCAGTGTAACTTAACCTGTATGTGTTCCGTGTTGGGGTAATCTTTGCTAGTCATTAGGTACTTGTGAATACAAACTCGAAACTCCATTTGGTTTGTTTAAGTATTTATGCATCAGTGTTTTTTTTATTTTGACCACCTTTAAATATGCCAAATAAATTATTATTAAGAGTGGGCCTACCTTTTCGACTGATTAGTTTTGATCTCTATGAAAATTAGGCCAATATATTTTAGTTCTCTCTGCAATTACTGTGTAGCAATATGCATCTATGTCGCCCACAAAATATAATATTTACATGTTAATAAATATATTAATGTATTGATTATCTCTCTCTCTCTCTCTTAGTGCACTGCCTACTGGCAGGTCCATGGTACATAACGCCTCCACTCTTCTCTGTCTTCCGCCTTCCTCTTCATTTCCACATATGAGTAGGTTTTTAAATCATCTAACATACCTAATCTCGGCCTGCCCCTGCCTCTTTTTCCTTCCATTATACCTTCTATGACCTCTTTTAATAGACCTTCCCCCCTTAGAATGCGTCCTATCCATCTCTTCTTCCTATTTCTTTAAACATTTATCAACTGTCTATCTGTGCTAACTCACTCCAGGACTTCCTCATTTGTAACCTTTTGAGTCCAGCTAATCCTCTCCATTCTTCTCCAAATCCACATTTCCAAAGCCTCCAGTTTCCTAATATCTTCCTTCCTTAAGATCCATGTTTCACTTCCATACAATAGAGTGGTCCAAACCAAAGTTTTCACTATCTTTATCTTTGTGTCTTTCTTTAGACTTTTTTATTATAATTATAATTGATTGTAACATATTATAAATAATATTGTGCTATTGTAAGTTTATAATATGAAGTATTTATTGTATATAATATTATGCAAATAAGAATGTTGGCTTATAACGTAGAGCTATAGGACTACTATGCTTGCTTTGCCATTTGTATCTGCATGATAGTTTAAACAATACAATACAACAACAGTACAATACATTACAATACAATACAGTACAACAATACAATATTATATTTAATAGCCTACATACATTAGAACATAGCCTATAATGCAATCGCAATTGTATTTAAAATTATATATCATTGCTTACTATGGTTGACGCTAACTGCTTATTTTATTTAACTGTTAATCCCTTTAATTCACTGCGGCTTTGCCCATATCGTCTAATTATACCTGATATTAACAATGCGGGTTTGTGTAGAACGCAGTGAGCAAAAGCTCGAATACAAAACACCCAATATAATTACTAGGTTATCATATTTACTAATGTTACTGCCGACTTCTCCTCTTTTCGTTTTCTGTACTTATTTGCACCAAAGGCTGCGTGGGTAGATCTATTCGTTAAAATCACAGTAATGCAAAGCAATTTGGAATCGTATAGCTCTATCATAGTGGCAATATAGAACGTCATCTAATATAGGTGCATTGTGACACAATAATGCATAGGATCTAATGGTTTTAAAGCATTTTAAAAATACGGCATTGTATATATACATATAGGCTATATATATATATATATATATATATATATATATATATATATATATATATATATATATGTATAAAACACTGTTAGGCTTATATGGAATAGCACTATTTAGTTTCACAGTCACGTACGTGTATTAGCTATCAGCGGTGTTGTGATTTAAAACTAGCCTACATGTACGTTATTGTTACTTATTTCCGACTGTTTAACTTATTTATCGTATCGGTAACTAGTTTTCATTTCAGAAAAAATTCAAGACTCCTCAATGATTCGTAATATTTTAAGAATAGAGCGAAGGATAACAATCAACATATACACAAGAAAATTGCCTCTCCGAGACAATTGTTATTACAGTTGTTTTCTTCAGGTTTGTTGGATATACATGTATCTATGCAAACCGAACTAGTCTTTGGGCACAGATTTGTCGACACCTCTGCTTATATGCATTGTGATCATGAGTTTTAATAGGCATGCTATATGAAGGGTTCTGTTATTTTATGTTTCACTTTCTTCTTTTTAACTACAAGAATTTTTCGCAATAGGCTAGTGTAATTGAGCGCTTTGTCAAACGTGATTTCTTATAGTGTATAATGCTTCTTGTTATGCTTGTAGAACTAGGCATGCTTTGCTGAACCTTTTATAGTAAGCCTATGTCTTGATAGAAATGTAGCTGTAAAACTAGAGTTACCCCATGAAAAGCACTTATGCTGATCATTATGATACTATAACCTGATACTTGATGGTAGTGTTAATAGCAAAGTAATTTAGAATAACAGATTGCTATTAATCAAGAAAACAACGTAATAGCCTCTCTCTAATATTCTACCAATTGTTAGATCCATGGCACATATTCCTACTCACATTATTCCTTCATGCTCCTTAAATAGTATTCAATCTTTCCACGGGTTAATCCCCTCACAACAATAATGCCATAGCCACACCTGACTGAAGCTCTAATAGCTTGGGAGTAATATGGCTTCTGAGGTTTCACTTGGTCTTCTTTAGTTCTTGCTTATCTCTTTTTACTATACTTGCAGTATACGGCTGGGCTATTCTGCCATGGTCCGGATCAACTCAGGTTCAAATAATGCTTTTATTTTAAGATTATAGGTTTTGTAAATGACATATCATTGGACAAAAATAGTACCATATTGTAATGGATTTGTGTCAAATATCGCTCAGATATCATAATATTGTTAAGAAATTTGTGATTGTTATAATATTATATTTATATGCGAGAGTACGAGTTATAATAACTTGATCATAGTGGTACTTTGATTGGCTATACGTGTACAGTAGATAGATGTGAGCAAATAAGTTGTCATTACAGCTATCATAGAGTCATTACAGCTATCATAGAGTCATTACAGCTATCATAGAGTCATTACAGCTATCATAGAGTCATTACAGCTATCATAGAGTCATTACAGCTATCATAGAGTCATTACAGCTATCATAGAGTCATTACAGCTATCATAGAGTCATTACAGCATTACAGCTATCATAGAGTCATTACAGCTATCATAGAGTCATTACAGCTATCATAGAGTCATTACAGCTATCATAGAGTCATTACAGCTATCATAGAGTCATTACAGCTATCATAGAGTCATTACAGCTATCATAGAGTCATTACAGCTATCATAGAGTCATTACAGCTATCATAGAGTCATTACAGCTATCATAGAGTCATTACAGCTATCATAGAGTCATTACAGCTATCATAGAGTCATTACAGCTATCATAGAGTCATTACAGCTATCATAGAGTCATTACAGCTATCATAGAGTCATTACAGCTATCATAGAGTCATTACAGCTATCATAGAGTCATTACAGCTATCATAGAGTCATTACAGCTATCATAGAGTCATTACAGCTATCATAGAGTCATTACAGATCATCATAGAGTCACTAGGGATATCATAGAGTCATTACAGATATTATAGAGTCACTAGGGATATCATAGAGTCATTACAGATATTATAGGGTCACTAGGGATATCATAGTGATTATATTCTTGACCACAATCATATACTCTATAAGTATATATACCCATAAAGGAAGGATTTACTGGACTGTGGTATTGGAATATTTCGTCAGGATTCACGTATTCGTGTATATAGTAACTATACGTTAGCGCTGTATATAGACCATCAGGACTCTTCAGTTGAACAGGTCAGATAAAATATCGGGTCTGATCGTGCGTGTTTCCTCATCGAATTTATCTGATCAGGTATTGCATCTCTTACGAATATCACAGATCCCTTAAGAAAGTTGCATTGTCACTTCCTCCATTAAATGACTTAACAGTCATTTATTTTAACGATAAATTAGTCTGTGAGCGTTTTCTGAAAATTTCGTCATCCACGACTAAATATTAATTGCCCTAATTCCTTTACGCTCAAATTTAAAAATTATTGCTTAATACGAAATTTTCCCTATCCGAATATAATTAGCTAAGCTTGCACCATTGTTCCAACGAATGAATTAAGCGCAATGCATTTTCTTTGCTAAGCTATTTACTCGTCTAAGCAAATGGCTAAGTTCTGTAGCTCAAACACAAGAAATCGTGCTGGGCACACCTCGGCTGTGATGAAAGAAACCGGTTAGGCCGCTCGGTGAGCCAGCAATAAATCAGAGTGGTGAATGAAGTGTATGACACAGTGCGTGTTGTGTGGGAGTCTCTAGTGATGGGATAGTACGAGTCTCGTGTTTATGTTCGCGTGTAGTAGGCATATATCATACTGCCAGGAGCACTGCCTTTGAGATGGACCAGCGATACTTGGCTTGCAGTTTCAAGCTTGGTCTTGTGGTAAAGAGTAGGCCTACTGATGTATTTCAGTGCATTGGCAATTCTCATCTGATTTTCTCGCCAGAATTGCCGAAGTATATTATTACTGTGGTTTTTTCCCCATTTTCCCCACTCAAATGGTAAAATGGTCTCTTCCAAGCTTAAATAAAGAACGAAAATTTAGTAAATAGTTATACAAATGTATATTTGCAAAATTAATAAGGAGTTAAGAAGAACATGAATAATTTCATAAATAAATTTTATAGACAAATTCTTTTAAAAAATAAGTAAAAAATTGTGCAGTGCTGCATTAAAATAACACGAAGTTAACTTCAATGTTACAACCTGATTAGCAAGTCTAATTCGATGTCGTATTGGATACCGAACACTACGGATCAATAGGTACACGATTCGAAATCGATATCCTTCCTTCAGGTGCTGACATTCGTTCGAGAGACGTCAATGAAAGACGATAACTGAAAGACGATTTATGGGGTAACTAAAGGTTAACTGTAATTTTAGCTGTTGCTTTAGGCATGATACACTGCAATAAATTGAACGAAACCCGAAAGATTCTGATAGTATTATTATTTCTTTTGTCTGCTTCTGAAACTGATCTTCAACTGCATTACTGCATTGTTCTGAATAATAGTGATCTTCTATTTCATTTCTATATTTTCAATGTCTTTCGTCCATTGTACTCTGTGTGGTGTAGTCTCGGTCGAGTTTAAACTTAAAAGCACAAATTGCATGAAATTAGTAGCTAAACGGACTGAAATTTAAGTGCAGTATTAATCTTTCGTTTCTGAGATTTTGACTTTCTACGAATTTAAATATAATATTGTAAACGAATGATATGCATATATTTTGAAGAGCGCGAAATGTGCAATAAAGATAAAAACTGCGGCTGTTTAGCGTGCAGGTTCTGATAAAGTTTGATTTTCTTTAACAATCAACCACAACGTTACTTGCCCTCTTCGGTTCACGCATGGATGATGTTAGTGCAGTCATATAATTTTGACACTTATTACTTTTTGAAAGTTTTGTGCAGGAAGGTCATTTCCAAATGCCAGAGTATTAGACAAGGCTTGGCTCCTATGCCACTGGTTTTTGTAATACAAAATATAGTTAATTTTAACTTAAGCGAATGGATAATATCCATTCGTATCCCGACCCTGGTTAAACTGGGATAATTCGGCGTTGTAGACACCTCCCGTGAAAGTGTCTATTTCAGTGCACTGCTTACTGGCAGGTCCATGATGTATATAACGCCTCCAGTTTTCTCTTTCTTCCGCTTTCCTGTTCATGTCGATATATGAGTGGATCTTTCAATCAGCTAACATTCCTAATCTCGGCCTGTCTCAGCTTCTACTTCTTTTCATTCTTCCATCTATGACCTCTTTTAGTAGACTTACTACCTTTGAATATGTCCTATCCAGCTCTCCTTCCTATTTCTTGATGCCTTTATCAACTGTCTATGTGAACCAACTCTCTCAAGAACTTCATCATTTGTAACCTTTTGAGAAAAAGTATCATAATGAAAGTTTATCATCATTAAATTAATTAATTAATAATTGACAAGCTGTGAAATAACACCAACATCAACGAAATTCTTCAAAATATCCTAAACACGGGCCCGCATTACGAGCTATGCTAAAATAGTACAATTAATGATCATGCGATTATTTCTGTCCTCATTTATTCAACAATAGTTCTCCATTGTAGTTACGTCATGACGGTGATTTCTGTATGTATGAATGAAGGCAAGCACCGAGTTTAAACAATCGTATCCTTGGAGGCCCTTGTTGCCAGGCGTGAATTGAAAAGCTATAGGCGCGGTTCTTCTAGACAGGAAAACTTTCAAACAAAGCTCAGTTTTAAGTTGTAATGAGTGAGATTTTGAGTTTCAAAAAGCTTGAATGACATTATTATTTATTTTATTATTTATAAAATTGTAAAATATTAAAGTCATCATGTATGCTTAGTTTCCCTTTTCCCTCATTCTAAAATGCAAATTCTCTAGTGTAGATACTTAACAGATACAATGTATATGTAGTAATAACTATGGTTTAAAATTTATTATATAATTATACTTTGATCTTGTCACACCTGTGATCACTGCAGCACATAAGGACAACAAATTATTAATCCACCTTTTGGGCGTCCGCTTCCATCTTTATTAATTTAATTTACTTATTATAATGGAAAATATAGACTGTCTTAATTTCTTATGTAGCAACCTGCAAATTACATTTCTTACATAATCAGTTTCCCTAAAGCTCTAGTTCTGAGATTCAGCAAACAATAATAACTAAAGTTAAAGTTTAACGTCCGTCTCCACATCTGAGGATGACGTCAGGCTCTGCATCACTTACTATTTCAGATAGATTCACGAAATGAGATTTGAAATATCCGTGTTACATGGAGAAGATGTATAGATCATACGACTAATTGATTAAGAGAATTTAATAAGTCAATTATATAGGCTTGTTGAACGTTTTTCAATATCTGTATTCAGAAGTGGAGGATTTTTTTAAAGAGGGGAAGGGGAAGTAAATTTTGTTAATAATTTCCAAACAAAACACATACTCTTCTCTCATTTTAAATTTGTTCCATTTTTCATACTTAAAAAATATTTAGTACACTTTGTTACCCTCAGAAACAAGGTGATGACCTTTTTATATTTTTTAAGTCGGCAAACTAGCTATTTAATACAAGAAATACAGGAATTCAGTGTATTGCCCTGCTGATGGGCCTGTCTTGTATGTAATAATCGGTAGACCTAAGAGGGTGGGCCTAAGAGGGTGGGCCTAAGAGAGTGGGCCTAAGAGGGTAGGCCGAAGAGGGTGGGCTGAAGAGGATGGGCCGAAGAGGACGGGCCTAAGAGGGTGGGCCGAAGAGGGTGGGCCTAAGAGGGGGCGGACCCTTTGCCCCTGGATACGTCACTCTCTGTACTCGCTGGCTGAGCTTGATTGTGTCCAGAGACGTCCCAAATATAAGCTACCGGGAGGATAGGCCTATAGTGTTTATCAGCTAATCCTGTTTGATTGGTTGCTGATCTATAGTACGTGTACATTTTTAAACGTGCGTAGTGTGAGGGAATAAAAAGAGCGCCTGTTGTGTCAACGAATAGTGTGCGAAAATCAGATCTCGCGTATAATCTCACACGACAAAGGAATCGGTGTAATTGCTGAATGAAAGTCAGAGTCGTCAGAGAACGACGCTTAATCTTGTTAAACCTTCTCCTATTTCAATGTTTGCCTCTGAATGCGTGAGGTCCGGAAGGTGTATAGTTGTGCCAGTGCTCATTGGGACCACCATCGCTAGTGTCCTGCTGACATAAACAGTAACTAGTTCCTATTATGAATCCTTCGCGACTCCTCTTGCTGGAAATTGATGAATGCAAAATTCCGCCCTTGCATTGAATTTAATGCTGCTTGCCTTTTGACGAAATGAAGGATTGGCAAAGCTTATTTTAAGCCCAAGCCCTATCTATTCTGCGAGTGTATTGACGCATGAGAATGATTTTGTTATTTTATACCTATTACAACTAATGAGATGATTCTGAATAAATTTTATAAGATTTTCTGAGGTGATTTACTCTCCAGGCATTGTGCTAATCGTAGTTTACTAAATGGATTTAGTATATTCTTATGAAATATCCTCATCTTCCATGATGCCATTCTTTGAAAACATAATAGCGACAATGTTAGGCCTATATTTTATAAGAAAATGTTTCAATGATTGAACGTACTTAAAATGAATGGTAAAATGAATGCTAGCGACTAGCATTAATTTACACTTGTAAATTAACCCTAATTTACATATGCTAATGGACTGTAATTTGCATATGCTAATCGTCAGATTAAGAAGGAGATTAATGAGACATAATCTAATCTTTTTATGATTGAAATGATATGGCTTTTGCATAGAGGATTTTTTATTACTATCATCTCAGTTAAACTTCGTTAATTGGCTTTTGGGACCTGACTGCTAATGTACAAATGTACGGCAAATGTGAAATATTAAGTATGTATAACGTACTGCTAATGTATATTACCTGACTGTAATGTAAATATGCTTTTGATTGCATTATATGAATCATTTAAATCGAGTTCTAATTATGCTTTTCTCTGATTTACGTTTCAGGTTCCAGTACTACATCAACTTCAGGTACTATTCTGATTACGTATCTCTGCTAAATTCAAGTTGTTTAACGCTCTGCGATAAGACATGCACACATCACTTTCTTGCATACATGAAAAGTGGGCCATTCCAGTGTTTAGTGAGAAGTAGCAATCGATCATCCGAAGAAAATCATCGACTTTATAAAAGTTTTGCCTTTATCTAAAAATCTTGCTAGTGTCTACAATAAGGAGTATATTTTGTGATGAAATTCCATTGCCTACAATTCTCGCTAATTATTACTTTGCCTCTGGCAGGCCTTATTGCATTCTGACTCGTGTATGGCAAATATTAATTTTCTATCTCTCTAGTCTACCTCCATTCTTCTCAACACTTTCAAAATTATCACCAAGTCCAAAATCATCATCAAGTCCATTAATTTTCATTAATTTTAAAGTAGAAAATGTATAATTCAAATACAACAGTTACACTAATTTAATTCAAACGTTAAACTAATTAAATTGCTCTTTCTCTCTCTCTCACTCCCTCTCTCTCACTCTCTCTCTCTCGCTCGCTCTCTAGTGTTCTGCCAAGTAGCAGGTCAAAGGTACATATTGATACACATAGTTTGCTTTCACGCACCACAAAGAGCATTCCATAGATCAACAAGTTAATCACTTCACAAAGGCAATGCCTTGTCCATAACTTTTATATCCTATAGCTTGGGAAAATATGACTTCGGGAGCCAGTGGCGATGCCACTAAGATACTGGACCGCGGATCAGTATGTGCGGGGTTCAAATCGTGGGATCGCCCATCACTGACATCGCTTTCGAGTGAGGAAACTGTCGTTAACATTAGCTTTAGCTTTTTTATTAAAAAAATTATTAATTGTTGTAGACAATTAGGCCTATGGACAATTTTGAACAATTAGGCCTATTGACAATTATAGACAATTATATAAATTTTTGAGAATTAAGAATTATTGAGAATTATAGATGCTTATAGACCATTATAGACGAATATAGACAAATATATTGACATTAATAGACAATAATATACAATTGCAGACAATAATAGACAATAATATACAATTGCAGACAATAATAGACAATTATAGACAATTACAGACAATTCTGGCTCGTTATATCTGTAGGAACGTCATTAAGCAGTGGACCGTCCAGCTCATCCACAGCTTCCGTGAGTGGCAGTTCTACTTCCGGTACATCATCTCCTTCCGGTCCATCCTCATCCACCCTCTCCGTCTCCACAACAACTCCTAATCTAAACTGCCTGTTCAACTGGGTTTCCATCGCCGACACTAACGTTCCAGGAGGTACTCCGAACAGAGCCACGGATTTGCCTTCATGCCAGGCGGCCTGCACTAGTAACCTGTACTGCATTGGTATTGACGTAAACACTGGCAACGGCCAGTTCTTCTGCTACATTATAACTGTTAATGTAACGATGAGCAGTTTTCCAGGAAACACTCACTACACTCTGACCAGATCTGCTGGCTGTCCCACCGGACCTCCCACTAATCCCCCGTCGACGACCACTGGACCAACAGTCACGGGTGGCCCTCCAAATCAAGGCTGTACCTATTTTAGGGTTGTTGTTGGAGAGAATGCTGATGGCGGAATCCAGCTGGGCCGCATGTCTCGGCTGGACTGCATGTACCGATGTTTAGGAGATATATCTTGTTACGCTGTTGATTACTCAGTTGCCGAATCCACATGCTTCAGTCACACGTCATTGTCCGGATCTCAGCTGTCGTCCTGTTGTATTCGTTACGAATGTGCCTCGTCTCCGTGCACGGAAACTTACGATAGATTCGCCGGTGTTTCACCGTCTCTGAGCCTGGGTGAGGTACAGAACTCGGTGACCGACGTTACTGGTTGTCGCAGCGCCTGCACGGCTAAGAATTGTACCAGATTCAGTTTTATCAACGCCGCTAGAGTCCCAACTCAATCATGCTACCTGTATTACGAGAACGGAACTGGGACTGGCAGAGAACCCGTTAGCAACCTGGCAGGTATAGATCTCTATGTTAGAAAACGTTGTATACCCAGTCCACAACTCCCGGCCACGACAACTGCGGGACAACCAGGCACGCTACCAGTAGGCTACTGCCCCATTGACATCGTCTTCGTCATCGATAGCTCGGGAAGTATTCGAGACAACCAGCCACCTGGTGTCGATAATTGGTCTCTGATAAAGGCCTACGTGAAGGATATCATATCCACATATCTCAACGTAGGACCTATGACCGATCACGTGGCAGTTGTCACTTTTTCTGATAGCGCTGTCCTGAACTTTGACTTCAATCGATACGCTGACGCCGGTCAAATGCTGACCGCGATTGATAATCTCGGATTCATCGGATACGAGACAAACACTCCAGCTGCTTTGGGGATCGCTCAGCAGTTGTTTTCTGTTCCCAGCTACGGATCGCGAACCAGGTCTTCAAAGTTTGTTGTCTTGATTACCGACGGAGTCGTGAGTCCACAATGGACCTCTCAATATCAGCCAGCCATTGATCTTCTCAAGCAATACGCCAGGGCTCGCTACGCGATAGGAGTGACAACGCAGATTAGTGTATCAGAATTGCTTCAGTTTACTGAATCGAGCAGTTCCTACACTACTGTTCTTTCCTTCTCGGATCTCCAGGGTTCTGGAAGCAGTCTGGGTTATTACATTAATTCAGTTGACTGTAATGGTAACGTCGTCCTCACGTCTTTGATGTCGAGTACTGTAACTGGAATTTCGACTACGACTGTTGGTGGAGGGCAGCCTTCTTCGTCGACCACAGCTGTTTCTGGGGTTTCAGGGGTTTCTACCGCTTCTACCGTTTCTGGAAGTTCAACGGTCTCTACAGTATCCACAACTGTCGCACCTACGTCCACATCGACTACTGCAATACCTCAGGGAGGCGAAGGCACATTCGGAGCGATCACTAGGACCTCAACCACCGGTCTGGCCGATCCACTCCGCTTCCCAACGTTACTGGCCAACAGGAACAACGTTTACGTTACAACAACAGACAGTTTCGTCTCTTCAGCTGTAAGCGGCTTCTATTTCATTCAGATCTGTGGCGGTGTAGCAACCTCTACCGCAACAGAGATCGGTACCAGAGGAGCCTACCCGCCTTTGTCGTTCGTCTGGCTGTCCACGGCTCATAACGGCGTCGTAAGCAGCTGTCGCGGAGGGGTGCTGTCTATGACTCGAGGTGTCAGGGTGTACCTTCAGCAGATCTCGTCCGGTGTTTACAGCAACACTGACGGCCAAACCTCGTGGTCAATGTTCGACGTCTCTGACATCATTCTAAACCCATTTGCCGTTCTCAGCGCGCTTCATCGTCAACCAGTGGTTGCGCCGCAGACTATACCATTCATCAATCCAATCTCGAACCCGCCCGGCCAGTACGACCCGTCGCGCTATCAGTACCTCTGCGGCAGCACTAGCGGAGTCTTCTTCTTCAGCTTCTCTGTTGGTGTTCAAGGCGGCCAACCAGCCAGCGCAAGATTGATGGGTCTGAATAATGTCTTCGAGATCACTACCTCATCCACTACACATAACTCTGTCATTACCCTGGACAGAACCGTGGTGGCTCAGTGCAATGCTGCGGGAAGGGTCAGTGTGCAGGTTACTGCGGGGCAGATAGCCCCGGGAGGTTCATCGCAGGGGCTTATTTCATTCCAGGCCTTCCCCTATCAGCTGACCAATAGCAGCGGTTCACCGGTTTGCTGGGGAGTGTACAGATCGACGAGTCTGACCTTGAATTCAGTAGCGACGGACCCGGTACAGTTCGATATAACCGAAGTTACGCAGGGAGTCTCCTTCAATAATGGAGTAATCACACTCACTTCGGGTATGTTTAGATTCCTCTCTCTCTCTCTCTCTGTCTCGCTCTAGTGTTCTGCCAAGTCATAGGTCTAATTTATATATTCATACTCTGAGCCTCTGAGTCTGCATTCACTCTCCAGAAAGCACTCCATAGATCAGCAAGTTAATCCCTTTACTGAAGGATATGCTATATCTTATGTAGGATATAGCTTGGAAACAGTATGACTTCTGCTGTTTCCCGTTGCCTTCCTCAGTTCTTGCTTTGATAGCGGTTGGTGTATTCGTCAGTTAATATTATAGGAAGCTTGCTAATGTACATTTTATTCAGATTTTATAAGGCAAAGGCCTTAAAAATCTATTCGACCTGCTGTTGCTAAGAGTTTCAAATTGTAATGTACTTGTATATATTTATTATATTTATTGTATTGCCTACTGATTGCCTATTCGTATCCCGACCCTGGTTAAACAGGGAAGATGATGATGATGATGATTGTATTGCCTACTGATAGGAGAAGACTGAAAGGAATATTATAAAATTGTTTGGTGGTCAGGCTAGTAATGATGTACGGTGTTGAGTGGTTGGCACTAAGAGGGAACAGGAGCAGAGATTGTGCGTGTGACAGAAATGAGAATGCTACGTTTAATGCCTTAGATATAATAATAGTGAATATAAATTAATTGTAATTAATTATTATATTAATAATTATAAGAATAATTATTCTTATGGTAATTACATTTAACTCAAGAGATTTTATTACTCATACTTTATGATTTTCATATATCTACTTATATTTTACTTTTTATCATTCATTAATCTACAATATCTAATTCTGTCGACGTCTATCATATGTCGCAGGCGGGTACTACTATGTTTACGTCAGCGCTGGGTGTCCCGCCGGTCAGCGCGTCTATCTTACGCTCAGAGTAAACTCCCAGATCATATTCAGCGTTGTTCGAGAGGCGACTAACGACAACGGCATTGTAACGATCGGTCACGGCATGGTGCTGTTCCTGCAGAGCGGTGACGCCGTCAAGGTCGTTAGCGACGCTAACGCCGCGCTGTACAGCGCGCGTGACGGCCTTCACACCTCATTCGTTGGAATTCGTCTCTATGCCTCCTAAACTTCCATGTTCTTCTTTAACAGTAATACGTTGCATCACCCGTGTGGTGCTATATGTTCTTAAAAAGTGCAAAATAGAGGGAATGTGGATATTTGTGTGTCTTGTCGATTATGTTCATAAATTCGTAGGTTGTTCATTGGAATGTTTAGTAGACTCTGTGATTGTAATAACAACTCTACGATGCGAATTGAATTGTAATAAGGCTAACGAAGCTGGTATACAAGTATGATCGTGTAGAAACAATTTTAGAGGCTTTGTTTGAATTTAAACAAAATTCGTTTTCCTTTAAACATATCTATGATTCGGAACCTGGTGCATGGCATTGAATGAAACAATTTTTAGTCAGGATAGTTATTTTTCTGGAAATGAATATAGCTTATATCGGACTTCATGGATTTCGAAATAGGATTTGAGTGCAACGGACATCAAATAAAATGAATGTTACTTTTCTTGAAACGAAATCAGAGGCGGAGGTTGTCAAATCTTGCACTGCGCAGTGTATGTTCAGTAACGCACACTTCTCTTTACAAGCCTAAGTTCGTTATAATTATATATATATATATATATATATATATATATATATATATATATATAATAGAACATAATATATATATATATATATATATATATATATGTAGTAGAGTACTGTTGATTCTAGTGCATGCTCTCAATCATAGGCTTTATGAGAATCCATGGCATTCGCCAGTTAGATATAGATCAGATTTTACTATCAGTTTAGCAACGTTCTGTACATTACACTACTTATTTATAGCCCTCTGGAGGGCTGGAACTTTAGAGCGACTTTATCATATTAATGTATTTATTTATAATTGTACGTAGAATAATGTATTACAAAAGCTAGTTACCACGACGATGACAATAGCTTAACATGTTTGTTGTACATTTTCGTTTCAGTAGGGCCGGTTTTAGTCCACAAACATTTATGCTACATATTTTAGTTTCTTAATTTTTCAAAGTGTTTGCAATATTAATATAGGCTATTTAAATACCGAAAAATTGAAAATTCTGTAATTTATTCATGTCAAAATTACTTTTAAAAAACTTATGCCAAAATATAGTTGATGCAATTGTCCACTTTCTAGCTAACGAACAGATCAATGGATCGCATTGACTAACCTTTTAGTTAATTAATTTTATAGTCTACAAATCATATCTAAGCAATCAAGCAATGCATGTGCTTTATTGGTATGCATGACGTCGTTACATTGCTTATAAGTATCTTGGTTAACATTTGTCAGTCTTTTTGTTCAGATTTAATCTAGCAGGACATTCGCAACGACTGAGATTAAGTTTGAAATGTCTGTATATCATGTAATTTTGTAAACCTCCAAGCATTTAAAAGTTTTTAAACACAATCTCTCAATGAATGGATAAACGAAAAGGAGAAATTGAACACTGGATCTGAAAAATATCAAAATTAAACTCTATAATGTTATTAAATTCCACATTATTTTAAGAGTATTGCGAATTTACATTTTCTCTAAAATTACTACTTTTTTAATATGTCCGTTATGATTAATTCTAAGTGTAATCATATCAAGTTGATGACCTTAAATGCTATTATCAAGTCGATGGTTCGAATCGTAATATAGTTGCCAGGGATTCAGGAGGTCACTGGTTGAAATTTTAATATGGAATGTGATTTGATAGTTAAATCTGACATAGAAAAGAGATTAATTTTTTCATCTTTTAGGAAGTACAGAATTACCGAACATTTCTTAACGATGTTATATTGCAGATTTTCGATCGAATGGTATTGATATTACTTTCGAAACTTGAAGCATTCTGTAATTAGAGTCAAAATTGTGAATTTTAAGGAAATTATTCGTTGACTTGTTGCATACTCACTAGAGAGAGAGAGAGAGAGAGAGAGAGAGAGAGAGAGACAAAGAAAAAGAGAGAGAGACATCTTAAATTGTACAGATAACGGTAATGGGTTTTAATGAGGTTCTGATACTGTATAAAAGTTAACGAACAACTTTCACATGAATATACGAGTAAGTAAATGTTGATATACCATTTGTTTTCAAATAGGGAAATATGCAAACAAAAATGTACTCTATGAAAGAAATTTTAAGATAGGCCCTATATGTATTTTAAAGTGCACTCGGTATTCGCTGTACTTTAATTTAAAATTAATTAGAAACATTTGTGACTAAATTTAATTATAGTCTCCTTTAATTTTCCCGCGCACTATTTATGAGCATGCTTGTGTTCCTTACGTTTTTTGGCAGATAATGTTCTATTATATTTTCGTGCATTTTGACTGTATTGGCAATAAAGTTAATAATAGCCTGCATATACTATTAACTATTGGCTTTTATGCTTTTATGAATAAGAAGAAACGTTTTTAGCCTAAACCGATTCAAATAATTGTTAACGCGTTTTTGACGAATTGTAAATGAATTAGTAGCCAGCTGATTATGATGTGTTATAAATTGAGATCCCTTAACCAATTGGGGCTCAGTAACAGGATAGATTGCTTAGAATTACAGTGGAGAAACTGCATTGAGATGAGTTTATTTAGCACTAAAACATGCTCAGAAAGGCAGTTATCATCACGAACAAAATGTTAGATATATACTTGTTTCTACTGCAAAGAGTAACATAGTTATTGATAGTTTCAATCATTACGAAATTAACAGTTTAATAATAATATTATTCTTAATCGATTAGGTGTAATATCCAAAATTGTTTACCCTACGGGTTCAATGGCCGATTAGTTAGCGGATTTGCTCAATAAGCAGGTCGACTTAAATATAAACCCCACTTTGATAGACTGTAACCCGCCCTACTTTCGCAGTATTTTAATAGTAGTTTAAGCAACTATATAGAGTGTATTCATATTAATTGTCATTCTATTCGTCAGCATATATTTACTTTTCAAGAATTCAACTCCGAATACTAATTTACTTTTAGCTTCTTATTTTCTTACAAAACCAACCAGTGCTTGTTCATTCAGCCAATTGGGGAGGGGATATGGCGAAACGGTTAGAGTGTTCGCTTAGGATACAAGTGGCCTGGATTCAAAGCCCAGGTCAGTCAGCAAATGATCTACTGCCATTGGGCACATGGAAGGTTAATCGTGTATAGGAGCTAGCTGCCAATTGACGTTACAATACAGGTATAATTAACCTTAGAAAAGACTGATAACAACCTTCCTGCGCATGTAAAGCAGTTTTCAACATCGACTATATTTATCAGTCAGTACAGTGTTGTAAAAATTGGCTGAGGCAATTAGTATTTTTATTATTAATTGCAAAAAAATCATCAATGAGAAAGAACAGTTAACTTTGGTGATCGTGAAAGAAAATTTAAACATTTTAAAAGTGGGATATAACTGCATTCCAAGAAAAATATTGTCAGTTATGTTGGAGAAATCATAGTATTTACTTCAGTCGTTTTTTGCGGAAAGGCCTTTAATATCAAGCAAGTTAATGTTTAATCGTTGAGATATTGCATTCAGCGTTTTAAAGCGCCTGTATACGTCGAATCAAACTGATCTAATGGTTAATCGCCTTGCAACGTTTTTTGCTGAATGTTATATTGAAGGGGGAGGGGTTAAAACACATTAAAATTATTTTTATCTGAGGGGAAGGGGTAATCTAAATTTAAAACTGTCGTTACTAAGGCTTAATTCTGAAATATTTTATGATTTCGATAAGGCATTCCACTAACTGTAATATCGTAAATATAGTGGCCCCCAATAGCAGCCCCAATGCCCCTCCGATATCACTCAGCAATGCCATCGGCTCATACGCAGGTGAGCTTTCGATTGCTGTGTATTCCATTGATGGGTAGAAGATATTGATCGCTACGTATTCCTTATTCAAAATCTCGGGCTTGATGCCTTCGAATTTTCTGGACACAAATTCTGCGAATCGGACAGAATATACGGATTGCGAAATTGAATATTTGTATTTGTTCGTGTAGCACTGTCTAGGGCAACTGGCGTTCTGAAATCCTTTTTTGAAGATATCAGCTAACACAGGTTCGCTGCATTGGTAATCTTCCAGAATTGTGCATATGCGATAAGGACCTGAAATCGAAAAGCGCAAAATACACATAATTTAGTTCAAGTAATAATACAGTTTAATGTTCGTTACCTTTACTACACGACAAACGATCAAGGCCGCCGAAAATTGGTCATGTAGTGAGCCTAAACCAAAGTTTAATTTAAATAAGCTTAAAATTTAGAAAAATATTGAACAGTCAAAAACGAAGTGCTTACTGAGTTTGTTGATCTACACGGTGAAATTTGTTTTCTTCAATTTGATACCAAATATATTATTTTAAAGCATTCATTGTGATTTATTGACTAATGTACAGTAGCTTCAGCAATCTGTTCGTCCTTATATTGATTGAACTGCGATCTATAAAGTAGCAGACATGTAAAGCTTTAGCCATTATAATATTACCAAACATAAGGCAGGACATTATGAAAAATTCTATGCTAAGTAGTGAAAAGCCTAGATTAGCTTCCTTGTGGTACGTATTAATTGTTTAAAAGTTATCAGATGATTTGTGTTCCGATACAAAATTTGAAGATTACTCAAATTTCATCAGTATCCAATTAGTTTTGGACAAATTAACTATGCAATCTCTGGCTTGATTCAGACTTCTCTCTTAGTGCACTGCCTACTGGCAGGTCCATGGTACATAACGCCTCCACTCTTCTCTGTCTTCCGCCTTCCTCTTCATTTCCACATATGAGTGGGTTTTTAAATCATCTAACATACATAATCTCGGCCTGCCCCTGCCTCTTTTTCCTTCCATTCTACCTTCTATGACCTCTTTTAATAGACCTTCCCCCCTTAGAATGTGTCCTATCCAGCTCTTCTTCCTATTTCTTAATACATTTATCAACTGTCTATCTGTGCCAACTCTCTCCAGGACTTCCTCATTTGTAACTTTTGAGTCCAGCTAATCCTCTCCATTCTTCTCCAAATCCACATTTCCAATGCCTCCAGTTTCCTAATATCTTCCTTCCTTAAGGTCCATGTTTCACATCCATACAATAGCGTGGTCCAAACCAAAGTTTTCACTATCTTTATCTTTGTGTCTTTCTTTAGACTTTTTGTTAATAGTTCTTTTCTACTACAAAGGCCGCTTTTGCTTGTGCAATCCTACTGCATATTTCTGTCTCACATTTCCCATCATCGGTTATAGTATGACCCAAATATTTGAAACTCCTTACCTGTTCCAATTTCGTACCATTTATTGTGATACTAACTCACCTTTATTATTGGACACTCTCATAACCTTGGTCTTTTTTATATTAATTGTCATGCCATATCTTAGGGCCGTATCATTCAGCCTATCCATTATCTTCTGCAATCCAATCTCGCTGCCCGCTACCATTCCTTGGTCATCTGCAAATCGTACATCTTGTAACAAATTCCCTCCTACTTTTATTCCTTCTTCCAAGTCTTCCATGGCTTCCTCCATCATTGCCTCAGACTTATTAAGGAATTATTATACACAAATTTTGCTATTATTTTCTCGCATTGGCCATTAGTGTAGGCTATACCCTACTGTATACCAATTTATTTTATTCATATTACATCTAGTTTGGCTAGCTTATTTTGTACTAATATACAAGTTCCATATTACCAGACAAATAGTTGGGTCTGCAGCCACATCTTTTGAAAGTGGTTTCCATAATATATTGAAACATGCAATTATTCGCACGATAATCGTCATCATCTTCGCATTGACTGTAAGGTGGTCCTAGTTCTGTTATCTAAAATAAAATAAATACGCCAGCATAGTGTACGGTTAGTCAGTGAAAGTTAATAGAACTAAAGATTACATACGAAAAAGGCAAAAAACAAGAAATATATAAAATATCAAATTAAACTAAATAAGACAAAAATAAAATAAATTATTTATTATTATTTTATTATAAAAAATAGTATTAAAGTATGGTGCATGACATCCAAAACGTAGGTAGGTAGTCTCATAAAACAGACTAAGCCTACTATTAAATTTTTTAATTGATTTTAGAAGAGATTAGCAAGTGTACTGTCAGATCGAATGATTGATATAATGTATGTCTCAATAGCGCAGTGGTTAGAGATGTTCGTTGAACTATTAAGTGACTGTTCTTCAGGTAAATTGAATTCTCATGGGTTCGATTCTCGGCCGCATTGATATGAGAGTAAAATCTTATATATTCACAGGACTAGTTTCACGGACAAAGGACTGAATTGCTTAACGGTTTAAACATATGGATTAATGGTGATAGATATCCACATAGCTGATCTTTCCAACGAGAATGTTCCAACAAATATTGAGAGTTACTATTAAAAACAATAACATGACAATAAATGCAGTAAGATATATGAAACTAGTGAATTGACATTTGGAAATATTGACGGACAGAAATATATCCTGCCGATTTCACATTTAAGAATAAACTTGTGATCCAAACTCTCAAAAAAGCCAAGTTGGCCTAAATAAATTGACATATCTGTTATCTTATTTAGGCACTGTATTTATTGCATTATGCAGGTATATATATACATGTATGTATATATATATTTATATTTATATTATATATATATATTTATATGTGTGTGTATATGTTTGTGTTAAACTTGACTCTGATGTTGACACACTGATAATTATGTCACACTGACAATTGCGTTGATGATCACAGGGAGGATTTTTTTTAACTGGAGAGATAGAAAATTAGTTTAAGATGATTTTCACATTTTCCGCTGATATTCTGTACGTAGGCTCAGTGATTCAAAAATATACGGATACCCCGGGAATGGAAGTTAACTACAAACCGTTTCTTTGTCCATAGAAACTGCTGAGAAAGAGCCGGGTGGAACAAAAAACCCGTATTCCCTCATTAAAGGTGGTTCCTTAGGATCATGAAGCATTATCTATAAAACACCAATTGCATTGTTAGTGATCAATGTTTAATTAAGCATTAATAATTTCGTAGAGCAATTGAAGAACAATGAAGTTCAAGCCAGGCTATAACGTATTTCTGAGTATTGTTTACATTCAGTGCAATATATACACTCTAGGTAGTTAGCAGACAGACATTATGAAGAAACTCGTTTATATTACACATTATCCCAAACAAAATGCCATTACGTAAATCGACGGCTCCAGCTTTTCCAATAACAGGTAAATCGTCTACTTATAGATAACTGCATAGTGCAGAAATTTAATAACTTATAGATATTATTCAACATAAACTGAATCATTTCAAAGCTTCTGCATACATGGGCTACTATAACCAATCATCATCATCATCTTCTTCCCTTGAATCTCAGTTCAACTAGAGTCGGGATACAAATAGACTGTCTCAAATCCTCTCTGTTGTGCATCATATCATCAGTAAATCCCCAATTTGAGACTTTTCCATTCGTTTAATTTTTTGTAGCAATTTATGGAGCCTAAGCGCTCACCAACCGAATGCCCTTTCTGACGTTGATATGGTTCATAGTGCTTTAGTCGCCTTCTACGATACGCGCAGTCACCGGTTGGTCAATTTTTCAAATAACCCGGACACAACACAGGTTATTATAACCAATACCCATAATTATTCTAGCACTAGAGGCATAACGAGCCTACCGATAATCTTGAAATTGATAGGATTTAACCAGCAGCCAATTTTCTCAAACATAGAGAAATTTCGTTTAAGTATCTAATATTGAAATGGAAGTTAGAGATATGCGAATAGAAGTACGATACATTATAAAATTTCAATGCATTTTGTGACCAATGTCCCTGCGACAGCTGCGAAGAAACAAAAGTGAACTCGTCAAGTACATTTTCTGCTAACGCATCTAGAAGTGCAATCATTGCTTTTCAAAGCGATGCTAAACGTAGGCGATATTTTCTTAATTGACAAATTTATTGATAATAATGTATGTGGTAAATGCAGAGAATCCATTAAAATATAATTGTTTAATGCGCCTTAATACTTTGAGTGCCGACTCATCTAAAACGCTTAGGACTAAAGATACACTAAAGATAGGCCGCCAGAGTGAGGGATGGCAGCGTATAGACTGTAGCAAGATAAACTAGTAAAGTATATAAATTCAATAATAGGTAGAATTCCCTTTAGGCTTACTGCAGTTTTACTTATTTACTTCGCAGAATCAAGAAGAGTTCTATAAAATTCACACATAAAGTTATAAGTTTCATCATTTAAATTTGATATTGTTAATGTAATTATGATTGAATATATACAGTATGTTAAATGCAATGTGACTAATAAGGAATTTATTACCCTGAATCCTGCTGCATAGGAGTTCATTACGAGATAATTGTCTTGATTAACGTAGAGTATCATAATCAATCCAAATGTCGCGCCCGGCTTTGTGCTTCTTATAGATTTTCCGTCTAATTCCAAAATATTGTAGTCAGAGTAAGTTCAAAGAAGCTTAAGACATTACAACGTACACCATACATACACAAGTATCCAATAAATTTATAAATTCAAGCCTTTGCTTCAAAACCAGAACCCAAGAAATGCCACTAACGCTTTGAACTTCCTCCTTCTTAAACATAATAATTATCCTTTGAACTACATTTGAGAATTTTAAATGTGCTTGGTTAAGTGGATCGCGTCTAATAATATCAAATAACACACAACAATTACAAATGAGATGAAATATAATTTTTTGTCGATATTATGCTGCTCGTAAAATAATGATCTTATCTACTACTATATTCATAAGCTTGACTTCGGCAGTTTCTAATTGGTAACGGATGTGAGTTGCGTTATTGCTTCTGTTTGCTGTATACTTTAGGTTATTGATTAGCCATTAAGCTAAAGCGGCATAAAGCAGCTCCCGGATAAGATCCAGATTTACGTTCATTGCGTTCAATTTCGCTTGCAATTATACAAGGCATAATGTACATATATGTACAAATCGAAAAGGGGCTTAAATACCCTGCAATCTGACGGTTCTGACTCGAAATAGAGTTGAATATTGTGGAAATATTGTCTCTTCTCTTCAGTGCACTGCCAAGTGGCAGGTTCAAGGTACATATTCATACTCAAAGTCTGCTTTCTCGCTCCATAAGAGCACTCCTTAGATCAAGAAGTTATTCCCTTCACAAAGTCTATGCCTTATCCATACCTTATGTAGCCTATAACTTGGGAAAAGTATGGCTTCTGAGATGGTTTCCCGTTGCCTTCCTCAGTTAGATGGATTAATTACCATTTAATCCTGGGGGAAAATATTTCATGGAGAGGTGGGTCCCCTATTGCCATCCTCAGCTCCTGCCTTTAGTCGCCTCTTACGTACACGCGGCAGATTGTTTGCGGTTGCCCAATTCTGCAGTGGTCCAACCACACCCGGGCACAACACGGGGAAATAAATAAGAGAAATATTGTATGATTTGGAATTTCATTATTTCAGGTTGATTGGCTGCTTCCAATCATTTCAGTATTACATAGTGAATCATCTTATGCTATATTATGCAATATTCTGTAAACAAAATTATTCACGCCGTCAAAAACGGGGGGAGGCAGAATTAAAACTAGAGGGAAGGCCCCCTTGGGCGACGGGCCTGAATATAATACTATAAAAAAGTTAAATCTGTTCAAATTACCCACATTCCGGAAACTGGATTATATATAATCAATGTCTAAGTCTTATTATGTAGTGATTTGTCTATAGTTAACTTAGAATGACCGCTGTTAACTACTAGATAACCTTTGAACAACCAACAAATTCCAAGTAAGTCTTCAATTTGATTAATATTACCTGTGTTTCTTTACCGAAGGCTATTGTATTTCTAAATCGATTTTGGTAAAGAATGGCTTCAATTTTTTTAATTTTAAGTTCATTTTGTCAGAGTAGAGGCAGACCTATAACGCTTTTTAAAAGAAATCTCGGGGGCCCGCTTTAGCCGGGAGGCCCTCAGCACGTGCTGATAAGTTTGGCATGGTAAATCCGGCCATGATGATTCCTATTCTGCAGTTCTAAACAAAAGGAAATTTTATGATGTTGCTTAAAAATATTTATTATGATTGCTCAAACGTTCAAGAGAAAGAAATCACTTAAACTTGCAATTACGTTTAATTTTGCTACTTTTAAATAAATAAAGCTTGAAAAATACACCCATGCATTTCCATGTAAGGTAATACTACATTTTAGTATGCCACGTGACAACTGCTATTATAATACTACATTTAATTTTCCCACATTCCGTCTGATTTCATCTGATTAATTTTATGCATTATTAATATTTAAGTGCTAAATAAAAGTCGTCATTATCGTCATCACTCCTTTATTTCAGACACAATTCCATAAGATACTGCAGGAATAGGATGATAGAAATAAGAGAAAAAGCAAATGTATTACGTAGCCAAACAGGAAGAGCAACATAACATAAACTGAAAACAGAGATCAAATTGGATAAAACCTTGACACTGAACAAACAAGAGCATTATTAGAATCTTCAAGGCTGTTATTGGTCAACAAAAAATTAAAGTCAATAATGTATCATAGATAAAAAGGTATAAATCTCTTAGAAAATTCTACAGAAAACTTGTAAACTTCATACAGATATAATTTTTTAAAATTTACATTGTAAAGAGTTATACCTGCATTCAGGGCGAAACACTTTCCCATTTCCGTGTCTATCTCAGTTATGTTAGTAGTATACGTTTGAAAGTCGAACGTAAACTATAAAATAATACAAAATTCACATTGAATGCTTCATTGTCTTCATCAAAAGTTAACACATTTAAGTCTACTTATCGGGCCAAATATACAGTAGCATAGGTTTCACAGTCGCTCGTGAGGAGATAAACTTGAATATATCACAATATTGACATATTTATTATTTTTGAATAATAATAATGTTACTGGTTTATAGCATTTGAAATATTCATATACATGTATATATTGTATATGAATTAAAACATATTATCAGAATTTTGTACATTTCATTTGCTCTTTTAATTAACTAAAAGCAATTCTATTTCCTTATAGTCACCAGCGGTTGCCGTGGTGATCCAGCAGTGAATAAAGCTTAACTTAGCACATCGTTTAATGATAGACATCAATGACGTGCATATTAGGCCTATACAGGATCAGGTTGATAAAGTTGAAGTCTAACTTTCATAAGTGAAACAGCCCTGGCGAAATCATGTCATGCAATGTTATAGGACTGACTTTAGACAACAATTAATTAATGTTATATGATGTAGTAATTATCTTACCGGGAAAGCAATGGCTTCTTCAACAGGCTGCGCAAGATCGTTTCTAATTTCTTCCCATTCTTCTCGTGAATAGTTCAGCATATGCACCAGAGTCTCATTAACATATGATTCTATGGAATACGGCGGGTACATGCTTTCAAGAATTTCGGCCAATCCTTACATTAAAATATAAAAATAGTCCATACAGCTCATAAAATAGATCATGGAATAGTTAATTGGCTGTGGGCCTATTGGGCAGTGCGGTCAGATGCCTTCCCAATGCTTTTCTTATGGGTATGTTGTCACTCTTGCCGTGCCACCTTTTTGTTCAACTGCTGTGTGATTAAGACTACGTCATTGCCCATCCACTTTCAAATAAATGTGGCTTTTCAATGGCTATGAAATATTTCAGTGTGTTTGATGAACTAGTGACAAAGCAAGAGATCATTGTTGGAGTGACCAGTGCAATGTGATGAATTAGCGGATTATGAAAAAAGAGAGCTCTTTGATCGAATGTGCAAGAAATTAAGATAATTGACACGAACCGGTAAGTAGAGAGAGTGCTATAAATGGCAATAACGAAGAATTGAAGACAGAGATGGCTGAAGTTATGGAAACATGGAGAGAAAATGATGAGGAGTTGTATGATAAGCCCGGGAAGCCAGTTCAGGAGAAAATTAAGCTCAAAAGAAAAAAAGGGCCCTGACTTGATGAAGATAAATCGATCTATTTCAATATTTCAGAGCCCTTTTCTATACCGCAATAGGAGGAATAAAGAAAGGAAATGGAGCAAGCATTTATTACATTCCAACAAAATATTGTAGAGAATGTTGCAGGGATAGAAAATCATTTAAAAGCTATTTGAAAAATGTCTAAAAGTATACACACTGGTATTTGGCAAAGAGATTTTACCACTTCAGTGATAATCAAATCCTTAAAAGCCAATTCTATTTCGTGATCGGAATATAGACAAATTAGTTTAATACCTCAGGGTCCATGCAACGAATTATGTACTAAATAAATATGTAAATGTAATAATTGTAACAAATAATCGCATTCAATCGAAGTAATAATTGAAGTAAAAAATACAAATATGAAGTAATAATCGAAGTATAATTGGCAGAAGGCTAGTGAGAGAGTGAGTTAGAGAGAGAAAGATAAAGAGAGAAAGATACAGAGAGAAAGATACAGAGAGTGAAAGAGAGAGAGAGACGGAGAGAGAAAGAGAAATATAATATATATATATATATATATATATATATATATATATATATATATATATATATATATATATATATATATATATATATATATATATATATATACTATATACATATGATATTAAGCAAAACACAATTTGGTGTTAGGAAAAGGTGCGCAAAAGAGAAGCAACAGGGGTAATGAGTTCCCTTTGTGAACGAAGCTGTGAATATGGGAATGGAGTCTTATGTGCTTAATAGATTTTGGATTGCCTTTGACATGGTAGACAGAATGTCGATGCTTAATGTCTTGAAAAAAAAGTGACTGAACAGATAAAGATTAATTCTAAATTTGAACATGAGCCAATGAATTGTGATTCTGAGTATACATATACCACTGGCTCCAACCAGTGATATATATATATATATATATATATATATATATATATATATATCACTGGTTATATATATATATATCACTGGTTATATTATATATATATATATATATATATATAATATATATTTCCTCAGTTTCCTCACTTGAAAGCGATGTCAGTGACGGGCGAGACCAGGATTTGAACCCCACACATATTGATCCGCGGTCGAGTATCAAACCGATGTCGCCACTGGCTCCAACCAGTGATATATATATATATATATATATATATATATATATAATATAACCAGTGATATATATAATATAACCAGTGATACATATATATATATAACCAGTGATATATATAATATAACCAGTGATACATATATATATATAACCAGTGATATATATATATATATATATATATATATATATATATATATATATATATATATATATCACTGGTTGGAGCCAGTGGCGACATCGGTTTGATACTCGACCGCGGATCAATATGTGTGGGGTTCAAATCCTGGTCTCGCCCGTCACTGACATCGCTTTCAAGTGAGGAAACTGACGTTAACATTAGCTTTACCAGCTATATATATGTATATATATTATTATATATATAATTATATATATACACATATATAGGTTAAATAGGCTATATATATATATATATGCTATAATAGGCTATATACATATATAGCTTATTATATGTTATATATATAATTATATATACTGTATATACAGACTGCGTCAAAAAAACTTGACCCCCTACAGAAAATTTTCTATAACTTCGGTGTAAGATATATCTTTCTCGCGCAAATTTTAGCGATAATATACGATCCAATTCTACATGTATACTGAAAAATTCACGGAAATATATTTACCAGAATTAGAGTTACAGATCTTTTTGCTCCATGCCCCTACCTCTTCTAGGTTCTCCAAGCAGTTTGTCACCGAATACTCCTGATTAGAGCCCTTCATTGATTTTTTGTTTTGGTAGTAGCAATCATGCGAACTGATGCGGCAGAAACCCCTAGTACTTGAGATATCTGACGTGTGTTAAGACTTGTTCCATGCTCTCCTTCCTTAGAACCAATTAGTTCCTCAACAGCAGCAATATTGGTAGGAATTCTGGCACTTTTAGGCCAGTCACTGTCCGCTTTTCTACCAGTTGATCTCTCTCTGCAATCTTCCGACAAATACTCTTAATAGTCGACAAGGACCATCCTTTCAGCGGATAGGCTTGCTTTATTCTTTTCACCCCGTAACCTTGCTCATGGAGTATTTGTATCCGCAACTTATAGTGATATAGTGGTAAACTGCTTAGAGAATCTATAAGAGGTAAGGAAATAGCGCAAAATGATCTGTAACTCGCAATGTGGTACATATATTTCCGTAAATTTTCAACATACATGTAGAATTGGACCATGAATAATCGCTTCAATTTATGTGATAAGTAGACATCAAATACCTAAGTTATAGAAAGTTTTCTGTAAGAGAACCTATAAGAAGTAGGGGCATGGCGCAAAAAGATTTGTAACTCGAATTGTGATGAATATATTTCCATAAAAATTGCAGCATATGTGTATAATTGGACCATAAATAATCGCTTAAATATACATGATAAGGAGACATCGGATACAAAAGTTATAGAAAATTTTCTGTACGGGGTCAGTTTTTGACGCAGTCTGTATAAATAAATAAATAAATAAATAAATAAATAAATAAATAAATATATATATATATATATATATATATATATAGAGAGAGAGAGAGAGAGAGAGAGGTACAAAATAAGAAAGAGAAGACAGAATGAATGAAAGCAATTTTTTCTCTCTTATCAGGATTTTCTACAATCTCAATTCAATATTTCTCATAAGTATTTGAAGGTCTGAATTGATTTACTAGCCACACAGGGTTGTACTCAGTACATTGTACAATTGTACATTGATGATCATGAGTTTGTAATGCTATTATTGCACCTCTGTTTAACCAAAATATAATGTAACTGCTACCTTTCCAGATATCCAGATGTTCTAATTGTGTATCTTCTTTGTTTCTTGCATATGGGCCCATTATTTCTCCAGTAGAAATGAAAAAAAATTTGTCACTCACAAATTTCCCGCTCAGAGACCAAACTAACCCAAATTTCAAGATGTACATCAAAAGGTCTATGTCAACGCGAAATGATGATAGTTTAAAAATATCACTATTTTGCTTTTAAAAGTGATCAGATATTTTTATACGCCTAATATGAACTAATTTTTGCAATCGCTTTAAAGATTTATTCTAATTTTCTATAATTCAGAAACTATTTGGTTAGAAATTTTAACTTCACAAAAGCTAAAGTGCATATATAATAAAATACGTTCATAAATCTAAAGGTACTTACCATATTTTACAGCCGCATTTCTTCGATACAGGTTCTCATTACAGATCGTAATTTGAGGAAAATACAGTTCAGTGGAATACTCGTAGCTGTATGATACCGAAGTTGGAAACCCGACAAAGTATGCAATTCTCTCTTGAATCTGATATGTAGCGAGAGCGAGACCTCCAAGAACCAACAGAAACCATGTAGCACGACTCATAAAACATCTATCTGGGTCCGCTAATTGAGGAATTCCAAGCACTGTCATCTGCTCCACGTGCCTTTCCATTATTTGCCTTTGCTTGGACACAGCAGATTGTTCTGACATGTAAGAGTTGGGATGTTTGAAGGGTGAATCTTTCATTGTCGGATTCATGATGGTATTGGAAGAGATAATATGAAAAAATGTTTAAGTGTTGATATAAATCGTCGTTGAATTGTTAAAAGTAGTTTCCACTTGCTTAGTTAACTAGACTGGGAAGAAGTTCATTTAATAAGTTTTTCTCAAAGTTTAAAAATTTAGCTTAGTACACCTGATTTATTCGTTTCTTCACATTTATCAAAATAAACGGAAAGAAATGCAGACACAATGTGTGAATTGGCAATTAAGGCTCACACTAGCACATACATAATCCGTAAATAGTTTTAGTAAATGTACAATTAGTCGAAAGTAGAGTTTCGTAAATATATAATCGATATTATAGTTTCATAAAATATTTAAATATAATGCATGCCAAATTGCTCAAATACAAATATTAAATAGTTTAATGCTTAAACGCTAAGCGTAAAAACAACATATAAACAGGATTAATAACTGTGAGACATATTTCGCAGAAAATGTAAAAAATAGACTTCTGTAGGTTTATACCTGATTTAACTTGATCAACCCACAAACCCTTAAAAATCTGACACGGAGCATTCCAGGTATCAACGGACCTATTTTTAAAGGAGTACCTATCCTTATTATTAAGATATGAGTTTATATAGACCTTTTATAATATGACATTATAGTGGTAACTCTGCTCACATAATAAACAAAGCCTAGTGGGAGAGTGGGGAGGCGTGTGTATATTGACGGCTGGCAATGTGCAGCATATTCGCATATATTTATTATGTAGTTCTTCATTTATTTGCAGAATGGTATTTAAAATTTTAAAGAAATTATATTTTAATTACTTGTCAAATTATGATAAACATATGTCTTAATTTACATTTAATGTATGTCAATATTGACTATATAGAGGGAATATATGACGTTTTAGGATATATTGCATTGACGTTGAATTCCGCAAAACGAAGTTTATCGTTGCACGTTGACGCCCTCCAACGAATGAAAAAATATATATTGTGATTTTTCAAATTAAACACCATTTATAAAAGATCTATCTTTATAGTGAAGTCCAGCAGAAACTGATGTCATATCAGCTTCCATCTCTCCTGTAATCGCTAATCATTTAATCCCTAATCGCCATCAAAAGTTAACAATATTTCTGAACAGAGCTCAACTTTTAACAAAACAAGTTTTCAGTTGCTTTTTAGACAAAAGTTTAACGCTGCGAGACTTTCGCATTTTTGGAATTATGCGTCGTTGGAATATACAGAATTGTCGGGAAATATCAATATCACTGCTTTCCCTTGACTACCAGTTATCTTCGCGAAGGTGCATTGTCTGCAATGACTTCCATGAAAGCGAAGTACAGAACTAGACTGAGTGTTTCTGTTTCTGTTTCTGAGTGTTTCTGTTTCTGAGTGTTTCTGTTTCTGAATGTTTCTGTTTCTGAGTGTTGCTGTTTCTGCATGTTTCTGAAGGCTGTGACTGTCACCACTTGCTTCATGTATTTATTTCCTTATTAGTTCTAAGCAAACGCATCCATTCCACTAGTAACTCTTCACTACTGATTAGCTGCTAATACGTGGTATTTAGCTGTAACAGATTTTCTAATAACTACACTTTATTGTACAACAGTATAAACATTTTGTAGACAATTTGTAATTTTGTTCCAAAAGAAGGCAATATACTATCTGTATATTTTTATCATTACCGTAAATCAACAGTGTTTTGCTCTCTATTAAACTACTTAACAAACATTTTAACAATGATATTAGTATACACAAATTTCTTAAATGTCTGATTTATAATCTTAAGATAGACACTATGGTGTGGGTCACCCAGTAGCTGATTTAATTATTTTTAGTGTGTCCCCATGCAACATGTTTGAGAACCTCTGGTTTAGTGAAACTTTTTACAGACGTTATTATTTATTAGGTATATTTCAGCCTTTTCTGTGCGGATTCCAAATATTCGATTAGCAATCTAGGGTCGGTCTATAAAAGACAGTAAAAGCTTAAAGAACAACTCTTTATTTTCTTGTTTTGAATCAATTCATGATACGAGGGATTTCGGCATCGCTCTATTACAGATATTCATAACTTGATAGGAAACCGATAAGTTTTGTGCGAATAACAGAATCTCTTTCTGGTCAGGCGGTATTAATATAATAGCTGTAGTCAATAAGCGATTATTCGTATTGCAAAAGGATATTACATGACTTGTGCTCTATTAAGCCAGTATAATTCACAGTAAAGGACAACGGTACATCGCAGAATAAATATGGCTAGACGTAATATGCCAGATCATGGGCTTTCAGAGTTGTTCTCAAAATTCTGGGATTTGGATGTGAATAGATGTGAACCGGGAGTGGACTATGAACTTGATCTTCAGTGGTATCTTAAAGGGACTAATATGAGACTTCCCGACAAAGCTAGAAGAAATTTCTTCAAATATTTCAATGAGCCGAAAGTTTTTGGAAAACCCACTTATCATGCATTTAGGCTACTTCTCGACAACTACGAATCGAACACGTCAATGCCAGAAACAATAACGCCTCAGGAGGAATGGGAAAATCGTAACTTCCTGGACAATATATGTCAGACAGCTGTGATGAAGGAGGCTCACAGATATCTCGCTCAGAACAGAAGAGCGCCAGCCGATCTGCCTGGCTTCCAGCAGCAGTTGTACGACATCTGGTTCAAGATCTATCAGAGGACGCTCGAGGACTGGGAACCTAACTCGTGCGGCTTTGAGCACGTCTTTGTTGGGGAGACTCGTGAGCACAAGGTGATGGGGTTTCACAACTGGCTGCAGTTCTACCTGCAGGAGAAGGCTGGTCACATAGACTATAGAGGTTACTTCAAACGAGGCACGACTGAGGAGACGGAACCTTCGCCCAGACTGGTAACTCTGCAGTTCATGTGGCAGAAGTGGAGTGGCAAGCCGAAAGGCAGCCTGTTTGTCGGTCCCAGTCCAGAGTTCGAGGTGGCAGTGTACACTGTGCTGTTCTTGATGCGTAGAGAGAAAGCGTTGGTTCGTATAAAGAACTACGAAGTGGAGTTAATATGCCATACTCATGGTAATAGTATTGGGTCAGCCTACCCTATCTCAAAGTCTGACTAAGATAAAGATATATTCAACTCAGCCTTTGATATTTGTCGGAAGCGCTGAAGATGTATAAAATCGTTTCTTCTCTATTCAATTCTAGCTCTATTTACTTTGTTTTCAGTGTATCTAGTAAACTGCACGTGTCGTAAGAGGCGACTGAGTAAGAATCGAGTAAGACAACGAGAAACCATCTTAGAAGCTATATTATTCTCACCCTTTGGACACATTAAGGTGTACTAAGGCAAAACCTTTTCGTAGGGTGATAATAGATCAACTCGTTGATCGATTGGGTGCTCTTTATGGAGAGTCAAAAGCAGCACAATAATGGGAAAGTGTACTTTAGACTTGCTATTGGGCATAACACTAGAAATGGAGAGATTAAAATACATTTATTTGTTTCTAACTTTAAGTGCAATCAATTAACCTAAAGGTATCATTATGAGTGCTTTTTAAGATTTTACATTTAGATTGCGTATTTAATGTCCAAATATTATTTGACAGTATCTGCGTAAAGATAAAAGAGGCTGGGTCAGGAAAACATAAGCTGATATTATTTATGTAAATGGTAAGTCGTCTACAGACCACAAAAGATGCCCACTAGGAGTAATCCAAACTATTCTTAACCGACTGTATTCTATCTGGCAAAAGTTTAAATCATGGATCATTCCTCAGACTTTTTGAGGGGTAGGTGTAAATTAATTAAATTGTATTGGCCATTAATGAAATAGTTCAAAGAATTAGGAAAATTCTCTAATTTCGTATCAGAAATTGAATTCTTAATTCTTATCGTGTTAATTTAAATAATAATATTGTTATTATTAATAAAGTTTAACATTCGTTTCAGCATCCAAGGATGATGTTAGGGACGTCAATAAACAGAGTCATAATTGACGTCTAAACCATTTGTGTAAATCTACTCCCATGAAAGTATTGTTTAATAATATCACGCAAAAACTTAGTATATCTAGCTATCAATAGAATTGATCCATTACAGTAAAGCCATTTCAAGGCTTTCATTTCATATCGATGGACGGTGTTCACGCGTGAAAGGAAAATAATGATGATATTGACTCTAGAAAAGCTTATCGTCATTCACTATGCAATATTAAAACATCCAGTATTTCAATGCCTCTGGATTCTGACGCGCTCACACATGCAGCGCTCAGACGTGACTTTCTGCTCTAGGAACTATGGCCAAAGCCCATAGATACTAAATATTGCATCAAGTAACAGATTAATTATAGAGAATAAAATATCAGCCGTCCATGCAGTCGTTCAATAGACTGAATAAAACTAAACACTTGCGTTTAATGTGCCATATATCCCTATTCGGGATCAATACGGAAAATATTAGAAAGGAAAATGGAACATTAACGTCAGCTATCTATCGGCCCGAATAAACCATGTGTACACGATTAGGTTATTATTCGCCCTTCTGAAGATAAAAACCCACATCTCAACGCAGTCGTGGACTCTCGATCTCTCGTTCAAGGGTCGAGCTCACTACCACTGCGCCATGAGAGTACAATGGACTGTGTAACCAGTAGTATTATCATTCTGGTTGATAAGTTCAATATGATACGTGTTTCGTATTTGATATAAATTATTGTACCATACATACAATTTATTTATTTATCTGCGCTGTTCTCACTTGTGTAACGATCCTGATGGTGCCAATCAGACAATGTCTAAGAAAACTGGATACTCAGATAGAACCACATCATCATCATATTCCCTTGAATCCCGGTTAATCTAGGGTGGGGATACGAATAGACTGTCTCAAATCCTCTCTATCCTACATCATATCATCAATCTTCTATTTGATACATATCCATTCGCTTAATTTTTATAGCAAATTCTGGAGCCTAACCAACCGAATGCCCATTCTGAAGTTGGTATGGATCTTAATGTTTTAGTCACCTTCTACGGCACGTACCGGTTGCTCAATTCTTCAAACAACCCAGACACAACACGGAGAACGCAGATAAAACCACATTTCGAATTATTTTTATTTTCATGTAAGTACTTAATTCTGTACTTTACTTGACGCCTATAACGGTCAAAGTCGCAGAACGCTGGGTTCCTAAATAAGTCTCTCTCTTTAAGCTCCCTAATGGCAGGTCCATGGAATGAATATTTCTCAATTAATTCTACATATGCATATTCAGTTTAGCTTTTAGATTTATGCGAATTCTTGTGAAATGATCTAATTTTAGCTTTCATTAATTAAATCGATCCGCCTCTAACCCTAAACAATTTTTCTTCCTTGCATTTCATCTTTCATCAAACCATGCTACTTTGTGGCACGTTCATTGCAGATCTTAATTCTAATTCCTGTATTTTTAATAAGCTACATATACCTGTATGAAACGATTATCTTATTTGTAATATTGTGAGTTCAATTATTCGCGTTGCACCTTTCATTGTAACAGTATTCTTAACACTTCTTGTCGAGAGTTTCTACTTGTTTATGCTATTCTCTTTACCTCTCTAAGTCTACGTTTTATTTCCGTTTCGCGCTTTCCTAGAAACTTCTCTCTTAATGCACTGCCTACTGGCAGGCCCACGGTATATAACGCCTCTAATCATCTCTATCTACCGTCTTTTTCTTCATGTCTACATACGAATGGATCTTTAAATTATATATAACATTCCTTGTGATATACCATTATTCCTGGGGGATTCTGCTTATTATGAGGTGGGCCCCTATGCCTTCCTCAGCTTCGACTAACATTTACTGGGCAGGGGCGTCATTCCCTGAGAAAATAATACTGTTTACCTAAAAATTTCTGCATCATTAACAACCACCTAAGAATTCCATGATTAAACATGTAAAAATCTACATATAAGTACAAGTATACTGTGGTCCATGATGATCGAAAATTGAGTTGTACCGCTACTAGATTCTTTACATCCCAAATTTAAATCTAGCAGATACAATAAAGATTGATAAAATCACATAATTATTCTTTTAAAACGCATAATATGAATACTGCTATGCATCATCATCTCCACTGGCCCCCAATCTTTGAAGTATTTAGTTCAAGAATTCTTCCTTTAGGTTTTCAATACATACATAGGCCTTCTTTCCTTTGGACGGTAAAATCCAATATCTTCCGCCATAGGTCAATATTCTGACCTCTGCCTCGAATCACGGACGCGTAAGATTTTTGTCTATTTTTCTTTCTCTCTCTCTCACTCTCTCTCTCTCTCTCTATTTATCTATCTCTCTCCCTCTTGCTATCTATATCTAATAGATAGATAGCCTGACGTTAACCTTAGCTTTAGCTTTCAATCTCTTTCTCTATCTTTTTCAATCTCTCTCTCTCTCTCTCTCTCTCTATCTATCTATCTATCTATCTATCTATCTATCTATCTATCTATCTATCTATCTATCTATCTATCTATCTATCTATCTATCTATCGATCTATCTATCTATCTATCTATCTATTTATCTATCTAATCTATCTATCTATCTATCTATCTATCTATCTATCTATCTATCTATCTATCTATCTATCTATCTATCTATTCTATCTATCTATCTATCTATCTATCTATCTATCTATCTATCTATCTATCTATCTATCTATCTATCTATCTATCTATCTATCTATCTATCTATCTATCTAGCTATCTATCTATCTATCTATCTATCTATCTATCTATCTATCTATCTATCTATCTATCTGTCTATCTATCTATCTATCTATCTATCTATCTATCTATCTATCTATCTATCTATCTATCTATCTATCTATCTATCTATCTATCTATCTATATCTATCTATCTATCTATCTATCTATCTATCTCTCTCTCTCTCTCTCTCTCTCTCTCTCTCTCTCTCAAACTCTCTCTCTCTCAATCTCTCTCTCTCTCTTTTGCGGTCTGGGTATGCCCTGTTGTCACCATGTTATATGCAGCTATGGGGTAAGATCAATCAATAATAAGTTACGAATTTCATTCACATATTAACTGCACAAGCTGTTAATCAAAAGTGAAATCAACCAATATTAATTACATGTATAATATTACACAGATACACTCATATTATACTACACAACGGCGCGTTATTAATCAATAATGCATTATCGGGTGTATCCTGTCTATTGAGTAACTCGACTTCCTCTCTAGGGAAGGTATCAGTATTCTATGTAACTCTTGAAATATCGCGACTACAAAATATTGTCCCAAACCCACCCAACAATCATCAGTCGGCTAGTCGTCAACGTGATTTCCTACGGGATCTAAACGAATGAAAATAATTAGGCCGGACGCGGTGATTAAAAAATGGGGGGGGGGCTCATGGGAAGTCAGTTCCACTAGCTCTCAATGTTTCTGAGGTGAGTTCCACTGCTAGAGGTCCATATTAGATACTCTCTCTCTTAGTGCACTGCCTACTGGCAGGTCTATGGTACATAACACCTCCACTCTTCTCTGTCTTCCGCCTTCCTCTTCATTTCCACATATGAGTGGGTCTTTAAATCATCTAACATATCTAATCTCGGCCTGCCCCTGCCTCTTTTTTCTTCCATTATACCTTCTATGACCTCTTTTAATAGACCTTCCCCCCTTAGAATGTGTCCTATCCATCTCTTCTTCCTATTTCTTAATACATTTATCAACTGTATATCTGTGCCAACTCTCCCGAGGACTTCCTCATTTGTAACCTTCTTTTAGTCCAGCTAATCCTCTTCATTCTTCTCCAAATCCACATTTCCAATGCCTCCAGTTTCCTAATATATTTCTTTCTTAAGGTCAATGTTTCACATCCATACAATAGCGTGGTCCAAACCAAAGTTTTCACTATCTTTATCTTTGTATCTTTCTTTAGACTTTTTTTTAATAGTTCTTTTCTACTACCAAAGGCCGCTTTTGCTTGTGCAATCCTACCGCATATTTCTGTCTCACATTTCCCATCATCGGTTATAGTATGACCCAAATATTTGAAACTCCTTACCTGTTCCAGTTTCGTACCATTTATTGTGATACTAACTTCACCTTTATTATTGGACACTCTCATAACCTTCGTCTTTTTTATATTAATCTTCATGCCATATCTCAAAGCCGTATCATTCAGCCTATTCATTATCTTCTGCAATCCAATCTCGCTGCCCGCTATCATTCCTTGGTCATCTGCAAATCGTACATCATGTAACAAATTCCCTCCTACTTTTATTCCTTCTTCCAAGTCTTCCATGGCTTCCTCCATCATTGCTTCAGCGTAAATGTTAAACAGCAGCGGCGAAATGCTACAACCTTGTCATACTCCACGTCCTATTTCACCTTCTTCTGGGTATTCTTGTTGGATTTTGATTACTGCTTTTTGATTCATGTATAAGCTCAAAATTAGTCGTCTATCTCTCCAGTCAAATCCTGTTCTTTTTAAGATATTCATCATCGTTATCCAATCAATCCTATTAAAGGCCTTCTCGAAGTCTACAAAGCATACAAAAACGTCATTACCATATTCTAAGCTTCTTTCGCAAAAAACTCGCATTACTCCTATTGCTTCTCTTATGACGCATCCTTTCCTAAAACCAAATTGTGTCTTGCTCAGTATCATCTCTGTTTTCGACTGAATGCGATTATTTACTATCTTTAATAAGGTCTTCGATGCATGAGGTATGAAGCTGATTGTTCTGTAATCCGAGCTCTACACAGCATTGGCTTTTTTGGGAATTGGAATCATCACTGACTTGGTAAAGTCGTCTGGCCAAATACCTGTATTGTACACTTCCATACATACCTCATTGACTTATTGAGTGTTTCTCCTTCCATCATTTTCAAGAATTCTGCTGGGATTTCATCTATTCCGGCTGCCTTTCCCTTCTTCATACTGCTAATTGCAGAATAAATTTCCTCTTTCATTAAATCGGGGCCCCTTTGACGTCTTCTATGATATTCTCTTCTTCTATTTTAATATCCTCTTGAACTGGTTTCGCAGCCTTATCATATAATTCCTCTACATATTCTCTTCATCTTTCTTTTACTGCTTCCAGCTCTGTCTTCAATTCCCCATCTTTACCCTTTATACTAATGTTCTTTGCATCTCCTTTCTTTTTCTTATCGGTTCTTGTTAATATCCTGACTTCCTGGTGTAATAGATCCGACCTCCCTCTTCTATCATATTCTGCTGAATCATCACACTTTTCATTCCACCAATGATCTTTTGCTTTGTCTGTAATTCTTCTAAGTTCACTGTTTAAGCTTCTGTATTTTCCTTCGGCCATGACTGGTGTCAATACTTTTCCATTTCCTCCTTTCATCCATTTTGTCTAGCATCTCGCTTCTGATCCAAGGCTTTTTTTAGCTGTATTTGCTTTAAGAAGGCCACAAACTTCTTTTGCACCTATTTTAATAGCTTCTTTTAGCTGACACCATCTTTCATTTACCCCTGTTTTTTCGTAGTCCTTCATTTCCTTAACTTCTCTTTCCACTGCTTCCTGAAACTGACTTCTTTTCTCGTTCAATCCGTTCGAATTTTCGTCGCTTACTGCTTTTCTTCTTAAGTATTTTCTTCAGCTGAAGCCCTACTTTTGCCATTACTAGATTGTGGTCTGAATTAATATCGGCTCCTGGATAAGCTTTTGAATTCTTCACACTATTCCTGTACCGTTGCTTTATCAGAATATAATCTGGTATCTTCCCTCGTTTCCGGTGCTTCCTGGTTTCTTCCATGTGTAACGCCTTCTCTTCTCATGTTTTAATCAAGTGTTGGACACTAATCTCATTCTATTGCAAAAGCAACCAATTTCTGTCGTCTCTCATTTCTTTTTCCTAGACCATATTCCCCAACTTCATTTCCATCTCTCCCTTCACCCACCATCGCGTTTCAATCTCCCATAACTATCACTTGATATGTGGCTTTTTCTCCTTTAGTCATTCATTCTATTTTTTCGTACATCACTTCAATTTCCTCATCCTCTGAGGCTGATGTAGGCATGTAGATTTGGATAAACACCAAATCTACTGGATCTGCTTTGATCCGCACTAACATCAGTCTGTCACTGCACTGGAGAATCTTTGTTACTCGTTCACTTAAATTTCTATCCAATACTGCGGGCCTTGTATAATAGAAGGGTGCCAGAAAAATTTAGACCGTTTCACTAGCTTTCAATTTCAACTTTAACTACCGTATACAAGTAAATTATTATTGCCACACCCTTCTCCCTTTTATCTCCTCTGGAGTATATAACCCTGTACCCACTACTTATAAAATCTCCAGTTCCCAACCACCTTATTTCATTCATCCCTAGGACATTTATTTTTCCTTTCTCCATATCCCTCTTTACATTTTCTAACTTTCCCCTTTCACTCATAGTTCTCACATTCCATGTGCCCACACTTATCATTTTGGGGCGCATGGAATGTCCTCTTGGTCTATCTGTGGGGCACCCAAGGTGCCGTCTGGCCGTGAGATTCTTACCACCCCCTCCCCATTTAAGGGGTGCACGGGACTGGGGCGCTCATTTTTGTCGTGATATACCATTATTTTTTTTGGGGATGTGCTTTTGACGAGGTGGGCCCCCTATGCCTTCCTTAGCTTTGACTGACATTTACCGGGCAGGGGGCGTCAATACCTGAGAAAACTATCCTGTTTACCCTACCATATTAGATACTAGGAGATTTAAATATGCATTACAGGGGGCCCGAAAAGTCCTGACCATTCCAATCACTAGCTCTGAACTCTCACTTTAACCACTGTCCGTACAATATAATTAAATTGACAGTTAATTGAAAGAGTATTAATAATTTATATTTCCAATTAAATGCAAACGTTTTATATATCACCGTTGTTATGATTATATTACGCCAGTTGTCTCTCTGGCTGTCTGTCTGAAGTAACGCTGAGCGTCGTGATTCCTATTTGAAATTTATCAATTTGTTACGCTAATTACAGATCTATCACTTCTTCATTCTAAACTTCAATTAATATACTGAGTATATGATGAAAGTTAATAACAGAGTCATAAGACCCATATCGCTAAATTTAGCTCTAACATTTATTCATTCTCAACTTAAATTTATATACACAGTATACAGTATAATGAAGGTTTATAACAGCGCCATAACACTCATGACGAGATTTAACTTGCATCGTTTTTAGACCCACACTCTGCTCATCGGATTGGAATTGGTACACTAGTGCTCAATTTTGTCATGGACGACAGTAGAACTCTGATTCTGTTGTTGTTGATGTTGACGCTGTACTTGTGGTTGTTGTATGCTTTGTTCATTCTCAACTTATTTTCATATGATCTGTAAATATAGTATCTTGAATTTCTATACCGATTGTATTGAATTAACTCAGTCTAGTCTTATATTGACAACTTGTAGGTCCAGTGCGGATCCTTGAATTTCTTAAGGGGGAGGGCCGACATTTTTTGGCAGTATTCAATTTTATTTCTTATGCACATGCCTTCTTCTGACAAGTTACGCAACCAGCAAAGTGCTGGAGGAGGGCTCAAAATTTCCTCATATCCATTTATCTTATGCCCCACTAAAACCCGCACTACAGTCAGGGGAAAACATAAAAAACTAAAATCCTGCATTTCTTTTAGAAAAATTAGGTAAATATTTTCCTCCCTGAGACAAAAGCGGATCGATCTGAAATAATTGCAAAAGTGACCTAATTTGAGAGGGGGGGGGCTCGAGCCCCTCCCAGCCAAGGCTGTTTGCGCCACTGCTCCGGGATGGAAATCACATTTTTATGTACATCCTTTTTTACTTGTATGCGGTGGTTAAAGTTGAAATTGAAAGCTAGTGAAACGGTCTAAATTTTTCTGGCCCCCTTCTATTATACAAGGCCCGCAGTATTTTACACACTGGCCACTAGCGGAGGAACGGACTCAGAAAAATGTAGAGCTAGTTGAACTGAGTTCCCTCGCTTCCCTCCTACCCCTTACCACTTAAACCAGGCTCTTACATAAATACACAGAGCTATGTTAAATATGAATTATGACGCTCAGTGTTACTTCAGACAGACAGACATAGAGACTGACAGACAGAACTGGCTCCATATAAGTATAATAATTAAATTAGTTGAGGGCACTGCATGTTATTAATAAAGTTGATGGCCAAGCTCGTAGTATACAGTAGTCGAGAGAGAATCGGGAGATCATTGATTTGAACTTTTAGACGGGACGTCTTTTGATAGCAACATTTGGTTAGAATGACGTGAACATTTGACAAACAGCTCGAAGTATCAGACCTAGGCCTACATGGTATTTTATGTTTATTTTAGCAGATAATATTCTAAAATATTTTCTTGTATTTTATCGTCAATGGCTATATTAATCTGCGTATAGACCTACTGTTAATTGTTGGCTTTTAAATTTTTATGGATAGCCAAAAAACATTTTAAGCCTAAGCAAAATCAAATAATCGTTATAGCGTTTTGGAGTAATTATAAATTAATTCTTAGTTATCTGATTATTTTTAAGTGTATTGAGACTTTGCCCGTTAAACCTCTGATTTTAGGATAGGTCTACATTATATGGCTGAAGGTCTTGAGGCATCAATGAATAGCCTTTATTAACACTAAAACATGTTCAGAAACGCCGTGAGCAAAAAAGCTGGTAAAGCTAATGTTAACGTCAGTTTCCTCACTCGAAAGTGATGTCAGTGACAGAAGAGCCTAGCATTTGCAAGCCGCACATACTGATCCGCGGTCGAATATCTTATCGACATCGCTACTGGTTCCAGCCAGAACATACTAAACAAAAGGTCCACGATCCACAGTACATACTATACAAAATGTTAGATATTTCATATATTCTAAAATGACACCGATACAGTTATAGTTTCATCGAAAAGTAAAATTTCAAGCTGTAGTTTAAAATTATTCTTAATAAAAGAGGTATAATATCCATCGTGTTTTACTTATAAACGGTTCAATGGCCGATAAGATAGCTGATAAACAGGTAGTCACAGATTTGAGTCAATTCCGGTATTCTCTCACAGTACCTCTAATGGTTAAGAAGAAGATGAAGTTTAAATATAACATGTAATATATTAATATTAATTGTAATTGTATTTCAATTTTCCATTATAGAGTATTATTTGTATTAATTAAACTATGAATTAATGCGAACAAATGTTTTAAATTTTTATTTTCTTGCAACATCAAACCATATGAGAAAAATCTGTGTGTCCACAAATTATATATTATGTAGATAGAAGAGAAAAAACATAAATTATTTTGTTGTGCAATAAAATAGAAATAATTGTAAAAAAAAGTAAAACAAAACTTAAACATTTCTAAATAAGGCCCTACATTTCACACGGAATCACATAACCTAGTAGAGCGTTTTCGAATATTAAAACATACTAATAAAAATCACAAATACATATAGGCCTATCTATATAAGGACATATTAGATAGATTCTATATCTTGTGACTTTACAAAAACAACAATTAGAGTGCTATAGTCATCAATGACAACATCGAAAACTATTGAGACAAAATCAAGCTGGTGAGCAAACAGAAGGTCCAAAAACGGTGCAAATTCCAAAATCCAGAATATCAGTCCAAAGTAAAGGGAATTAAAGAAAAGGTGGTTTAGGCTCAAAGTAAGCAAAATACAGTTGCATGTTTACAGTTGCACGTGCATGTTTTGCCTAGGGTTAGGCTACCATCGAAAATTATTAAAATATATTATATTTCTAAAAGCCATTTTCACGAAGTTACACTCCAATATTGTACTGATGTTTCGGCATTTCTAGGAAAATATCGCCCGAAGTGTTGAAAAAATTGTGCTTTATACGATATTCAGGAAAAAGCGTTGGATATGATAGCATGTGATCGTTTAATCGTTGAGGTATTGCAAACTGCGAGTTTAATGCCTGTATGAGACGAATAAAATTGATCCAACGGTAGATTATACAGCAGTGATCTTTGCCGAATATGTGGGGTGGGAGCAGTGTTAAAATTATTTGATATTAGTTAAATATTTTAAACAGGTTATAAATTGAAAATTAGCATTATTTACACTTAATTATAAAATATTTCATGATTTCGACAAGGCATTCCACTAGCTGCAATATCGTAAACAGAGTTGACCCCAATAGTAGCCCCAATGCCCCTCCGATATCACTCAACAGTGCCATCGGATCGTACGATGGTGAGCTATCGATTTCTCTGTATTCCACTGACGGATAGAAGAAATTTACCGCAACGTAATCCTTGTTTATTATCTCAGGCGTGATATTTTTTAAGTTGTTAGGCACAAATTCTTTGAATTGATCGGATAATACAGATTGCGAAATTGAATATCTGTATTTGTTCGAGTAGCACTGTCTCGGGCAGCTAGCGTTTTTATATCCTTTATTGAAGGTATTAGCTAACGCAGGTTCGCTGCATTCGTAATCTTCCAGAATTGTACATATGCGATAAGGACCTGCGCTCGACAGAGGTAAAACAGTCTAAAATTTAGTTCAAATAATTATAATGTCCAATATTATACGCATTCCGTCACTGACATCACTTTCGAGTGAGGAAACTGACGTTAACCTTAGCTTTACCAGCCTTATATTGCATACTTCAACGTCAGAGTCTTGAACACATTCCTGTAGAGAGCTTATGACACATTTTAATTGAAATAACTTCAAGTCAAAAGAGAAATCTAAAATTAAGACATAAAGTGGCCACACACGATCAAATTTATCTGAACAGATATCTGTTTAGATAAATTTGACCGAGGCCACACAGTCAAATTTAACTGACAGATATCTGAACAGATATCTGATCAGATATCTGTTCAGATAAATTTGATTCGTCCACACACGGTCAAATTTATCTGTTCAGATCTGAGATCAGAACAGATATTTTGGCCGCACACGGTCAAATTTATCTGCAGATAAAACTGATGATCGCCCACGCACGGTCAAATTTAACTGTTCAGATATCTGATCAGTTATGCTAATTAGCTGTCAATCATTTTCAGACTGCAGCGCGAGTGACGGGTGTTGTTATTAATACAACCAATCAATATATCTTTGAGCAATTTAAACTACTAATTTGAGAGCTGATTAACACTAATAACTAATAATTAATACTAATTTGAGAAATGATAGAAGTATCATTTCATGATTTATTAGGTTCATTATTATTATTTTTTAATCTCAATTTAAAATTATAGACCTGCCTATTTTGTGTGAAAAAGTTCACCTATTAACATTATTTTAATTTAAGTTCACCATATTTCACAGTTAGTCTGTGTTTTTTCAGTGGATTGCGCGTTTGAATCCAGGCCAATTGCATCCGAGGCGAACACTCTAACCGTTACGCCATATCCACCAAATACTTCACTATCAATACAAAAGTATAATATAATACTAGTTTTAGTCTATACTCCCACATGGTAGGTATTCTGCATCATTAAGTATGCTGTATCATGGTCACTATTTAGTTTACATTTCTGCATCCTCGTATAGGCAAAGTCTCTTATATGTTGAAATTATTTGGTGGAGCATCAATTGCAGCCGGCGCGGATTTAAGAATAAACTTCCATCACCCTGGGATTTTTTCCTTCCTAAGCTGTCAACACTCGGTCTTCCAAGGGGGTCACCCAAAAAGTACTAACCGAGGTCGGTGTAACTTAACTTCGATAATTGACGCGCAACTAAACCAAGCGAGCTAAATCCCGCCAAACGGCCTGCTTATGAAGTGATCATTACTGAGGGAGATTGTAGAACACTACATGTATATAAGTTGCGCATGCGATTTCTATTGTTCGGAAATATAGTAGAGATTGACTATAAATAAAATTATTATTCTTTATTTACAAAATTGTATTTGGTTTAGCGCAGCTGTTTAATATTGAAATTTTAAAAAAATCCGTTTAGAATCCCGTATATCCCTTTTCGGGGTCGACACGAAAGGGTCTAGATAGGAAATGGAACATTAAGATAGCGTATATATCGACTTGACACCAACACATTTGCACGACTATGTTTTTATTTTTCACGTCGCAACACAGTCCCAAACTCGCGACCTCTCGTTCTAGAGGCGAGCTCTCTATCACGGCGCCGCTAGTCATTCAATTTATATTAAAATCAATATTGAAACTTAATAATGATATTTAATACGGTAACGCTTATCTCTGTTTGTCAAAAGCATCTTTTTGATTTATAATACTTTTATTTTAACTACTCATTAATTTCTATTTAGAATGCTCGTATTAAATAATTTCAGGCCGATTGGTACGCCAAAATTTATAGTGGGCGGGACAAGTCTTCAGATCTGAAAACTGACGCGGCCACCCACTATCAAATTTATCTGAACAGATATCTGTTCAGATGAGTTTGATGGTTTTCCCATCAGTTTTGAAAACTGAAGCTCATCAGTTTTCCCATCAGTTTTTGCCCACACACGATCAAATTTATCTGTTCAGATATCTGAACAGATATCTGTTCAGATAAGTTTGATCAGTTAAATTTGATCGTGTGTGGAGAAACTAGGTCATCAGTTCTCTCGTCAGTTTTCAAATCTGACGCGGCCACACACGATCAAATTTATCTGTTTCAGATATCTGAACAGATATCTGAACAGATGAGTTTGATGGCAAAACTGATCGTGTGTGGCCACTGTTATGATAAGTGTTTAATAAGTTTTCATGATTTCTATAATGGAAAATAACAATGAAATTTAAGATTTAATTTACGCTTTAAAGTTAACCAATGTATGCCTAATTTAATGTAAAACTATCAAATATTTAAAATTGCTGATAGCCTAATCTCCTTCATAAGTTTTACATTATGATATTTCATTTTAAAATGTACGGCTTACACACATTTAAGTTAACATTGTTCAAAGGAAAGTTAAAATACATAGCTAGAAGCCGATTTAACAGAAATTTATAATGTGCTGTTTTGGCTCGAATTAGAAATTCATTATTCTTAGTGCTCCTACCGTAATGCAAAAGCTCCGACAGAAATAGTGGATCTATAGAAATTAACATTTAATAATTAAGTATCATATTACCTGGCATATAGTTAGGCCTACATCCACATCTGCGGAAAATATTTTCCATTGAATAATGAAAAATGCAGTCATTCTTTTGATAATCAGCATCAGGGTTGCACTCACTGTAAGAGTATCCTAGTTCTGTTACCTGAAATAAAATGAATATAAAACCGTAAAGTATATATTTTGTTACAGAAAAGTTGCTAAAGATATAGGGCCTACAACGAATTTAATTACACAATGGGAGAAAATTGATACATAAAGAAACAAATTAAGTGAAGAAACAATAGAAAAAATTAAACTAGAAATATGATATCCAAAGTCAAATTAGGTAATTAATAATTTTTGATATTAGAAAATGCTAATAAACTTATATTAGAATGCCCAAGTTACTCAGAAGGCAGAAATGATCATACAAAACGATACAAAGAACAGATATATATTCTTAAATTTAAATGTATAAAATATATTGATATATTCATACAATATATTAGATACGTATAACATATATATATATATATATATATATATATACAGTATATATATATATATACATATATATACAGTATATATATATAGATTTATATATATATATATATATATATATACATGTATATATATATTGGGTTGACAGTATTCGATATCTTGGAATATTTATTTACGGAGCAAAGTCGTTTAATTAAATGTCACTGTAATGATAGCAGAGGTAAATTCTACACTGCTGGTGTTAATATGATACAAGGGAGACTGGGTTCAAAAGCTGCAATTACTATATCGTACTGCCAGTGGTTTTGCCGTTTTAATTACCCTATGGCTATCACAGATATAATTTTTTTACATAAGCAAATTAACTCTGAATGCTTGAATAGTAAGTTAGATTTAGACATGTCTGATTATATGGATTACGTTAATATTAAAAATAAATATGCAATTCAGAATGATGACTCTATTGGTAAAATAAGATAAAAATTATGAAATTATTTTGCAGGTATATTGACCTATTAATATTATTGATAGTTAATCCTAATATATGCGAGGATGTTTGGTTTAAATGTGTTTCTTTAACGGTTAATCCGTAGTTTCTTTTATTCTTTTCGTTATTATTTTCATTAATTTTTCAAATTCTTACTGCCATGTATTTTGGTGAATTGCATTTGCAAATTTTCAGTACATCTATTCTTTACTACTTTACTAATTACTTCAATATACGCATTTTCTCTGCTTCTATTTTTCTATTGTCCGCTATTTTTGGTTTGAAATTTCCTTCCTAACAATAGACTGACAGTGGTGCTAAAGATTAGATTACATCATAACAGTGATGCTAATGCTTAGTGACTCCGGGAAGGATGTTGTGTGCTGGAGAATCATAAGATAAGTTTCAATGTTTTTGCAGTGCTGATATTGCGTCAATACTGTGTGTGAGTGTCACTAAATAATTGCAAATACTGATGATATAGTTATTAACTACAAACCGTTTCTTTATCCATTGACACTGCCGAGAAAGTACCAGGCGGAACCAAAAAACCGTATCCTCTCATTAGTGGTGGTTCCTTTGGGTCATGAAGCATTATCTATAAAACAATAATTGTATTTTACTGATCAAGACTTACTTAGCGTTAATAATTTCGTTGCACAGGCTTTTGATAAAAAAATGACGTTATAGCCATTCTAAAAAATATTCTAAGACGTTTTTAAACGCTGTCTAACATGTCCAAACCAGTTGGTGGTAGGTTTCGTGAAATTAATCGGCAAAATCTCAATATTATTCATTACTGTAAGTTATCTCATAATTTGTAAACATCAAGGAAAATGCCATTGGGCGTTCAAAAATCTGGATTTCCCGCTTTTTGGTAATGTCTGTCATGTACTTGAAGGCGCTCGAAAGTCGATAAGGACTATGACGGTCAGCTTTCTTCATCGAATTGGCACCTCCATCACCAGGCGGATTATGAAGGTTAGATTAGGGGGTTGGCTATTAGAGCCGAATAACCCTGAGTCTAGGGTTAAATGGAGTCGGGGAAACTATGCAGGGACGTCACCAATATTAATATAACTCCGATTTCCTAATGCTCACTGGGACCATTAATATTGGTGACGTCCCTGCATAGTTTCCCCGAACCCATTTAATCCATGACTCATGCCTTATTCGGCTCTAGTAGTCGACCCCCTAATCTAACCTAGAATTTCTGTTTACAACCTCTGCGTTGCGGACTGAAGCCAACGTACGACTGACGTCCATGTTGAGCTAACTGTATCGCTCCTCGGGTTCGAAACCTTTTTATGGAAAATCTCTTTTTTATCTGAGAAAGAACTTGGTCTCATGTGGGTTTATATCTTTTTTAGGCATCTAGAACAGGATAGTGGCATCACAACATCTAGTTCTTCTTATAGTTCCTTCTCAGCTAATGAGGATTTGGCCTGAAGATACACACTAGGAAACACATCTGCTACGTGCATACCACTGGAATAGCGCATGCACATGTACTATAAGCTCAATCTGTGTCGATTACGGTAAACTTTGGACTGATTATCTGGATTTTGGAATTTGCACCGTTTTTGAACCTTCTTTTGCTCGCCGGCTTGATTTTGTCTCAATAGTGCTCGATGTTGTCATTGATGACTGTAGCACTCTAATTGTTGTTATTATTATTATTATTATTAACAGAATTCACCGATACGAGGCGTCGTCCTTGAAAGCGATGTTGAAAAAATGGCCTCCCGTGACTTGTGTTCTGCAGAAGCTACTACTTTTCGACGGTATAAAATCAAAAGAAAACCCTAACTTACATGTAAACGAAGCCTAAACGAACCAGCATGTAGGAAATATATTTTTTATCATATTAAATTAAGGTTTTTACTATATTAATCGTAGCTTATTTGAAGAGGATTAAATTGATTGTGTTGATCATCGTTAGAGTCTATTTTATTGCAGTTTGACTTTTTAACATAGAAAAAAACATGAACAAGAAACTCTTCCACATACGCACATTGTGTTACAACTTTCATCCTTAAAGTTAACTGTGGGTATTATTAATGTGATTAATATGGAACAAATATTTTACACTGAATGTGACTAATAAATAAAAATTATTCATTACCCGGAATCCTGCCGCATAGGAATTCGTTACGAGGTAATTCCCTTGATTAACATAGAGTATCAGTATCAATCCAAATGATGCTCCTGGTTTTGTGCTTCTTATAGATTTTCCGTCTAAATAAAAAATATTTAGTCACAATATCTCGATAGACAATTACATATATATTTACAGCGTTACTTATGAACACGTATCTACTTAATTTACAACTGTCAGGCATTTTTCCAGAGCAGATTCCAAAATTGCTGCTAATGCTTCATGAACTCCTCCTTAAGCAAAACATCTTTTTTCACTTAGTGCACTGCCTACTGGCAGGTCCATGGTATATAATGCCTCCACTCATCATTATCTACCGTCTTTCTCTTCATGTCGACATATGAGTGGATCTTTAAATTACTTATAACATTCCATGTGATATACCATTATTCATGGGGGATTTTGCTTACGATGAGGTGGGCCCTCTATATCTTCCTCAGCTTCGACTAACATATATTGGGCACGGGCGTCATTCCCTGAGAAAACAATCCTGTTTACCCATATGCAAAACATCATTAGATTAAATTTCACGGTTATAAGAAGCCTATGCATGGCTAAACGTTAATTTCTTTTTAAATAAGCTTGCCTTGACAGTTCTATAAGTTGACACGTGATTTGAGTAGCTTTTAGCTGTTATTTACTGTGTAAGCCTCAGTTTATTTAATTGCATAGTTACATGTATTAATCCAACTATAGCAGAACTAAGATCAGAATCTGAATTACGTTCAGTTCATTCAATTCCATTTGGTCAAATTCATGAGGCATAAGGATTTGTGAAATAGGACACAGAGGCTCGAAAGGTTGACCCTACTACATAGAAATATCGTATAAAATGAATGTAAATATCACTGAATTAATCAAGACCATTTTTGACAACAAGTGCAAATACTATAGTTTGCATTTTGATGAAGAATTAAAATGTATGACATTTATAGGCCCTAATATTTCAGGAATAAAGCAGTTTAAAGGCTACAATTCCGATTTACGATTCCGAATAAAACGAATTTAAATTTTATAATGTTCCTTACAAATACTTTTAGGGATTGAACAAAATATTTCAACAAAAGTTTATGTTTAAAAATTTAAATGAAAACTTCCATTTAATTATACTGCATTTGAATAATTTCAGCTTAAAATACATGCATTGGCCTACACCCGAACACATGAAGTTTTAGGTTGTTATGTTATAGGTTAATTAACAAATGTGGGCCAAATGTTCTTCTTTTCACTTAGCTGAATAATTAATTTCGTTAAGTTTTTGTTAATTTTACAAATTTATTTGAATCTTCTTCCTCAGTAGATGAAAGTAATTTGATTTACAGTTGAAAAAGATATTATGCCTACCTGCATTCAAGGCGAAGCACAAACCCATTGCCGTTTCTACCAGAGTTATATTTGTAGTATAGGTTTCATAGTCGAACGTAAGCTGTAAAATAAATACATAGTTCACAATGAATGTGAGCGTGTATGCTTTGATGTGATTTTAAGTTAATACATTTAGTCAAAGGCCAAATGTGGAATAAATTCTTAAGTCGCAGGTGAAACGAATTTTATGAAAAAATTAAGATATAGTACAATATTGGATTAAATATAATAGTTACACTAGGCTCATGGCACTTGATATATTCTTTATTATCTGATTGAAATTGCAGAGGCGCTTCGAATAATTAAGAACAATTTTGCAATTTGCAGCAACAAGTCACCAATCATTTTTATGGAGCTGTTTCAAATTTAGCTTTTGCAAATATCATCATCTGATAGACCTCAGTGAGCATCTTATGCATGACTTTAGCCCTTAACGGTTGGAAGTAAAGCTTCATTTTAACCAGTCAAGCAACCAGAGCGTCATGCAATTTTTATAGGCCTATGATGAAAACTATTGGCGCTACTGCTATTAGTAGACTTAATTTTCTTACCGGGAAAGCAATGGCTTCCTCAACAGGCTGTGCGAGATCTTTCCTAATTTCTTCCCATTCTTCTATTGAATAGTTCAGCATACGCAGCTGAGTTTTGTTAACAAACGTGGGTTTGGAATACGGCGGGTACATGCTTCCGAAAATTTCTGACAAGCCTAATATTACAAAATAGGTCATAGAGATTTAGAATATTATTTTATAATATTAGTTAAATACTGGACATTATATTTCAAGTTATCTTTCTCCTTGTTCCGTGTTTGCCGTTTAGGTAGACCAACTGAGCGTAATCAAAGCCATTGAGCACAGGTATTGCACTATATTAATTGACTACTTCAATTGACTATAAACTTAATAACTTTTACACTTTCTTTGCCTCAAGTCTCGCTGTAGTGCCAAATGGCAGGACCAAATAATATAATTTTCTATCCTCTTCATCCATTTGCACAAAAGTTTTATTTAAATATTAAAGTTTATTCTCCGGGTCTACCTCTCACCCTTCTCCTGTGGAATTTATTTCGCTGTTACATGTTATCATTAACAACTGTTGTATCCGCTTTCAAAAAATTCCATTCCTAATTATTTTTCTAAATATGGTTTCATCCAAAGCTATAAACACTCAATCTTACATGGTGATCACCCATTTTTGTTCTCCCCGGGCCCGACGTAACTCAGTAGTTGACTCGCAACTTAACAAACTGCGTAAAATCGAGCCAAATTTTTTGTTGAATATCTTGGTCATCATGATTGTTTTTATTAACGACATGACCTAAGAATTTGTTCTGCGATTACGCATTAAAAAATGCATTATCAAGCATAGATTTTGGACATTCTATTTCCTTAATTACCTTCACTCTAATTTGGTTTATTAGCAAACAGAAACACGCATTATAGTGTAATGATCAACTGTGTTGATATCTATCACTTTTAATACTACATGTTTAAACCGCTAGGCAATTTAGACCATTTTCCGTATAACCAGTCCAGTGAATGTCTGAGATTTTACTCTCAGATCAGCGCGGCCGATATTCGAACCGACGAGGGTTCAATTCACCTCAGGATCTGTCATTTAAAACTTCATGACGTTACCCCTACGCTATTAGGACATTCAAATTCAATTAGCAGTTGGCCTACATTTAATTACAGCAGTCTTATCAGTACCATAGGTTATGTACATGAACATGTTAATATTTTAGCGTTCAACTCAAGCGCTGTCATCAACTTCTGCAAATCTTTTAGGGTGGGGAAATAGGAAAAAATATCTGGCCTATCATCAGCAGAGGCAAGAATAATAAAATATAATTTATGCTGCAACTAATATCAGTACCTAGCTTACTAGAAATTTTATTAAATCTCGGATGTTTGTTAAAAATAACAATAAAGCGACCATACAATTCCTTGTTGCGTGCCATGCAAAGCGGGGCTATAAGACGAAAGGAAGGGGATATTGTATTACGCCATCTAAAGCAATGAAGTGGATTAGAACATTGAAATGTTGAAATATTTATGATCCTAGTATTAATATTATAATTAAAGAGATTTTTTAAAATGGTTCCAGTAATTTATTTTGTCGAAAGCTTTATTAAACTCATTAAAACTAATAAAAACAAGACGACCATGATTCCTGTAATAGTCAATCGTCTGCATATAGTCTAGTAGAATGTTCTGACTAAAAATTATAAAACCAAAAAATTCAAAATAGCGATTCTAAAATACTAGGGTTATGGGTGTGCTATTGGAGTTTCGAATTGCTAAGACACTGTGTTGGATATTTCAAGAGCTTTAAAATATTCATGTCGTATAAATGACAAGCTGCTTTGATGCGATTACAGACTGCATAAAGAGCTAAAGGAAAGGACCAAACCTCAAGAAAAGATTATACCTGAACTGAATCGGATATTTAGGCTATTAAGGCTATGGAATGCCAGCAAAATGGCCTTCATTGATATGCCATCTGGTCCAGAATAGATTCCGTGATTCTAGAGTCGACAAAGTTTAATATTGCTGTTTATAGAAATAATAAAGTCACTTATAGGCGCACCATGAAAGGGAGCAATGCAAACATTTTCTAATTTAGTTTGTTCACCCCGCCAGGAAACTGTCACTGCAGAGCAGTTCGCAAAATATACGCCAACCACCAGAGCTGCCCTCATTACCAACATATCCGTCTATATCATCTGCATGCTTACTAAAATTACTGTTGTTGAATTATAAAATGATTTCAAAAGCCACCATGAACCCTCTTAAATAGAAAATTATGTGCATAAGATCTTAAGTAACTTCACGTTTCCTAGGGTACCTCAGCAAAAGGTTCAATTAAACCCTCGATTTTTTAATAGACTAAAATATTCTGCCAGAACAAAGACTTTCCAACATACTACTACTACTACTACTACTAATAATAATAATAATAATAATAAAGGTTTAACTTCCGTTTTCTCATCCATGGATGATGTCAGGTACTTCCCCAACAGCACACATCACTACAGATCAATTCATCCAGACCAATCTGCAAAAGAAATGTGCTGAGGAGAAGTATAGTCCTAAACTAAAGCCAGTCCGGTGATCAAAAAATTGTCAGGATAGGTTTATTATGTCTATGGTATTTAAAAGGAAGTCTTAAGCTTGCTAGGGAGTGTTGAAAGAGAAAAACAAGAGCGAAGATTGGCAGGTAAAGATTTCCAGATTGTGGGTGCTGCATAAGAACAAGAACGTCTGCCCAATGATGTGAGAATATTTAGAACAGAGAGAAGATTGGCATCGGTGGAAAGCAGTGCACGTGAAGGACGATAGGGAAGAAGCATTTCATATAAGTAAGAAGGCTTGCCAAATCGAAGAGTTGTGCAAGTTAATAGAGCTATTTTTTATTTTATATTTTATTTATCATACAGTAAATACAATCCAAATAGTTAGACCCTATCAGCATGTTTTTCAATATAAAAAATCATTCCAATTCGACACCAAAAATCCTATTGCAATTGTTCCAATAGTGCTTGAATTACAAGTAGTATGTACACAAGATATAATCTTCGATGTAACAAGTTAAGTAATCCCAAAGTGTAATAAATGTACCATTGTTTAGTAAAGATATAATGTAACTGGCACCTTGCCGGAATTCTTAGCATTTTCTATGCGAATCTTCTTCATTTCAATTGCTTGAACCATGCAATTGTGGGAAGAAACCTTCTCTTGCAGAAATAAACCAATTTTACACTCCTTAATGTCCCACTCCTAGATCGAACTAACCCAGCAAATTAAAAATGTTAACAAAATTCCAGATGTCAGCAAGCATAGCCGTTTCACAATATTATTATAACTTGCTAAGAGATCTCTGTAGTTTTGTATGCACACTAAAAATTACATTAAGCATTATCATATAAAGGTTCTTCATGCTTATTTTCTACTCTTGAAACTAGTTGGTTACAAATTTTAGCTTCAGAAAATACTTAAATATAGAGATTGTAAAATACACACGTATAATAAAAAAATGACTTACCATATTTTTCAGCTGCATTTCTACGAAACTTGTTCTCATTACAGATCGTAATTTGAGGAAAATACAGTTCAGTGGAATACTCGTAGCTGTATGATACCGAAGTTGGAAACCCGACAAAGTATGCAATTCTCTCTTGAATCTGATATGTAGCGAGAGCGAGACCTCCAAGAACCAACAGAAACCATGTAGCACGACTCATAAAACATCTATCTGGGTCCGCTAATTGAGGAATTCCAAGCACTGTCATCTGCTCCACGTGCCTTTCCATTATTTGCCTTTGCTTGGACACAGCAGATTGTTCTGACATGTAAGAGTTGGGATGTTTGACGGGTGAATCTTTCGTTGTCGGATTCATCATGATATTAAAAATATTTTGAATATGAAATGTAGGCTATTTAGAGCTATAAAATACATATATAGGTTTTCTTAATGGCGGTTATTAATTCAGAAATTTTATTGATATATATATATATATATATATATATAATCATCGTCATCATCATCTCTCTCTCTCTCTCTCTCTCTCTCTCTTCAGTGCACTGCCAAGTGGCATGGCAGACTCAAGGTATTTATTCATACTCAAAGTCTACCTTCTCGCTCCATAAGAGCACTTGTTAAATCAACAAGTTAATCCCTTCACAAAGTCTATGCCTTATCCATACCTTATGTCGCCTATAGCTTGGGAAAAGTATGGCTTCAGGGGTGGTTTCCCGTTGCCTTCTTCAGTTAGATGGATTAATTACCATTTAATCCTGGGGGAAAATAATTCATGGTGAGGTGGGTCACCTTTTGCCATCCACAGCTCCTGCTTTAATCGCCTCTTACGTACATGCAGCAGCTGGCTTTTATACCCAGTATATCATGTAAAAAGCCTTCTTAAAGTCTAAAAGCAAAAGCCAAATTTCGCTGCTATAAATTGCTTTCACATATGACTCGCATTATCCCTAAGTCTTCTCTTGTACCGCATCCTTTTCTACATTCAAATAATTGTGGTTTACTTAAAAGCAGTTCTGCCATTTATTTAATATACTTGTTTATTATTTTAACATAACTTCTTGAGCATGCTATATTAAGCTTATTTTCTATCGTCCGAACATTCCAGAGCATTTGTTAGAAAATCAATATCATAATTAATATCATAAGTTAGAATCATAATCAATGTCAAAAGTCAGATTTAATATCATAATTAATATTATTGGTTGCAAGGGCACAATTAATTAATATCATAAGTTAAATCAGTAGGACCTGTATTAATTTATATCATAAGGCAGAATCGACATCATAATTAATACCATAAGTTAGAATCTCACACCATATTTAATTCCTTTCATGCAAGGACAATTTTGAATCCATCAATATGAAGTGAAAACCTTAAAGTAAAATAACAATAATAACAACAATTAGAGTGCTACAGTCATCAATGACAACATCGAGCATTATTGAGACAAAATCAAGCCAGCGAGCAAAAAGAAGGTCCAAAAACAATACAAATTCCAAAATCCAGAAAATCAGTCCAAAGTCTCAGTCCAAAGTTTAGAAAATGAGTATAAATGATCAATAAAATTGCTGACTAGATGTCTTCTGTTTCTTCGCAATGCGATATTATTACACATCACTTTCATGAATGTAGATTGAAAAAATTGGCGTCTATTATTTCATATACATATTGGCTAAAATTTAGCTTAGTTATTTAAAAAAACTCAAACGGCAAGTTATCAATGCTTCACTGTTAAACTCTGAACTGCTTTAAAAATATATCGTTGTAGAAGTTTTATGTCTGCAGGTGTGTTTAATAATTTTTAGCATTTACGTTAATAATTTTCAAATACATTGTATCTGACACATGTAATTAAATAGGTTCTAACTATGAAGAACTGTTAAACTATTTCAAGCTTTTAACTAAAGAGCAGTTAATCGACTACTTTGTTATGACTAGTAATTATAACTAGTAATGTCTTATGACCAGTAATTATAACTAGTAATGTCTTATGACTACTAATTATAACTAGTAATATCTTATGACTAGTAATTATAACCAGTAATATCTTTTGGCTAGTAATTATTTCTTGTTACTTTAAGTAGAATACAAGCAGTTCGTACTTTTAAGTTTGTAGTTTAGTGATAAATTTAACATACCTTAATTACAAGTAGCTACCGGTAAATTCCGTTAATTAACACTAATCAATCTTCAATGTAGTGTTTCACGGCAGCTAGAAATTAATTACAGGCACGCATTACAGTATTGATTTGATAGGGACTGCAATGTAGAGAGAACGTATTATCAAACAGTATTGTTCAACTAGTGTAGAACCAAGGAGAAATGCTCTATCCAAACAGGCAAGCCTTCTATGTTATCAGAAACATTAACAACGAAAAGCTTTATTTTAGGTAGACCAGAATGAATAATATAGCCAAAATTTACTAAAAGTTTCAAAATCTAAGGCGGTAGCTAACAAACATGTATGCCTTTCTAATCTTTTAAAATCAATAACAACATGGTAGTTTCAGCATACCTGTATGTCTGGGAAAATTAGGATACTAGAACTGGTTCTGGGACCCAGTTCTACAAATAGCCAAGGGCACGTGTCATGTGGAAAGTGCGGGAAAGATCGAAAGATCGGAAAATGGCAGAGGATTGAATCTTTGCAAAAAATATTACAATGGATCTTGAAACGAATAGTTGCCTGTTAGTTACGAACCAATAGTCTAGCAAAACCTTTGAAGAAATCCATGAAAATAAAAACCACAAAGAATTTAGTGTGATCCACGCTCCTGTAGCCTGATTGTGAAACATGGACTTTAGATCACATTATCGGGATAATGGAAGCATTGGAAATGTGGCTATGGAGAAGTATGGAGAAGATCTAGTTGACTTAAAAATTAAGAACGAATAAGTGCTCAATAAGGTTGGCATAAATACAGACAATTTATGAATGTCATAAGCAACAGAGAGAAAACTCAATAGTCATGTCCCAAGATGGACTGATTTACTGAAAGAGGTAATAATTGCATGTATAGTATTGAAGAAATTATAGTAAGAATAAGTTTAGAGGAAGACTAATATGTTGGATGGTTTGCTAACTAATTCGTATGCCGATATGAAGAGAAATATTTAGCGGTGTCATATGCCGTGCACCTGCCAACAGCACTAAGAGAGATTGATTTATAACAATGCTTGTTGTAATTTTCTGGAAGATATTAATGCATCTAGTATTCCAATTTCAAAGAGTACATTGTTGATGAGCTCATGCAACTTCAAGACGTGCCAGATTTCACTAAGCAATATGCTCAAAGCTAATAAATATTGTATAAAATAGCTAATTTGAGCTGCTCAATTACAGAATTGAAGAGACGAAAATTATCAAGAATCGATGACGTGACAGCAGAATTCTTAAATTTAGTAGGAGAATCACTTTGAAACTGTCGAAATAATGCATTAGATTATATTATAGCGTTATACCCGTGTATGGTCTGAGAATGCTTGCCATATCAGTAATTTACCAATTCATGAAAAAGAAAATAGGCCTACATTGAAATATTCGGACTATAAAACAATAAACTTAATATCGCATGCGTCAATATCAATTAAATATTGATAGACGAACCGAACGCATACAGTTAAAGGCACATTTGATGATAAGCAACTCGCAATTTGGATTTTAAAAGGGTGCGTTACAAGAGAAGATTAAAGGATAGGCCTACATGTAATATGAGTCATATAAACGCAGCTTAGAGCTGAGAATTGGGGTTCTTGCATGTATTTTAGAATTTAAGAAAGCTTATAGCCGAGTATACTTGGTGTAAATGTTAGAGATTTTGCGAAAACAAACAGTGGAATGGAGGGATAAAAGATTAGTTATGCATCTTTGCATGAATTAAAAGACAATTAGAAAAGTTCAATATGAATTATTATTAAAAGAATGAGGAATAGGATGGGGAGTGGGCCATTATTGTTGCATGTCTTTACTTCTATTAACTTTTACTCAGAGGCAATGATGATTCAAGCAATGTAGGACACAGAACAAGAAGACTAAAATATAAAAGAAGTAAGATTTGCTGTTGATCAGCATAATATACAAAGAAGATGGTTTACTAAAAATTTTAGACGGCAAGAAAATTGTTGATAATAGAATTGAATGAAAATTAATATCAAAAGACCAATGTGAAAGTATTTTTAAAGTAGGTATCAGTGTAGAAATAGGCGGTACGAAGTTAGCATACAGTAGGTAAAGAGATTCAGACATTTGGGTCACACGATAACAGACGATAGTAGATGTGAAGCAGAAACAAAAGGCAACAGCGGCTTTACTGTATGTAGGTGGAAATTACTGCTAACAAGACGTTTAAAGGAATTCTGCCAAATAATGACCGTTAGGAAGTAGGCTACTTTAGTGTGAACCACAGTGTTGCATGGTTGTTAAATATGATGTTTAAGAGAGCCTCTTTTCAGAAAAAGGAAGAGTTCAAAGCGTGGCTATGAAGAAGAATGGAGAAAATGAAAGAGACTGACAAACATTACGAAGTCCTAAATAGAGTTGACATAAATAGACAATTGAGAAATATGATATGCTATATGAAGACGAAATCGAAGGGCTATATTCTGAGATGGAACGGTTTGCTAAAAAGGTTATTGAGAGAAGAGAAGAAGGAAAGAAGGTTAGAGGAATACTTGAGAATTTGGATCAGTTAATAACTTATTCATATGTTGATCTTCGAAAAAAAACAGAGGATAAAAATATGTGGAAAGTTATATACTATGGACTAGCCAATAGGTAGTACACTGAGATAGAAAGAAAATAAACTAATTATGAAAATAAAATTCCACCCCTTCATTTCTTTCTTTGTAATGATCTGCTAGTTTTAGGTCCAAGATACATTTTTATACTTAGAGTCTGCTTTTACGCTTTATTAAGAGGATTCCGAAGATTAGTAACTTAATCTTTCCAAGGGGCTAGGCCTTATCCATAACTTATGCAGACGATAGTTTGAGAAACATACGATTTCTGAGATGATTTCCCGTTGTCCTTCTTAGTATTTATTAGTCGTCTCTCATGACAGTTGCAGTTAACTTCATATTTATTTTTCTTTCTCCCGGCTACAGACATTTACAGTACCGTTTAATTGAAAGCCAATAAGTGAATTACAAAAATTACGAAAGAAGAAGTGTTAAATATGGTTAGCATAAACAGATAATTGATAACCCTCATAAGCAAGAGAAAGAAGAACTGGATATGACATAAACTGAGAGAGAATGATTTATTGAAAGAGGTAATTGATGGAATAGTGGAAGCAAGAAGGTTAGAGGAAGACTGAGATTTGGGGTGTTGGATTATTTGATAACTAATTCGTAATTATATTGATATAAAAACAAGACAGAGGATTAAAATATGTGGAGTAGGAATATGCCATGGACTTGCCAATTGGCAGTGCACTAAGAGAGAAAGAGAGAGAGAGAGGTATGCCTGATAATAAATTGATCCTGGTTTATCAGTTCACTACGATGTTTGAATTGTTTATAAATTACTTATGTTAATACAGAAAGTTGCTCTGCTCTCGGCTATGCGCTGTTCTCATTTGTGTAAGGAACACGAGGCAGCAGAGCAGAAAGTGAGATATCATGATTAGCAAATACGACGAAACTTCGAAGTACTTTTCCTATTATACAATACTATTTTAAAGATGTCAATGACCACAGCACCATGGGTGCCTAAGACGTCTCTCTCTCTTGCTTTATCTATCCCTCTTTCACTCTCACTCACTCTCTCTCTTTCTCTCTCTATCTCTCTCTCTTTCTCTCATTCTTTAGAAGCTCTAAACGCAGGTCCAATGAATAAATATTGTCATATTAATTCTGCATGTAGCATGCCATGTATTCTTGGTTTCTTACTTGACTCTACTCATATTCGCAAGCTTTGAACTTTCCTTTATTTAAATCATAAACGAAATTTCCCTGTTGGATTGAATTGTCTTGTGGTGAAGTCCTGTAGATTAAGGCCATCGGTCAGCTCATGATACCTTCTATTGCACTAACGATTAGGGGTGTCGGTTATAACAAATATATGTAAATGTATTTTACGGTATATTTCCAAAAATTGGGGGGATTTAGCGGACTTAGTTTAGCTTCGCGTCAATTGAACAAATTAAAGTCACATTGCGCTCGGTTGATACTCTGTGGGCGACCACTTTGGAAGACAGTGTGTCGGCAACCTTGACTATTGAAAATCCCCAGGGTGATGGAGGTTATACTTAAATCTGCGCTGGATTTAAAGTACAGCTGATGCTTTGATCTATTCTTCAGTCTCCTAAACACAATAGGTGGAACACTCAATACCATATTATGACAATTCTTGCTGTTCATTAAATAAGAAAATTTAAGAAACAAATTGACCTATTTATCATTTATGTCCTTTTCTAAAAATAGTGTACATATGTACTTTATATTTTTCCAAATATTTTATTTTCATCAATAAATTTGTAAAATATGGAGGCTTACGAATAACAGATGCTATTCAATGGTGTTTCTCGAGAGTTGGATCGGTGATACACTTAAAATCATAGCAACGACGTTTACTAATATACGTAATTATAACAGTCTGCATTTTACCAATAATTTCCCACTTGACTTAATTTTAGTTCACCGTTCAGTGGATCTTCTCTTACAACTGAGATTGGTCATAAAATTTAATTTGTAGATTGCGTAACTTCTGGGTAGAGAACCGCGTGCAAGATTTCAAGTTACTTTAATTTTGGAAAAAAACTAGGAGATGAGACGAAATATCCAATCTCGTCTCAATGCAGGATTTTTAGGAATCAGTCATCAATTCCGGTCGCTACTTTGGCAGCATGCGAGAATAAGTTATGATTTCTACTAAGCATTCCACTAGCTGCAGTATCGTAAACAGAGTGGCCCCCAATAGGAGCCCCAATGCCCCTCCGATATCACTCAACAGTGCCATCGGCTCGTAACCAGGAAAGCTCTTGATTTCTGTGTATTCCATTGATGGGTAGAAGATATTCAGTGCCAAATATTCCTTATCCAATACTTCAGGTGTTATACCATAGAACTTCTTTGTCGAAAATTCCTTCATTCTTTCAGAGAACTTAGATCGCGAAATCGAATATCTGTATTTGTCCGTGTAACACTGTCTGCTACAGTTGGCGTTCTGAAATCCTTCGTTGAAAATTTCAGTTAACACTGGCTCGCTGCAATCGTAATCTTCCGGTATTGTACATTTACGATAGGGACCTACGATAGAGGGAAACATATTTCAGGATTCAATGCAAATAATTATGAAAGAATATCATTTATTAATTGATTCATATTGTCAGAAATTAATGTCAGATATCTGGAAATAATGATCCAGGAATCTCAAACCAAAATTTAATTTAATTCAATTTACATTTATAAGAAAAAAATTATAATCAGTCCCTAGACCTACATATATTTGAGTATATTGATCTCATGAATGGATTGCGACGTCAACCTTTTCAAATCCATCGATGTCACTAAGTTACTGCCTGTCGTTTTAAATAGTTTTTTCTGCTTTTGTCTTAATTTACATTAATCACGACATACAATGACAAGTCCATATCACAACGCTTTGTGTGACGTTTATTTCTTTCTTAAACATATTCTCTCTTTGCCATATAAGCATTAATCAGTAAAGAGCATTCCCCAGAGGTAGTAAAATGGCAAATACAGGAAATATACTTAGCACGCATAGGCCCCTATTGGCTTATTCAGTTATTAGAACTATGAACTCATTGCTTTAGAAGATGAAAGGCGTCTTTAATTTTGTTTAACTGCAATTAACCATACCAATTCTAAAATTGTCAAATCATCTTTACCATGACAAGTCATCACGAAAAGCTCTGTGTCAAGTGTTGTACGGCTGGCAGCTGGTTTAAAGATTTGTTTGTGAAGCAAATTGATGGGTTATAAGTTCATATCATGCATTTCAAAAGTTGAGGCTTACAATCAATACAGAGTTAATTTCGGCCAGATTAACTCAGAAGTCTCTGGCAACTATAGACTTATTAAGTAAATTATTACGTGCATTTGTAAGAGAATGTCTTCCGCATTTATTTTTAATGCCCACAGTTAAATGTGCGTATTATATGTTACGTTATTTTACAGTATTATGTGTTTAGTTACTACTTATCATATTACCTGGCATATAGTTAGGCCTGCATCCACATCTGGAGTAAATAATTTCCATAATGTAATGAAAAATACAATTATTCCAGCGGTAATTTTCGTCAGCATTGCATTGACTGTAAGGCGGTCCTAACTGTGTTATCTAAAATAAAATCAGTACAAATTACCATACTGTGCATATCAGAGAAAATTAATTAATCTATAAAGCGAAATCATTTAAAAAATTATACAAGAAGATATATACATTCATGGATATGTATAAATATATATATATATATATATATATATACCTGTATATATAAGTATATATATATATAATGTATATATATTGTATATATTATATTATATATACTGTATATATATATATATATATATATACACACAGTATATATCGGCTATCTCGCCATGTCCGGTTACCATCATATCGCAGAGTCATTCGAAGTGATTAACTTGTTGATCTATGCCGTGTTCTTGATGGAGCGTGAAAGCAGACTCTGATTAAGAATATGTACCTTAGGTATTTCACTTGGCAGAACACTAGATACTTACATAGTTCAGTATATATATATATATATATATATATATATATATATATATATATATATATATACAAATGTACATATATATATACAAATGTACATATATATATATATACAAATGTATATATATATATATATATATATATCACACCTTTCATCTGTTCTACACCTTTCATCTGTTCTTGACAAAGTGTATGCATGGTTTTGCAGTAATCGTCTCTCTGTCAACCCCTCTAAATCCGAATATCTCTTAATCGGCACTCTCCAGCAAAGAACCAAAATTGCCAATTCCTCCATCTATTTTCAAAATCTTGCTCTCACTCCTACTCCCAAGGCTAAAAACCTTGGTGTCATGTTTGACGAAAATCTTATTTATAAATCTCATATCTCATCTGTCTGTCGTTCATCTTTCTTCCAGATTCGTCAAATCAGACAGATACGGTCATATCTTGATAAAAATTCATCCATAATTCTTGCCAACTCAATAGTTCATTCTAAACTTGACTACTGCAATTCATTGCTATATGGTTTACTTTCTTCTCTCATGCGCTTGCAACGCGTTCAAAATACTCTAGCAAGTGTTGTCTGTCGAACCTCGAGGCTTCAGGCCACCTCTAATTCCTTGCTCAATAACCTTCATTGGCTTCCTGTAGTTCAAAGAATTAAGTATAAAATCGCTCTTTTAACTTTCAAAACACTCCTTTTTGGTAAACCTTCTTACCTTTCTGATCTCCTAATCCAATATCAACCTTCTCGTAAGCTTCGTTCTTCCGATACCAAACTGCTCAAAATTCCTAATATTCTCACTTCCTTAGGTAGACGTTCCTTTTCTTTCTCCGCTCCTACTGTTTGGAACTCTCTGCCTCCTGATCTTCGCTCATGTTCTACTACTTCCACTTTCCGTTGTAAGTTGAAAACACATCTCTTCCCACCAAAGATTTTATTTCATCTTGCCTGACTGTTTTTTAATCACCGGACCGGCACTGTCTATGATCTTCTATATCTTTTCAGCACGTGTTTTTCAGATCGTTTGGAGTGAATCGATTTGTAGTGACATGTGATGGGGGACGTCCCTGACATCATCCTTGTATGAGGAAACGGACGCTAAACTTTTATTATTATTATTATTATACAATTATATAACTATTTATAAATTATATATATACCTACAGTATGTCTGTATATAAATGTGTATATGCATATAATAATTATAAATACACTATATACATGTATCTCTCTCTTAGTGCTCTGCCTACTGGCAGGTCCATGGTACATAACGCCTCCACTCTTCTTTGTATTCCGCCTTCCTCTTCATTTCCACAAATGAGTGGATCTTTAAATCAACTAACATACCTAATCTCGGCCTGCCCCTGCCTCTTTTTTCTTCCATTATACCTTCTATGACCTCTTTTAATAGACCTTCCCCCCTTAGAATGTGTCCTATCCATCTCTTCTTCCTATTTCTTAATACATTTATCAACTGTCTATCTGTGCCAACTCTCCCCAGGACTTCCTCATTTGTAACCTTTTGAGTCCAGCTAATCCTCTTCATTCTTCTCCAAATCCACATTTCCAATGCCTCCAGTTTCCTAATATATTTCTTCCTTAAGGTCCAATGTTTCACATCCATACAATAGCGTGGTCCAAACCAAAGTTTTCATTATCTTTATCTTTGTGTCTTTCTTTAGACTTTTGTTAATAGTTCTTTTCTACTACCAAAGGCCGCTTTTGCTTGTGCAATCCTACTGCATATTTCTGTCTCACATTTCCCATCATCGGTTATAGTATGACCCAAATATTTGAAACTCCTTACCTGTTCTAATTTCGTACCATTTATTGTGATATTAACTTCACCTTTATTATTGGACACTCTCATAACCTTGGTCTTTTTTATATTAATCTTCATGCCATAGCTCAAAGCCGTATCATTCAGCCTATCCAATATCTCTGCAATCCAATCTCGCTGCCCGCTATCATTCCTTGGTCATCTGCAAATCGTACATCTTGTAACAAATTCCCTCCTACTTTTATTCCTTCTTCCAAGTCTTCCATGGCTTCCTCCATCATTGCCTCAGCGTAAATGTTAAACAGCAGCGGCGAAATGCTACAACCTTGTCATACTCCACGTCCTATTTCACCTTCTTCTGAGTATTCTTGTTGGATTTTGATTACTGTTTTTTGTTTCATGTATAAGCTCAAAATTAGTCGTCTATCTCTCCAGTCAAATCCTGTTCTTTTTAAGATATTCATCATCGTTATCTAATCAATCCTATTAAAGGCCTTCTCGAAGGCTACAAAGCATACAAAAACGTCATTTCCATATTCTAAGCTTCTTTCGCAAAGAACCCGCATTACTCCTATTGCTTCTCTTATGACGCATCCTTTCCTAAAACCAAATTGTGTATTGCTCAGTATCATCTCTGCTTTCGACTGAATGCGATTATTTACTATCTTTAATAAGGTCTTCGATGCATGAGGTATGAAGCTGATTGTTCTGTAATCCGAGCTCTACACAGCATTGGCTTTTTTGGGAATTGGAATCATCACTGACTTGGTAAAGTCGTCTGGCCAAATACCTGTATTGTACACTTCCATACATACATCATTAACTTATTGAGTGTTTCTCCTTCCATCATTTTCAAGAATTCTGCTGGGATTTCATCTATTCCGGCTGCCTTTCCCTTCTTCATACTCTTAGTTGCAGAATAAATAATTCCTCCTTCATTAATTCGGGGCCCCTTTTATCGTTTTCTGTGATATTTTCTTCTTCTATTTTAATATCCTCTTGAACTGGTTTCCCAGCCTTGTCATACAATTCCTCTACATATTCTCTCCATCATTCTTTTACTTCTTCCAGCTCTGTCTTCAATTCCCCATCTTTACCCATTATACTAATGTTCTTTGCATCTCCTTTATTTTTCCTATCGGTTCTTGTTAATATCCTGACTTCCTGGTATAATAGATCCGACCTCCCTCTTCTATCATATTCTGCTAAATCATCACACTTTTCATTCCACCAATGATCTTTTGCTTTGTCTGTAATTCTTTCTAAGTTCACTGTTTAAGCTTCTATATTTCCTTCGGGCATGACTAGTATATATACTTTTCCATTTCCTCCTTTCATCCATTTTGTCTAGCATCTCGCTTGTGATCCTTGGTTTTTTAGCTGTATTTGCTTTTCGAAAGCCATAAACTTCTTTTGCACCTATTTTAATAGCCTCCTTTAGCTGACACCATCTTTCATTTACCCCTGTACTTCCGTAGTCCTTCATTTCCTTAACTTCTCTTTCCACTGCTTCCTGAAACTGACTTCTTTTTTTGTTCAATCCGTTCAAATTCCATCTCGTACTGCTTTTCTTCTTAAGTATTTTCTTCAGCTGAAGCCATACATTTGTCATTACTAGATTGTGGTCTGAATTAATAGCGGCTCCTGGATAAGACCTTGAATTCTTCACACCATTTCTGTACCGTTGCTTTGTCTGAATATAGTCTATCTGGTATCTTCTCTCTTTTCCGGTGCTTCCTGGTTTCTTCCATGTTGTAAAGCCTTCTCTTTTCAAGTTTGAACCAAGTGTTGGTCACCACTAATCTCATTCCATTGCAAAAGTCGACCAATTTCTGTCCTCTCTCATTTCTTTTTCCTAGACCATATTCCCCAACTTCATTTCTCTCTCTCCCTTCACCCACCACAGCGTTCCAATCCCCCATAACTATCACCTGATCTGTGGCCTTTTTTCCTTTAATTATTCCTTCTATTTTTTCGTACATCGTTTCAATTTCCTCATCCTCTGAGGCTGATGTAGGCATGTAGATTTGGATAAACACCAAATCTACTGGATCTGCTTTGATCCGTACTAACATCAGTCTGTCACTGCCTTGGAACCTTTGTTACTCGTTCACTTAAATTTCTATCCAATATTATTGCCACACCCTTCTCCCTTTTATCTCCTCCGGAGTATATAACCCTGTACCCACCACTTATAAAATCTCCAGTTCCCAACCACCTTATTTCATTCATCCCTAGGACATTTATTTTTCCTTTCTCCATATCCCTCTTTACATTCTCTAACTTCCCCTTTCACCCATAGTTCTCACATTCCATGTGCCCACACTTATCCTTTTGGGGCGCATGGAATGTCCTCTTGGTATATCTGTGAGGCATCCAAGGTGCCGACTGGCCGTGCGATTCTTACCACCCCCTCCCCATTTAAGGGGTGCACGGGACTGGAGGCGTTCATTTTTTGTCGTGATATACCATTAATTTCTTGGGGGATGTGCTTTTTGACGAGGTGGGCCCTATGCCTTCCTCAGCGTTGACTGACATTTACCTGGCAGGGGGCGTCATTCCCTGGAAAACTATCCTGTTTACCCGATATATATATATGTATATATATAGATATAGACTGGGGAAAAAAATAATTCCCTAGCGAAATCTCAATAACTTTAAGAAAACTCAAAATTTCTCTACGAAATTTACGGAGCTTCTAGGGGAGAAATTTCTGCGTATATCTAGGAAATTTGATGAAAATCTATTGAGCAAGAAAAATATTACAGCTTTTCTATGAAAAAAAAGCAAAATCAGTTTTAACAAGGCTTCTTTTTACCAAAAGTCTTAATAACTTGGACAAAACTCAAAATAGTTCTACAACATTTTCGGGGATTTCAGAGGAGGAATGTCAACACGTATCCTGCAAGTTTGGTGAAAATATATTCAGACGCAACAAAAATACAGCGTTTCTTCGAAAATAATTATAAAATCAATTTTAACAAGGCTTTTTTAAACAAAAGTACCGGACATTTTCTTCAAAATTTAGGAATAATTTTAACATAAGAACAAATTTTAGGCCTCTTATATTGGAGTAGCTAGCAATGTAGTGCAGGTTTAAACTCCACCACTTAAGTAAACGGCCTTTTCATAGTCGTTATTTTCTTTAAAAGGAACGACTGACATTTCAAAAAGTTTTGTTAAAATTGATTTTAGCACTTTTCTCGTAGAAATGCTGTAATTTCGTAACTAATGAAAATATTTTCATCAAATTTGCAGGATATACGCAGAAATTCCTCCCGTAGAAGCTTCGAAAATTTCGTAGAGATATTTTGAGTTTTCTTAAGTTATTGAGATTTCGCTAGGGGATTATTTTTTTTGCCTCAGTCTGTATATACATGTATATATATATATATATATATATATATATATATATATATATATATATGTATATATATATATATATATATATATATAAAGGAATATATATATATATATATATATATATATATATATACATGTATATATATACATATACTGTATATATATATTTATTATATCCAGTGTATACATATGTACTTGTATATAAATACATGCGCAGCATAGTATTAAATTATGAATTTGTAATTTCTGTAAGTCCAGCTAATATCTTCCATCCGTTGCCATACCCGCTTTTCATTAATATCATTGCCAAACCGTAGCCTCTCCAGATAACATTGAAGTTTCACACAATAGTTTAATTGACAAGAACTGTATTATCCGAATTCTACTTGATGATGCTAGAATTTATAAACTTTAAACTTACATTTCCAATGATGTCATATTCTAAATTTTTAATTCCTTAAATTGTTTTCTGCTACTGATTAATGATGTTTATTTTTATGAATTTTGTTAGCAATTAAAGTAAGTTAAGTTTACCTTAATCAAACTATTCTTATTTGATATATTTTATGATTTTTCTCTCTCATATTTAGATTATACAGTACTTTCTGCCTGTATCTGTCAGATTGTGATGTTATCTGTTGCATTGTTACAGGCTACGGTTTGTCAGATTGATGGTGGAAATAGAAGAATAGATTTTATATTAATCTTTGTGATGTTCGTCGTCCATTTGGCTGGAAGTTTTCTTTTTATGTAATAGGCTTTAGTGATTATAAAGCTAGTTATGAGGATTGGTGATAACTGAAGAATTTAACAAATCAAAAATGTGGTTGCAAGTTTACACATGTACATCAATTCAGGGGAGAATTTAGCGTGAATGGACATAGTAAGATGAAATTGGACGACTGAGACTAAGTTATGTACATTATTCCTTTGCTATACTTTAGCGGAAGAATGCGAAAGACAGAGAAGAGTGAAGGCGTTATATCCCATGGACCTGCCAGTACCAGTGCACTAAGAGATAGAGAGAGAGAGAGAGAGAGAGAGAGAGAGAGACAGAGATAGAGAGAGAGAGAGAGATAATTTAGCTTCGTCTAGGCAGATATATTAAGGATATTTAAACACACATGACAGAGATTAATTTCATACCGTTTCCTTATCCATCGCAACTGCCGAGAAGGAGCCTGGCGGAATAAAGATTCCGTAACCCCTCATTAGAGGTAGTTCTGCAGGATCATGAAGCATTATCTATAAAACGCCAGTTGTAAAAATATAATTAATTACTAATGATTAATCACTCATTAATAATATTGGTTAATATCTGGAGAAGTATAAAATCTCAGCGATTATGAAAAATATTTTTGACAATTTCTTATTAATTAAACTCTGACTGAACTATTCACACAGTGGTAGTTGCTAGGCATTGCGAAAATAGGCTGTAGAAATCTCATGCAGATAAAATACATTACTGCAGAAATTCATAACTAGACGGCCATGCAATTATACAGCGTCAACTATTTCCTATTTGTTAGAAACCGTTTCATCTACTTTGTTCTTTTTTCTCGTAAAACGGTCATCTAAAAGAAATAATGAGGAGGTTAATCTGTTACTTGCAAGTATATGTATTGCGCAGACAAACAAAATACATGTAAATATCGAATTTACGACAAACTACATGTATATAAATAAAAGGGCTTTTGCCTATATATTAACGAAATTTTACCCTAATTTAACAAGTGAAGAAATCGTTTCGAATGGCTTGAATCATTGAAAAAATCGGAAATTGACATGTAAAATGTTTTATCGACGCATATGCTACATTTTTCTGATGAAACGTGCCATTGCTGCGAATTTACATCGGCCGAGAACTAGCGGACGAAACCTAAATTACCAACACATCTCATTGTGCTCAACTTCTGAAAGAGTTATCAAATTCTAAATTACTGAATCTGATATAAATTGATCTCTAGTTATTTCGTTTCCTAGACGAGCTTGGAACATCTAAAGAGTTTTAAATATCTAGGTCACGCCGTAACAGACGATCGGAACTGCGAAACAGAAGTTTTTAGTATGATTTCACAAGCAAAACTTGCCTTCGACAATAGGAAAGAACTCTTAACAAAACGTCTAAAGAAAACCACATGGATAAATATAGTAAAAACTTTGACTAAGCTATTATATGGATATGAACCACGGACCTTATGAAAGAAGATGTCAAGAGATTAGAAGCGTTGGAAATGTGGATATGGAGAAGTATGGAAACGTTTAGCAGAACCCAAGAAGATACAAATGAAGAACTCTTGAAGAGAGTGGGTATAGACAGACAGTTGATAAAAGCTATAAGAAATAGGAAGAAGCATTTGATACGATATTTTCGAAGTGGAGATAATTTACTGAGAAGGTAGATTGAAAGGAAAGGAAAAAGAAGCAGAGGCAGACCAAGATTATGTGACGACGAGGAGGGAAACGGAAGACAGATTGTAATGGAGGCGTTATATACAATGGACATGCCAGTAGGTTGTGCACTATGAGAGAGAGAGACGAGGTGATTAGTTTAAAGTCTTGTACTTTCTCAGGACAAAATAAGTGATATTAAACAACAGGCTACCGGTTTAATTAAAATATTAATATGCTATTGAATTGATAGATACTACCGTGCATGGATGATCCTTTCACTATACTGTGGTTTTATCTTTTATCTCAAACTCTTACATTTGCTCACCGCGGTAGAATTTAATTAAACATACAGTTTCGATACTAGGCAGAAATTCGTTCATTAGGTCTTCGTTTGAAATATTTCACATTACAAACCAAATAAATTCTATATAAAATCAGAACATTCGGTTACAAATTGCATAGTTAAAAGATGATATTTTAATGTGATTAATAAAGAATACCTTAGCCAGAAGTTTTAATAATAAAGATATCTTACACGGAATCCTGCCGCATAGGAATTCGTTACGAAGTATTTGTCTTGATTAACATAAAGTATCATAACCAATCCAAACGTTGCCCCTGGTTTTGTACTTCTAATAGATTTTCCGTCTAAACTCAAAATAAATTAGTCATAATATACTAGTAACAATAAATATTCAAGATGTTTGCAACAGTGCGCACCTATTTTATATAAATTGAATTTAAAATAGATCTATTCCATCTATTTTAAATTCAATTGTCAGGTTTTGTTTCCTACTAATTTACATATACATTGTGCCTTTCGACTGTGCACATTAATCCATAGTCAAACAATTTCTACCCAAATGCCTAAACAATACCTCGCCTAGCAAATCATCCTCGAACTATTTGTAATTGTACATGGATGTTTGGTTACTCTTGCGTGATTGCTGGCTGTCAATTAGATAGGGTATATATACCCTCTTTGATGACCTTGTGCATATATGTATACGTGTATGTGTACTTCAACAAACATAGTTCTCTCTCTCTCTCACTATTGTTCCGGATATTAAGATTGCATCGTTTAATGTACATCTCTGCTTTATTTCAGTTCTTAACTTTGGTTGAATAATTTTCGATTTAGCGTTGGATACGAGTAAAGCTTTAGCTGCCATATATTGTATACGTCACTCAATCAAGCATGATAGAATCAGTCTCAGAATCAATTTTTTCACATAAGTCGGCTATCAATCGTGCAAAGGATATAAAAAGAAATAATCAGCCACATTACGATTGATACATGCGAAAATCATTAGAACAGCAAAAGACATTGAATGGCGGTTTATTTCTTTCCAGCCACTCAAAGAGTTTAACAAAGCAGTGTATACTGCAAATACGAAGTACCCTTGGTTATACTTTGGGCATCAATTTTCATTAGTAATATAGTTTATAAACTCTATAAATTTTATCAACTTTATTAACTAAATGTGGTATCTTAACTCTACCAGACTTAAATGTCTATTTGCCGCATATATAGTAACACCTGGTACTCTTATTAGGGCACTGACGAGATATACTAGTCTAGAAGCAAAATACCATCGATATCAAAGTACAAGCTAGGTAAGAAAAGTAGCCTAGCTATCTGCGACTGTACGGACTCAGTAGTATATCGGCGTGTTGCACACAGAGGTGATAAAAAGTAGGTTTTTAGGCTTTAGGTTTTTAAGTTTTTTTTAATCCTATAAAACTTATCGCCAAAGAGCCATGATTTATACACATGCGAAAATCATTGGAGCAGCAAAATGTATTGGATTGAGCTTAATTTCCTATTATAGTTTTATGTTTTCTGTTTGTTTATGTTTAAATAAATAAAATTCTACATTTTTTTAAATTCTGATAAAGTTAAGTCTGATAATTTGACCTTAGCATTTGATAAATGCTATAACTTTATAGTTAAGTACTAGTCTGGTAGATAATGGCTCCTGGCTGTAGTCAGTGGCGATGTCGATGAGATATTCCACCGCGGATCAGTATGTGCAGGGTTAAAATATTGGATTCTCCCGTCGCTGACATCGCTTTCGAGTGAGGAAACTGACATTAAATTAGCTTTACCAGCTCTTAGTCACGTCAAGCCAATAGTGCAACATTACATTTCATATTCTGGCTGTGATTTCATAGATGTCGAGTTCAAATATCTGTGGAAAAGACCCAAAAGTCTAAAATTTCTTTTTAAAAGCCCAAAAATCTAAATTTTACTTCATGAAGTAGGTTTTTCACCTTTATTTCTACAAGAACGATACAGTTTGCTTAGCGAGGTGTACAATATCGGGTCTATCACATTTTATCGAGGCAGCAACATTCTCAACAGTTTGATAAATACTATGATAAGTGAATGGACAGAACAATTGTGCACATGTATACGGTTAGGCCTATATATAACTGTGTAAAAGATGCTGACACAGATGTATATTCCACATAAACACTTACAACACATCCCAGATACGACAAAGCATCTAACAATACGGAGGTCATAAATTATGCAAATCTAAATCTTATAGAAATCGTGAAAGTGTTTGTTTTCCCATTCGACTTCAACAAACAAAAGCCCTATTGAAAGACACGAAATCATGAAGAATTAAAAATTAGTCTCTCCTGTGCAATAAGAATGTGATTTTACTATAAAAAGCCGATTACCTGCATTCAAGGCGAAACAAATTCCCATTTCCGTTTCTATCCTAGTTACATTAATAGAATGCGTTTCGTAGTCGAACGTAGGCTACAAAGTCAATATATACATAACGCATAATTTGGTTTCTCTTCTTGACTCTTGAATCGTTTGTTTGCATACTAGTTGGAAAGAGTAAAAATATACTTTATTACCTTTCGAAATATATTGTCTTTCATAAACGAGAACATATTTTTAAGTGGCGATCAAATTTATCTGAACAGATATCTGTTCAGATTAATTTACATTCTGTTCTTGAAATCTACAAAAATGACCAACAGCCACGGTTAACCAGACGGAATCCATAGATGTTACATACATCACACGGAAACCAGGCACGTTACATACATCACAAAATATTCTCAACTAAAATATAAAATAAGTCACAATTTATATAGTCTGCCAAAGCTATCCTGAATTACAATCAGGTCTTCTCAAAACGAGGCCGTATCCGTATGTCTTAATTTAGGAAGTTATTGAACTTTTACTGCATGAGATTCTTGCTGAAAATCAACCGTTACGCTATTTTAACTGCTTGCCGACATTACAGTCGGTAGCTGACTCGCTAAGTCTCTCTAATGATTGGCCGCATGCAATAAAAGTGCAATAACTTTGTCAATTAAGGACATACTAGACACATTTGTTGCCTCGTTTTTTTAAAGGAATGCTTCTATGCTTCATACAACAAGCCTGTATTCCTATACTGGAACTTTTTTATTTTAACCCACTGAGGGATTGCAATGATGTAACTTTTCAGTTTTTAAAGATATTCACATGAAATGTATGTATTTTTGAAAGAATTAGCTGCTGGTACAGTCCTACAAATTTAAATATTATCGGTCAACTCGTTAGGACTTCATTGTAAAAGCAATTTGTGTTCTTGTTTACACAAGCCAACATAAAAATACTTATTTGGTTAGTTTTGAAATAAAGTTCAGAGTTGCTTGTAAACGGATGTATTTTCACTGCCTGTGCAGCACACAAGACTTTGTCCATTGATCAGAAATTTGAAAAACTAAACATTTTTTATATTTAATACTTTCCTCCACGTGCCATTGTAATGTCTAAATCTTAAATATAGCTCTGTACGTTAGGTAACGTCATGATATTTAAAATAGCTATTCAAGATATCCGTGGATCCTTCACATCAGCTCCCCTTTGGAGCTGATAGATTGATATCATACAACATAGATAAAGTGATAGATATCATACAACATAGATAAAGTGATAGTTATCATAAAAGATAGAGAAAGTGATAGATATCATATAGAATACCATTTTAAAATGTGTGTTTAACTTATTCGTTTGAAATTTGATTAAGAAGAAAATTACAGATAAAAATTTTAATCTCTCTCATGAATATCTTGATTGCTGCACTTAAATAACACGCCTCTTTAGACCGTATTGAACACTTGCAGCACTTGGTTGGTTTAACTTAGTCAGACTGGTTTGGTCAATTCTAACCAACAATGGGGCTCTTCTAGACAATTTTACTAGTAGTATGTTACATAATTTAAAATGAACTGGACATTTAAAGAAATGAACGATGGTTTAATATAATTCAAATCAACTGCCTAATTATGCAGTTGTTTTTCGACGCAACGAAAATTCTACATAACATTGGCATTATTTTATACAATATTATTGTCCTACCCGGAAAGCATTGGCCTCTTCAACAGGCTGTGCGAGATCATTCCTAATTATTTCCCATTCTTCTCGCGAATAGTTCAGCATCTGCAGCTGAGTTTTGTTAACAAACGTCGAAACGTTAAACGGCGGGTACATATTTTCAAGAATTTCCGTTAATCCTACAAGTAGAATATTTGAAAAATAGTTATAGAGTTTATTGGAAAATTGTACCATAATATAACTTACCGAACATTATCCATCAAGTCGCTTACGCTGTGTAAAACCTTAGACAGGCGTCAACGCTAAATATTTTCCTAGTAAATTAATCGTCCAAAATTGATTAAAATTAGCGCACCCTCGAGATATTAGAGCTTCCTCAGAGTTATTAAAACTGCTATTAATGGACTATTCGAAAGTATGTAATTAAAGACAAAACGTATAGTTCATTTTGTCTAGAACATATATAAATATTAAATTTGATGAAATAGAAATCAAATAGCATGTATTCAAAGATTAATCACGCGTGACTTACTCAAGTAATATGTAGTTCTACACAGTATCAAATATGGCAAATAGCAATACTATGGCTTAAATTTAAATATCATATTATAACTAAACTCATCATCATCATCTTACCTTAAATTTCAGTTAAACTGTAGGGTCGGGATACGAATAGACCTTCTCCAATCCTATCTGTTCTACACCATATCATGAGTCAATCCTCTTTTTTTATGTCCTTCTTAATTTCCACATCCCACGTAAGTTGTGGTCTACCTCTCTCTTGCTTAACATTGCGTTCTTCCTTCCAAACTGTCTTTACTACATTCTCGTCTGCCTTTCTCACAATATGCCCATACCATCTCAATCTCGACTGAGCCAACCTATTCCTAATCCCCTCAACACTCAAAATTAATATTAAAAAATCGCCGAAGATTGCCAATGTTCCCAGTTAGTTATTTAAATTTTTATTGGAACGGTTAAAACATGTGGTATTACAAGAGATAAATATCATAAATGTTGGTCCATTCACAATGCCACACACTAGATCTATAATTTATTTGGAAGCTTTTTTGGCAATGTAAATGCCGAATAAGCAACCTAAATTTAGTTTATTTTCGGAATTCAGTTATTATCTGCCTTTTCATATCAGAAACTACAAGTTAAATCAATAATAACTTCACCAAGTATGAACTGTAAATTAGCGTAGTATACTAATGAACGTATTTCATAAAATACCTACGTTATCCGACATACCATAAGTAATATACTTACCATATTTTTCAGCTGCATTTCTACGAAACCTGTTCTCATTGCATATCGTAATTTGAGGATAATACAGTTCAGTGGAATATTTGTAGCTGTATGAGGTAATGGTTGGAAATGAGAGGAAGTAGATAATTCTCTCTTGAATCTGATATATGGCGAGAGCGAGACCTCCAAGAACCAACAGAAACCATAAAGCACGACTCATAAAACATCTGTCTGGGTCCGCTAACTGAGGTAGGCCCAGCACTGTTAATTGTTCAACCTGCCTTTCCACTATACGTTTTTGCTTTAACACAGCTGATTGTTCTGACACGTTAGCATTGGGATTTTTAAAGGTGCAGTCTTTCGTAGTTGGATTCATGACGATATTAGAAAATAAATAACATGAACGAGATTTCCTGCTTGTATATCTATAGGCATCTATTAGCAGGTTTAAGCCAGTAACGACACCATTATAAATGTTACTCATACTCTGCAAATTCTTTACTGAAATGGGCCTATTATATAAAATTAAGCCATCTGCTTGCATAAACTAATGCAACAGTTATAACTTAAAAATTATTCTAGGTTTGACTGTTATTATATCTTTATTATAAAAGTTTAATCTTTTCTAATAACTAGGTTAATGCTTAGCTAATGGTAAGTATATGTAATATTTGACGCTTTAATATTTGCTTAAATCTACTTTCAAGAAAGTAGAGCAAAGTAATATCACGCAACAGCTGAAAATATCTAGTTAGTATCTTAAAAGAATTACCAATAAAGGTGTCATGATAGTTATCGATCTCTTGAACTATTTAATATTAAGATTTCCATTTCAGGTCGATGGATTAAATTTCGTCTAGGCAAGAAAATTAATTATGATATTGATTCAATGCAATGTATTGTTCCTAGCTCGCAGATAAAATATTAAGCAACACGTACGTCTCGTTACGTTCTTGATGAGCCCACACATATCCCTGAGGTGGCAGAATGCACAACTTCACTGCGAACCTACAGTTACCCAGAATTTCATAAAAGTGCCGCAAATAAACTTATTTCACACCGACTAATGAAAAAGCTCTTAAATATTGTATACGGTAACTAATTATGTGTATAAAATTAAATTCCAGCCACACATAGAACCACAAAATAGACTGAATAACAGGTAAAATATCATCTTGGTGGATCACAGAAGCAGGATGGGTGGACAATATTTAATCCATCGATCTCAAGTGAAAACCTTACAATTAAATTATTTCCGGAGATCAATACCTATCGTGACACTACAGTGATCTCCACGAAGTATGTTTAGCATTTCTTTATATTTCTGAACCGGTTGGATATTTCTCTGATCTCGATTTTGAGTATCTGAAAGGTTTTGAGTTCTGACATCGGTTCTATGCATCTGATCTCGATTCTGAGTATCTCATCTCGGTTCTGAGTATCCCATTTCGGTTACTTCTCATCTCGGTTTTGAGTATCTCATCTCGGTTCTGAGTATCTCATCTCAGTTTTGAGTATCTTCTGCTATTAGTTCTTAGTATCTGATCTCGGCTTTTTTTAAGTTTCCAATCTCGGTTCTGCATCTCTGTATAGCGATTGTGCGCGTCGCAAGTAGACATAAAATGACTGCGACATCTAGATCCTCAAATATGACCAACACGGAGCTGAAATAGCGATGAGGATACGAATGTTAGTTCAATAGTTCAATTTGTATTTCTACCTGAAATCATTTTTGTATGAAGAAACGAACTTTAAAATATTAATAGTATTATTATTTCTGCACTTATGGATTTTATAAACCTGATTTCTTAGATGACGCTACAGCGAATTTCACATTATTATAAAGTACCTTCAAGCCTTTTTGTAAAGCAGGCTAAAAGCTGATTCTAACGTCAGTTTCATCACTCGAAAGCGATGTCAGTGACGGGCCCAGGATTTGAACCCCGGATCAGCGGTCGAATATCTTGCCAATACCGTCGCCTCTTTCGAAGTTCTCTCTTGTAACTAACGTACATTTTCTTCACTGTATTGAACAGAATATATCTGACATTTAAAAGCGGCTTCCCAAATCTACGAACAATAGTTCCGAAAACAAAAATATATTATGTTTCAATAGCAATGATTATTTATATAGATCTGCTTTTAGTTAGCAAGCGAGGAAAAACTGACAAAGTGAAATAGCGCTAGTATTTAATTTATGAGCCTAAAACATCATTATCGTTTGGATACTTTTTAAATGGTCAATTGATAAACAGATATATGGTCAAGCAGTCTTGTAGACATTCATAAGGTTTAATGTGAGCAATCTTTCCCTTCAAGTACGAGAATAGTGGTGTGTGTGCGCATCGCTCTACTATCTTCACACGTCCTTGCAGGCCTGCAGACTTACGCAACGATAAATGCCAAGACATTATTATCATTTGATGCTGCACTACCTCCAAAGAGAATGCGTAACTAAATGACAGAGGAAGGCATGTGACATACCTCTCGACCGTTTGGCGTAATTATATACAGCAGATTGTGGATATTCGGGTCCTTGAATTTCAGAGGTCGCAAGCAGCATCTTTAGTGCCTTGAAACGTCTCAGTCGCTCTCTATTTCTCTCGCTATCTCTCTCTTTCATTCTCTCTCTCTCACTCTCTCTCTCTTACTCTCTCTCTCTCTCTCACTCTCTCTCTCTCTCTCTCTCTCTTTTTCTGTGTGCACTGTATAAAGGCTGGTCTTTGGAAGCATTCTAGTAATTCTTTCCTCAGCTTTTCGTTTCATCTCTATGTACGAAGCCCTTATCAAATGAACTGGTATCCATTTTCCAGGTTTTCTGCTAACCCCACTACAAAGCATTGTTCCAACTATTCTAGTCAATCCTTCCTCAATGATTATCCATCCTAGGTCCCTTGTGATATATAACATATAAATTTTTGTGCCATTTCTTATCCTATTTATTAACTACTATCATGTTTATGTAACAATTTTCTTAAGATCTTTAATTGTAGAATTGGGAGTTAGCTTACTGTTTCCATGTTTCTCCGTAACCATATTTATAGTTCTTCTGTGCTAGGAATTTCTCATTACCTATCTCTTTCATTGGACCTCCTTTGCCTGTGCAGTTCTACCCTTTAGTCCTGTTTATATAGCTATTATTATTACGAAAGTATAAGAAGGAATGGGGAATATCACAACTCATTCAATTGCACTCTCTCTTAGTGCACTGCCTACTGGCAGGTCCATGGTACATAACGCCTCCACTCTTCTCTGTCTTCCGCCTTCCTCTTCATTTCCAAGTATGAGTGGGTCTTTAAATCATCTAACATACCTAATCTCGGCCTGCCCCTGCCTCTTTTTCCTTCCATTCTACCTTCAATGACCTCTTTTAATAGACCTTCCCCATTAAAAGAGGTCATAGAAGGTAGAATGGAAGGAAAAAGAGGCAGGAGCAGGCCGGTCAATTGCACAATGCAAGGCTTAAGGCTGGAGCCAGTGGCGATGTCGGTAAGGTATTCGACCACGGATCTGCATGTGAGGGGTTCAAATCCTGGACTGCGCGTCACTGACATCGCTTTCGAGTAAGGAAGCTGACGTTAACATTAGTTTTTCCAGCTTAATATTCAAAAATTGCAGGATATGGGCAATTGATCATTTCATTATAGAATGTGTTTACCGTACTATGTGGCTGAAAAGCAAGGTTAAATTGCATTGCTATGATTCACAGTCGTTTTGAATTGGCTGGATTTAGTTAACTGGTAAAGCTCATGTAGCTAATTAAGTGAAGTGATTCATTGTCAAGCCAGGGAAGTAGGTCTATGGGTTGGGATGCCACATAGCAATACTAACAGCATTTAATAAGAAACGACAAGGCGCTGGAAGAAAATTCTTATATCTGCCCTGACTGAAAAAGACACTCTCAGAAGGAAATTATAGCTAGTAATCTAAGATGGAAAAAATCCTGCAAGAATAAAGTTTAAACGTGGACATTCTCAAATTCGAGTGAAATATCATGTGTTTCCTTAAACGATTTTTTAAGTACAGCTTTTTTGTTCCTGATATCTACTTTTCATGATAGCGCCCATTTTGAGGCTAAAACTATAGCTGAGAAACGCGTCTCAGACTCTTCTCGGTGCATTGATCTGTTTACGAAATGATCTGTTTACATTTGTAAATTAAACTTTTATCAATTAATAAGGGAATAATTTCTGGTGGGGTGGCCAATTTTCATCCATTTTGGTCCATAGATTGTCCAGTTATGCAAGTTTCAGCAGAGCAACCCCCATTTTTACCTTAAAATGGCGTTTGCTACAACGGTAAGGTCAGATTGCACTTCATTGACGAGAAGGTAAGGTTGAACTCTCAGTATTACGTCAGTACTTTGCTTCCGGAGCTGTTTGATGATTGCCATACTCTTCTACCAAATGGTTTCATCTTTCAGCAGAATGGTGCTCCGGCTGATGCATCTCGTCATGCACAGGAAAGGATCAGCGAGAGAAACCGGGATTACTTCAAGAAGAATGAATGGCCTCCAAACTCACCCGATCATAATCCACTGGATTACCATATCTGGGGAACCATGCTGCATCTCTATCAGAAACACCAGCCGAAGCCTAACAACAAGACAAAACTGCAGGAGGTGCTTTACGCCATTTTTAGGTAAATATAGGGGGTTGCTCTGCTGAAACTTGCATAACTGGCCTGTCTATGTACCAAAATGGATGAAAATTGGCCACCCCATCAAAAATTAGTCCCTTAGTAATTGGTAAAAGTTTTATTGTAAAATATTAACAATAGCCTGAGATATTCAAACTTTTTGCAGGTGTTATCATTTTTTTTACTCACCCTGTATTTTGCACATTAGCTCAACAATATTTGTAGGACTATTTTGAATAGGACCGGAGATATTTAAGATTTATGACAAACATTGACTTTTTAATTGACAGTTACAATTAAAGTTAGAAATTTTGTCATTTCCAAATTAGCAACGAAAAAATAAACACACAATCACGTCAAGCTAATGGGCTAATAACGTCCAACATATGGGCCAGTAACTTGCTCTGATTAGATCTGTAGATTAATATTACGAAATCTAATGAAAACTTCTGAGCTGGATTTTCAGAAGTAGATTCATAAAAGCAACCAAGGATCGAAATTCTCAACGGTAAGAATGCAGTCCCAAAAAAACCGAATGAGAATTCATACGCTAATTACTTAATTTTAGTGTCTGGGGGGCCACACTGAAAAGGTATCATGCTTTCAAACCCAAACCCAGAAACATGACGGAATTAAGTTTTATTCTTCAAGTGGTCTGAAAAGTCCCCCAAAACAGTTCATTTTCAATTCTATCAGTAAGAAAGAAACTTCAGACCTGCAACAAAGTTCAGGGTTCTCATTTCAAGCACAAGATGTAGCATAATATCAGAGTCCTCATCTAGCGGCCCCTTTTAGTTCAAACACATTTTCAAAAAAGAACTGATTATGATTGACGTTTAGCGTTGAGTGTTAAGTAAAAAAAAATTTTTCTTAAAATATTAATAAGAATTCTCATTCAAATTATTTCTACAAAATTTGGGGAGCTTTGAAAACACTGTTTTTTTATAGACGACTAGAGTAGCAGAATGGAATATTTATATAATAAAAATTGATGAAATTATCGCAATTTTGCGAGGAGATAATTTTTTATGCACACCCAAGATATACATGTAATAATAATAATAATAATAATAAGGTTTAACGTCCGTTTCCTCATCCAGGAATGATGTCAGGGACGTCCCCAACAGCACACATCACTACAGATCAATTCACCCAGACCAATCTGCAAAAGAAATGTGCTGAGGAGAAGTAAGGTCCTAAACGAAAGCCAGTCCGGTGATCAAAAAATTGTCAGGATAGATTGATTATGTCGACGATGGGAAAAGGTAAGTCTTAAGCTTGCTAGAGAATGTTGAAAGAGAAGAACAAGAGCGAAGATTAGCAGGTAAAGAGTTCCAGATTGTGGGTGCTGCGTAAGAAAAGCACGTCTGCCCAATGACGTGAGAATATTTGGAACAGAGAGAAGATTGGCATCGGTGGAACGAAGTGAACGTGAGGGACGATAGTAAAGAACAATTTCAGATAAGTAAGAAGGCTTGCCAAATTGCAGAGTTTTGAAAGTTAGTAGAGCTATTTTATATTTTATGCGTTGATTTACAGGGAGCCAGTGAAGTCTGCGAAGTAAAGAAAGAGAGCGAAATTGAAGTCGAGAGGACTTGCAAACAACACGTGCAAGAGAATTTTGGACGTGCTGCAAACGATTGAGAGAAGAAGTAGGCAATCCATGTAATAATGAATAACAGTGGTCAAGCTTTGAATGAACTATACAACTAGCAAGGATAGTGGCTGAATTTCTAGTAAGGGATGGACGTATTTGCCTAATCTGACGAATCTGAAAGAAAGAAGCGCGACAAACAGAAGAGGTATGGGATTTAAAGTCAAGGTTTTCATCAAATATGACTCCAAGGTTTTTGTCAGATCGAGAAGGTGAAAGAGAAAGATTCTGAAAATTAACAGAATTATTAGTAATTTTATTTCTTTGCAAAGGAGTGCCAATTAAAAGGTATTCAGTTTTGGAGGAATTAACAGCAAGACGGTTAGCACAAAACCAGGAATAAACCTTGTCTAGAATGGATGAGAGATGGGCCAGTTTCTGATCGGAATCATGGTTAGAAAAGGAAATATACAGTTGAGTAGTAGCCAAGTTGCAATATTTATCAGTTATGAAAGACATTTTATTTATTCTCTACAGTCTACACGTCATTAATATAGAGTGAAATCAATTAAGTTATAAAATTCCTATAATTATTAACCCTTAGATTTACATGATTTTAGTATATTATGATATCAATCTTCATGTATACGAAGTAATTCATATCATTATATGTTTACTCTTAATATCGTTCATAGCAAACTATATAATGGTACGTTAGCCATCAATAATGCACCATAGGGTGTATCCGGAAAATCTTTTAATAACCCGTGAGAGCTCGGTATGTTAAGAAGATAATAAGGGACAGTATAGCTCCACAGTTTCACACCTTAATTGCAAAAATAATCAATTACATTCAGCAATAAAATCTGCAATCAAATGTAATATAATGTATATGGAAAGAAGCAGGAGGATTTGCCTATTTTCTATATTTTTGCTTTATGCAACCTTAAAATACTTGCATTTGGTAATGCTTTTTGAGTCTCTTGCATTGGATAACATATATACAATGTTAATGAGTTGTATAGCACTGCATCGCTGCCTCACGGCGTCAACTATACCATCTCGTGATAAGAGCTTTTCTGATATGGACGAAGTTTGTTGCTTTAGTTTCGTGGTCTCATCAAGAAGATGCTATTAGAGTGAACAATTTCCAAAAATATTTATTCTTAAAAAGAAACTTTTGATCAAAATGAATATTTTTGAATATTTTTATCCGTTAATAATGTCGGGTCCAAAATTGAATTTAGACATATATAGAATCGGACTCAACCCTATAAACTCACTCGCATCTCTAGAAATTGATTTTCAAATTTACGCAGGCCTAATCATTTATTGATCGTTTGCACAAACATTGTTAAAATAACTGAATAGCCGGTATTTAAATCAGCATGTTTATTGTGGACTCGTTCATAATGGTGCTGATCTTGAACATCACGAACGTTTACATTTAAAAAGTTAAGAGAAACTACCAGGACATCAGTCATAGTGCTTATACATTTCATAAATTGCGATTAATTTCGGATCAAATTCATATAAATAAAATGTTAGAAAATTCATTTGGCATTGGGTTTGAAACTAGAATGTCTGCTCATATGATTGTTAATGCTGGGTGCCCGTGTTCTGCTACAACTATGCCCATATTGTGGAAGAGCGCACTACGTCAAAGCTCGATGATGGTTTGGCTTGTCTGAACACTCTTAATGAAGTTGCTAAAGGATGGTTGAACGAGTGCGACATACGCTAAGAACAATAGGAAGGCTGTTGATGCATTTGTCTCATTGCAAAGACCTTAACCAATTTTGCATCCAGCTGTTAGATTTTGATAATTAATTTTTCAATCAAAGTGACTGTACATAAGTTCTACTCACATGCGCATCTTGTGCAATTAATGTATTAATTATTATTAGAGTGTCCATCTCGATGACTGTAGTGACCTCATGAACTCCCAAATCACTTCGACATTAATTTAATTGACTCAATCCAGGCGCATACTATATTTGGCTATATTTTTAATGAATGCCTAGTTTCAAACAACCAGCGTCAACGTCAGATCCAAAACAACGTCCAGAAAGGGCTTTCGGTTGGATAACGCCTAGTCTTCAGACATTGCTACAGAATTTCCTAAAACGAATGGACGAATTAAAAATGAGTGTGTCGAGGAGATTAACGACGACGACGACGACGATTACGATGATGACGATGACGATGACGATGACGCTGACGATGACGATGATGATGATGATGATGATGATGATGATGATGATGATGATGATGAAGACTTCGATGATGATTATGACGATGATGATGCCGAAGCTTATGATGATGATGAATTTATGTCTAGTTTCATACTTTTTTATTTGTCAATGTCTACATGTATGTACGGAAAAAGCTAGAGAAAAAACAAGCTAGCTAGCTTAATGACATGATCTTGAAGTAACCTACAAAAATACGCAAATCGATGAGTTAATCTTTAGCTTAAATGGTCTTTCAGCGTTCATATTTACGATATTACTTTGGCTTAATGCTGAAATATTTTATGACTTCAATAAGACATTCCACTAGCTGTAATATCGTAAACAGAGTGGCCCCCAATAATAGCCCCAATGCCCCACCGATATCACTGAGCAGGCCCATAACGCTATACGCAGGTGAGCTATCAATTTTTCTGTATTCCACTGACGGATAGAAGATATTTACCGCAACATAATCCTTGTCTATTTTCTCAGGCGTGATATTTTTAACGTTCTTAGACAAAAATTCTTTGAAAAAATCAGATAATACAGATTGAGAAATTGAATGCATGTATTTGTTCGAATAACACTGCCTTGTACAGCTGGCGTTCTTAAATCCTTTGTTGAAGATTTCGGCTAAAATTGGTTCGCTGCAGTCATAATCTTCCAGTATTGTACATTTTCGATAAGTACCTGCGGCAAAGAAATGAAGATTTTATGATTAGCTTTAATGTGCACATTAAGTTATATTCTACAGGCTTGACAACAATTGTATCGGAAGTTTATACAAGTGGAGTAAACAACTTCATTTATACATTGATTTTTCTAATTTTAAGACAAAAATCATAACAAAATCAACGAACAGTAAGTTATGAACCTAATATTTAAAACAGGAACATGGGACATGAGGTATAAGCTCTTGAAATTGAATTGATTTTGCAAACTAGTATTGATTTGTCCGTGAAAGAGAAGATATAGAAGACGAATCCATTGATGAAATTTAAAATAATGAAGCATCATATAATAATCCCAGAAGCAGAGGAATAGCAAAGCGACTTCTTTTATCCTATAAAATGTTATTGCCAACGATAACCTGTATGCGATCGCATGTACTGACGTGCAAATATGAAGGTTGGATAAAATGAGGTGTTTCTCAAGACTATGACAAATATTACTGGCCATATGGATGGCCAGAACAAAGGGCTACATGTTATATTAATTTTCCAAATTGCTAGATAAGATCAGTCAAAATCAAGATCAATGCCAAAGAGTGGATAGCTTTTCTAAATATTTTTTCTAAGCTACATCGTTTAAGCCAGTACAGGAATATCAATATTGACGCTTAATCAAGATCAAGTCTTGTTTAACCAGATTATCTTCGAAACCCTTTAGAAGAGAAAGATATAACTGAAAGGCATAATTGAATGCATTGTAATAGAATATTAATTTGAGAACTATTCTCGCATTTATAGGAAATGTCTTTATATTGTTCAACTGTAATGTAATGTGTGCTGTTTTTCAATTACACGGATGTTATGTTTCACTACTTCGTAGTCTTCACTGGCTCCGTGTTAATCAATGCATATAATATAAAATAGTCACTATTGCATTTCAAAACACTGCGATTTGGCAAGCCTCCTTACTTAACTGAAATTCTTCTTCCCTTTTATCCCTCACGTACACTTCGTTACACTGATGCCAATCTTCTCTCTGTTCAAAATATTCTCACATCATTAGGCAGACGTTCATTTTGCTATGCAGAACCCACAATCTGGAGCTCGTTACCTATTTGTCTTGGCTCTTGTTCTTCTCTTTCAACTTTCTCTAGTATGCTAAAGACTTACCCTTTCCCACCGTAGACACACTTAATCTACCCTGACCATTTTTGATCACCGGCCGGCTTTCGTTTAGGACCTTACTTATCATCAGCACATTTCTTTTGCAGATTGGTTTGGGTGAATTTATCTGTAGTGATTTGTGCTGTGGGGACGTCCCTAACATCATCGTTGGATGAGCAAAAGGACGTTAAACCTTCATTATTATTATTATTATAATTTTTTATCTTTTTTACCCCGGTGTAAAGAACCTGGGGTTTGATAAAAACGATTCGAGCAATACGTGCTGAATCGCCGCCCGGCTACTCGAGGTCATCAATCGGCTTAAAAGAATTGTTGAAGCAGACTGCATTAAATCTTTGCAAAGTCATGGAAAGCCTTGCCAAAGAAAAGATGTCTCTCGTTTATCGCCGGTTTGCTCTGCAATAAGTCTGCCTATGCCATTACAAAGTCAACTCCTTCGGGATTCTCGCCCATGGTTCAATAGCTAACCGGAACAACTTCATATCCTAAGGACGATCACGGTATTTATCCAACTTCCTAGAGGCGGCATGAACAGCAGCACCACCGGCTGTGACTGAAGTCGTATTCAGGTAGGAGTTTGCCACAGTGTCAATGACCGTGACGTCCCATACGGCACATTTACCGTTGCACCAGGGCACTAAAGTCATGCCGTCCGGACGCTTGCCGTCTGATCTGGACAACCCACTTGGTTCCTTATAGGAAGGGATGCCTGCTGTCGAAAGTGCTCGCCATATTATGTCATTTAAATTGTGATGGCGAGACATTCTACCTGAGCTTCGTTTGCAGGAGAGACCGTGGAGACCTAAAGCGTCGACTTCATGACCGCAGGGTCACATGTGAGGCTCGCAAGTTTTCGCCCCTAAACGGAAACTAACAGCTACTCGAATCGCCTCATTGTCTAAAAATAGCCCACAAGAAGCAACAGGGAGAGCGTGAAGCCAGTCGCTGCTTCTTTTGGTTGATGCAGCTAGGAGTCGTGCTCTGTCTACTGCATTGGACTGGGATTCTAACAGACTATTATAAATCGGATCCACTATAGGACGGTCCCATGATTTCTGGCTACTGACTGAGGTAGAAGGTGGAGCACTGGAGGTGAGGCTTTTGGACCAAACTGACAACGCAACGTCAATGGAACTAATTATTATTATTGTTAATGTTATTATTATTATTGTTACCTGGAATATAGTGAGGTCTGCAGCCACATTTGTGAAACGTAATTTCCTTTATATAATTCAAGATACAGTAATTCGTACGGTATTCGGTATCGGCGTTGCATTGACTGTAAGGTGGTCCTAGTTCTGTTACCTAAAATAAATAGATTGATATCACTCTAGTCTATATGCAATAAGTATAGTGTTAATTTCGTTCACATTAGAACAAAATTAGTCAGATGTACTTATTCCTACAAATCTACTGAAAATCGAGCAATTGTAAAAAAGATTAGTGAAACGTTCTTAGAAAGAAAGTCAAACTAAAAAGAGTCCAACAATTAGAAATACGAAACAAAGTGAATGGAAACTGGAGTCTATTCGAAATCTGGAAGCTGATTCTCGAAATGTATTTATATGGAAGTATGTCAAAGTAAGTTTTTATCAAGTTTAAAATATATGAAGATGATCCCTGACATAATCATGAGCCACAGTGGGAGAATTAAGAAAATGAAAAGTGAAGCAATTTTCTAGTGAATATTAATGAGAGAGATGGATGAGTGAAGGATGTAGAGGAATCTGAGTGGTCACAAGTGAAATGGACGATCGACGAAGCAAAAAATTGGAAAGAAATACTGAAAAGTTTTAGCGTTGTTTTCAGTCAGTAGAGGCTACTGTATATCTGGAGCCCGGATCGGAAAGACCAGAAGAATAGCAAAGATGATACGTAGAAAGAAATTAAAGTTTAAAATATAGTAATCCTAAATGAAAGAAATTGAAGAATCGAGGAGTCCGGGATCAGGGATCGAGGATAAAGCAGTTAGGAAAGAAGGATAGAGCCAGAAGCTGGTAGATGAATTTTATGAACTAAGAGAGAGAGAGAGAGAGAGAGAGAGAGAGAGAGAGAGAGAGAAAGAGAGACAGTCTAGATTGACAGATTCAAACACGAGTAAAACATAGAATTATATTAAATAATAGTCAATAGAAATAAACGAATTACTATTGTAATAAATATTTTATGTTAAATTTAAGTATTGTGTCGTTTTAGAGAAATAGATAGAAAGTAGAGATGGGAATTTTATGAATTTCTAGAGTTCGGTTCGGTTCGTTGAAAATGAAAGTTCGGTTCGGTTCGGGTTCGGTTAGCAGCTGAAAATTTGAGAGTTCGGTTCGGTTCGGTATCCTTCTAACAAAGGTTCGGGCTCGGTTCGAGTTCGGTTTGCTTTCCATTTCAAAAGAGTTCGATTCGTGTTCGGAATGATACGATTTAGATAATGCAGCAATTGTTTAACATTATCTAGAAAGTTGTAAAAAACAAGGTTATGATAAACATGTTTAAAATGGATTATGGTAAATATACTTTAAAAATACATGAAGTCATGTTAAACCTCAGTAAAAACATGACAACGAAAAAAGAAGAAAGGTAGCCTTTATTCTTATGCATTTCTTAAACTATTCCAAGTTGATCGACAAAGGTTCTTAAAATAGATATTTAGCTGTCTTACTGTATCTGAAATATTCTCTTTGATTTTAACCAGAAAATAGAATGCCTCATCAATTGAAAATAAATGTTGTCATTATGCATAAACTTTTAGAATCAAGCGGAACAGTCGTGACTAACATTCGATCCAAACTTTCAAAGACAAAATGCCATTTATCAACATAAAAATGTCAAATAAGAACGATTTGATAAACACCTGTGGACTTCCACTGAAATGTGATCAAGATATATACCTTTGCTATCGATTGAATCAGTAATAAAATTCAGAATTACTTTAGGGTTTAAAATTTGCCAATTCAACTGCCAATTCAACGAAATAGTCTTTTTATAAGCTTAATTAAAAATTGAATGCAACCATGGCATACACACAATATATAGGTTCGAGACCAAGATCTCGACTCAAAAGTCTTGGTTTCGAATTTATAAATGAAATTTACAAATATAAGATAATGAAACATCAACTAACCTGCAGCCCTGCTTTTAATCGTGTAACTGCGGTAGTAATTTCCATACTGGTCTTTATCAAAATAATATTCCATATAAGATTGTGAATTGATTTGTTCAATAAGCAAACATTTGCACCAAATTGATAGATAGCAAAAACATACCAAAATAGCACAAATAGAAGCTTACTATCTAGTCTGATGACTAAACCAGAAATCCTTGCATAAACTCGGAAAAATGTTTCCTTAAACGTAGGGTTAGGAATTAATTATTATAAAACTAATTATTATATTATAACTATTAATTAACTAAATATTATTATTATTACTATTATTATTATTATTTTCTATATTTTAACCCCCGGTGTAAAGAACCCGGGGTTTTATAATAATAATTATTCCTATTATGAATATTGGAGGTTATTATTGTTATTGCTATTATAAATTATATTACTAGTATTATAATTGCAATGTCTGTAGGTTGTAATCAGAGGATTCTGATTAATATTTATTATTTCTTAATAGTATTTATTAATATGTCTCAATAGCGTAGGGGTAACGTCATGAAGTTTTAAATGACAGACCCTGAGGTGAGTTGAACTCTAGCGGGTTCGAATCCCAGCCCGCGTTTTGTCTGAGAGTAAAATCTCGGACATTCACTGGACTGGTTATACGGAAAATGGACTAAATTACCTAATGGTTTAAACTTGTGGTATTAGAAGTGATAGATATCGACATAGTTGATCATTTCATTATAATGCGTGTTAACTTTTAACTTTGACTTTATTAAGTAAAGTTATTTATTTATTTAATTTAACTTCTTAATATATTCTTTGCAACTTCCGGACCATAGATAGACAGATTGGCATTAGATCAATGACACAAATCGTTTTATTTATTTAATTTGGTGTAAGAAGTTATAAAATGAAGTTTACTTAAGGATTAGACACATGCTTAGAGTTGGGGGTAGGGTTAGGATTTAATTTGAATTGAATTAGGATTATATTAATGGAATTAATATAATCCTAATTAAATAAATTTAATTCCTTACAAAAATCCTGATTATTAAATGCAGATCTGGAATTCTCTTCCATCCAATCTTAAGAAATATGCACCGGCCTTTGCTTTCCTATGAGCAGTTCCATAGGCAATTGAAGACCTATCTTTTCTATCTCTCTTTTCCATCCAGTGTCCATGAGCAACGACCTGCGCCTGAACCACCTTTTATATAATTCCCTTTACTTTAGACCGATTTTCTGGATTATGGAATTTGCACCGTTTTTCGACCTTCCATTTTTGCTCGCCGGCTTGATTTTGTCTCTATAGTGCTCGATGTTGTCATTGATGACTGTAGCACTCTAATTGTTGTTATAAATTACGGTTAGATTACATGACATTAATTGGAAAAGAAACAATACCATTTTTGTCATTGATCTAATGTCTACCCTGCCGACGCTAATGTAAAGCCATAATTGATTTCTTTTGTTTACACAAATTTGAGTGGTTAGCCAAAATTTAAAATAGTTATATCACTGTTTAGAAACTTTATTAATAGTACTTTACATTAGGTAATAATATCAACAATTTAAGCACGGCTTATTTCTAGTGATTTGTGTGGAGTGAGTGTAAATATTGTAACTCATTTTTCACAAATTACCCGAAAGTTTTATCTACTTAATAGTCTATGTACAGCCGACAGTCTAAGGAATTTCAAAGATTATCTTCAACTGGTGCTACTAATGTAAGAAAGGTTTGTACTGTTTTAATTTAGAGGCATTTTACTGTGAAATATGGCTAATAAAATACATCTTGCATGACTCTCATATCTACTTGCCATATTTATTATTGTAACAAAATATTTGAAGTAGCTACAGTATTAACTTTATGCTGGAGCAGATTTAAAAAATTACAGCTATATGTGGCATGTTAGGGTTAATTATTTGAAGTGAATTCCAAATTTTAATTGATATTTTTTAACTATCATCTCCCTTGAATCCCAGTTTAACTAGGGTCAAGACAACAAAATATTCTTTTAGATTTCAATATGATTTACTCTTGACGTATACATGTACATATATATATATATATATATATATATATATATATATATATATATATATATATATATATATATACTGTATATATTTCCATATGCATATATATATATATATATATATATATATATATATATATATATTTCCATATACATATATATATATATAATGCTATATAATAAATAGATATGTATAATCCCCGGACCCAGAGGAACGGAAACGTATTTATGGGACTCCGCAAGAAACGGCCTAAAAAATTTTACTTAAACCGCTGTGAAGACGGTAACGGATACCTTTTTAGGAATGGTATGGAGTCAGACAAAATATTTTCCTCCGCGCCACTCCTTACGATTAACTTAAAGCATTAGATTTATTTATTTGTGTGTATTATATCGCCATGTATAAGATATATGAGCCATTATGCTTTAATTACTCCAAGAAAAACTAACGTTGCCTAAAACTAACAAACTAACATTTATGTCATCTTTTATAGTCTGAAATTTAGTCGTACAGGACAAGTATCTGAAATACCTGTGATTTTTGTAAGGCTATCCGTTGTTAATTTTAAAGTTTTATTGAAACCAGCCTTACCTGAATATATGCTGTTAGATACTGAAGACTTGTAAGTGCAAAACTATTATATGTATCTGTATTGTTCTTATTATCTTTACTTAATGTCAAACATTCTTCATAATATTTAAATGCAGCCTTTGAAATAGCTTAAAAGAAAAGTGTTCCTTGCTCTTGAAGCTGGCGAAGGAGAGAGGATCTTCGGTTCAGTTTGGACCAAATCAAGGTTCGAGTTCGGTTCGGGTTCGGCAAGAGTCTGGGTTCGAGTTCAGTTCGAGTTCGGTCAGAGTCTGGGTTCGAGTTCGTTCGGGTTCGGCCAGAGTCTGGGTTCGAGTTCGGCCAAAATTCCAGATTTTTGGGTTCGGTTTGGGTTCGGTTCGATTCCCATCACTAATAGAAAGTGGAAGTCAATCGTCAAATAGTTTCAAATGCAATAATAGCAACAACAGCAACAGAAACTAGAGTCAGCATCAGCAAGACTCATCATCATTATCGTCATCATAATCAAATCAGCGGCTCGACCAATTACCAGCTACTTCACCCAAAACTAAGTAAAGGTAGGGAAAAACTATCCCTCCACTCTAACTTTGCATCAGAAGAACGGTAAGATTTGAGGCAAAAATGGACTGCAAAAATTACAATTGAAGAAGTGCTCAACAGAGTAGGCATAATTAGGCATCCATTGGTCATATTCTGAGAGAAATCGATTTCTAAATGATGTAAATGAACGAATAATGAAGAGGAAGCGAGTTAATTAAGAACTGAACTTCAGATTTTTGATGATTTGATGACTATTCTTATTTAGGTATGAATGAAAACACAGGGGAAAGAAATGTGTGGGCATATCACAAGCGTGTCAATTGGTTATACACCAAGATTATTCTACACAAAGACCACCAGAGTCGAGAATGATAATAAACTGAAGATCTAAGATATAATCTGCACATAGGCCTATATAAATATTAAATATACAAACTGTTTCTTTTTCCATCGAAACTGCGGAGAAATATCCTGGTGAAACAAAAAATCCGTATCCTCTCATTAAGGGCGGTTCCTTCGGATCGTGTAGCATTATCTATCAAAAACCAAAAATGTTTTTAATGATGAGTTTCTTAATAATTAAAACCAACATACACCACCACTTGCTGGAGCCAGTGGCGACTTACGTAAGTTATACGACCGCGGATTAGTATGTGCTGGATTCAAATCCTGGCCTCGCTCTTCACTGACATCTCTTCTGAGTGAAGAAACTGACGTTAAAATTCGATGTTTTTAGTTTTTTTAAATTAAGTTATTTCATGCCTCTCTACCGATTCATTTAGCTATCCGAAAGAAACCAGTTTAAAACAACTCCAGAATTGCGGGAACAATATTGAAATGGCTTGAAAAACTTTTAGAAATTTCCCCTCTTACTAGCTCACGGACTGTGACTTGATTTATTCAATATCATACAGTATATATATATATATATATATATATATATATATATATATATATATATATATATATATATATATGTTTATACGACCGCGGATTAGTATGTGCTGGATTCAAATCCTGGCCTCGCTCTTCACTGACATCTCTTCTGAGTGAAGAAAATATTTCATATACCTTATATATATATATATATATATATATATATATATATATATATATATAAAAGTAAGACTTTTGTGATCGGCTTAATTAGTTAATTGTTGGAATTCTGTCAATGAAACGTGAAACCAGACTGTCAATAAGAACATGTATCTTAGATCTATAACTTTACCAAAATCTAGAGAGATAATTGAAGTTCCCGGTCTATGTAGCACTATATGGTGTACATTCATAGATTATCCAGCTTACAATTGAGCCGATTGCGCCCAGCTTTTGTACCAATAGATAGATTATATATAGTTTACCTGTACATGTACGATAGAGCTATTACATACATGTACTCGATTGTTCAACTGGAACCGGTTAGTTAGAGCTAGTATCTTAACAGATGCTGACTGTTTTAATTTCTCAGCATGTATCGGCCATCCCACTTAAGATCTTTCAATATCTTCGCTGTGTTTCTCATTCTGTTCCAATATCTTTATACCAGACATTACTCACTTAATAGTACTTTTTGTACTAATACAACTAGACTACGGTCCAAATAATAAAAATAAAGTTTCCCTTACCCTGAATCCTGCAGCGTAGGAATTTGTTGCGAGGTAATTTGCTTGATTGACGTATAGTATCAGAACCAATCCAAATGTTGCTCCAGGTTTTGTGCTTCTTATAGTCCTTCCATCTAATTAAAAAGTAGATTATTCGTTGTTAATATAAGTTTGCATTGCAATTATAGAACACAAATATAACAAAATACTGCTCCTATTGTTTTGTCGCTTTTTACGACACACACAATACAAACGTGACCGAGGGAAAACACAGTTCATATACCTTGAAACGACTGACTGTGCGATTAGATATGAAAAGACTGAGAACTGCTATTTATTCTTTAGTCGTTTCAGACTTAAAGGTTCTGTCTGTAATCACTATGGTTCAAAATATTCGTGTACTAGGTGTATAATTAGTAATACGGTCTGGTGAAGTGTAATTAGCATTTACCATTAGCCATTTGCTTTCAGTTTCTGACCATTACTAGCCGTTACTCCTTATCACCTGTTGTTGTAATACCCGTGAATAGCTTTAGGAACGTTTTTGATACAGATTATACCTCCAAATACTAAGCACGTTCTGCGGAAACACATCAGAAGTGTACCTGTACAATAGAGAGGCCATGGGAAAGCAGTGTTACCTTAGCGTCTCAGTGCCCTATCTTGTGTTATCGCTTGATGGAACTGATTCTTGATTATCGGAGCCCTAATCAGCATCGCCGGCATATTATCAGCTTGATACGGTTCACCAAGTAAATGCCATGAAGTTGGAAATTGGTTGGTTTTAATGATTTCTCACACAGAAGTGTTTTAAATGGTAGTAGACTTGTAAAACAAATATTATATTTTGTCGCCGGCTTCGGGGACTAAATCCTGCTTGAAAACTCTCGATGATGCTACGTCAAACTCGAATTCAAACATCCACAGCTGCATATCAGAGAAATTAAATGGACCCCAATTGCCAAAGTAAGTATCGTTTCTCATTAAGTGACATATTCCTATTCGACTTAATGCAGCAGCAATTATCTGTCAAGCCATATTCAGCAAGAAACATCTTAAATCATTTTAGAACATTTTCAAATTACTACTGGCGTCTTAGTCCTTGAGAGTAATAATTAGATTTTAATTGTAATACCTGCGTTCAAGGCGAAACATATTCCCATATCCGTTTTGACCACAGTTATATTAGTATAGTACGTTTCGTAGTCGAACATGAGCTACAAAATGAAAACAATTAAAATACTTTCAAGTTTTACTGTAAAAACACAAACTAAACCAGATTTGTAACATTATATTCAAGTGCGCCTGCAAAGAGAATCTTATAAGTAGAATTTAGAAAGCGTTATATAAGATACCATGGCGTTTTTGAAAAAAAATATTTGTTTTGTATATATATTTTATGATATTTTCCATTATTTTAATAAAAAATATAGTTGACATCGTTTTAAAAACGCCTTGCTGCGTTAGCAGATTATTAGTGTCTTATATCTTTCATAAAAATACTCATTACAGTTTATGTATTCGAAAATTCCTTACTACAATATTGTAATATATTTCTGAAAAATTAATATTAATATACATGTAGTATTATTCAGAATGATTCATTTCACATAAGTATATTTTCGACTTCTACTTACTATCCAAGTTTGAGAACGTAAGTAGATTAATGTTATTTTAGAATTTCTTAATTCAACGGTGAATCTGCACAATACTCAATCATAAAACTATACATGTATGCTTGAATATAGTTCAGAATAATGTAGAATATACGGTCACCAAACATTGGCCAATCAAGCCTTCAGCCGCCTTGAAATTTGAACATCCCGTTGAGCTATTTCAAAAGTAGCAGTGTAGACCGCACCAATTTATATTACGCATTTCCTTCAAATATCGCCTGTATCAAAATATTGTTATCTTATCATGCTTGTGATACTATATGTTTTCAAAATGAACGTGAGAATTATGTTCAAGACAGCGTTAACATGTAACAAAATTCTGATGAATCGTAACTACATTTAATAGTTTAAGAGCTAGAGTACAATTATAATTCTAGCCGTTTTTTCTCTGTAACTGAATTCAAATACGTTATTATCATTACTGCTTGTCGTAATAAGTTTATCTTACCGGGAAAGCAGTGGCTTCTTCAATAGGCTGTGCGAGATCGTTTCTAATTTCTTCCCATTCTTCTCGTGAATAGTTCAGCATACGCAACTGAGTATCGTTAACAAACTTGGAGATAGGATACGGCGGGTACATGCTTCCAAGAATTTCGACTAAACCTGTTGTTAACGTATTTATAAATGTTATCATTTATTCCAAATATTGTTGCATAATATTATTAATAGTTATTGAAATTCTTTTTTAGTTTAAGGTCTATTTTTTCACTATGTTCCGTGTCTATTTTTCACTAGTTGAAGCTGGTATAAAAGCATTTATTCTAACGTTAAACTAGGCTTACGACTTTTGTAAAATTGCTCTGTTAAAAAGTTGGTTTCGTTATAATATATCAGATATACACATGAGCACATGTGAAAAAGATAAATTGATGTCAAAATATGTCCGTATAAAACTTTGCAACCCGCTCCAGAAAGTAAGACTTAAAGAGCCAAAACGTCCAACAGACTCTGTGACATGTGATATATGTGATATATGCGATATGTGATATGTGATATGTGAGATGAATTAAACTCCATTGTACGTTATCTTTCGCCGAGCTGACCAGAGATTGACATAGGTGGTATCCATAGGACCGGTCAATGGACTAGTGATTATTTATAGTAATAATCAAAAGCCAGAAATGAAATATGAAAGTGATTGATATCACGACGAATGCTCATTTCACTGTTTAACTAGAATGTTATGGGGTCGTTAATTTATCTGATTTGTTGACATATTATAGTTCTAGGAAGATTAAAATTAAGAAGCTACAAAATAACAATATTCGTTCTATAACAAGTACTTACCATATTTTGCAGCCGTATTCCTACGAAACTTGTTTTCATTGCAGATCGTAATTTGAGGATAGTACAGTTCAGTTGAATACTTGTAACTGTAGGATATCGCGGTTGGAAAGGCGAGGAAGTTGATAATTCTCTCTTGAATCTGATATATAGCTAGAGCGAGACCTCCAACAACCAACAGAAACCATGTAGCCCGACTTGCGAAGCATCTATCTGGATCCGCTAACTGAGGAATTCCCAGCACTGTTATCTGCTCGACCTGCCTTTCGATTATAAGCATTTGCTTGGACATTGCTGATTGTTCTAACGTGTAAGAATTGCGATGCTTGATTGGTGAATCTTTCGTAGCTGGATTCATGATCGGTTTTAGAATAGTAAATAGTATGAAATATAGCTATAACTACGTTATAGACCAGGATATGATATGGTTTAAGAATTTAGTTTCATGTACTAGGTTGTGATTTTATCGAATCTACAGCTGTATTTGAAAATCTGATCCTTTTCCAAATCCTTGCTTCCAAAACCATTATGCAGCGCAATTTGAATTTAGCATCAATCTCCTATTTGAGCTTTTAAATTTAATACATGGAGTTTATTTTTTGTACGCCTATATGTCAGTACTTTCCCTAAACGTCTCTTTTGCATTTATATTATTTGGAAAATTGTTTATTAATCCGTATTAGGCCTGCTCTTAAATAAAAAAAATATTATCCTCTGCATTCGTTTTGTAGTTGATTAAAAATACAAATATTGAGTTTAAGCTATTCTTCAATCTATCGAATTTGCAGAAATTTAGGAAGATTGCTAAATTTGTTATGACTTTGATCGAAACTTTTATATACATATAGACGTAATTGACTAGTTGAAGTTCAACCAGGAGGAACTGCTGCAACAACTGCAACAGGAAGGAATGGAGAATAAACATGCTTGTAGATCCATCTTTAGTTTAGTTTAATGAATTTATCTTGCACAATAAAATCGCATGCATACATTAATGAGATATGAAATGGCTAAGACAGGGTAAATTGTAGGCACAAAGTACTTACAGGGACCCTCAGAAGAATTCTGTAACTTAATATGCATTATAAAGTAAGCAGTATCAATAAGTTGATATAAAATGATAATTTGACATAATTAACATTCAGTTCTAATAATTTCAAAAGCATCACATATTTTAACAACACGAATATTAGAATAAAATGAGAGCGTCTTCGACAGTTCGATTCACTAAAAAACATAACAATATAACTTGTAAACATTACAAGCCCTGAACTTAGATAAAATTAGTTTAAACATATGGTTTTCATTATCGAGTAAGATCTATTTGAAAACCGAAAAGTTTGATAAAAAAAACCTCTGCAGTTAGGCAACTCTTAAAAGATGTGTCTTAGCAGATATGGTCGTCTCGAACAGGAAGTTTTCGACTTTGATGGAGCGATAAAAAAGGAATACAATGCAACAATGAGGCGCACCTTAGCTTAAAACGACGACTATGCCCTTAAGCCATTAGTTACGGGGAAAATATGATGCAAAATATAAAAAATGCATAGATACATGTCAGAAGAGTATTCGTCAACTCCAGCAATTTAGTTTCGAGCTATCCATACAAGATCGATGGACAACCGTTCAAACGTGCAAGAAGTAATTATACACAGCATTGATCCGAAACAAAATTTGCCGTAATTCGCTGATAAAATATTAAATAGCTCTCACTTCAATACCCCAGGCTTCTATCATGCTGTATTGAAGTAGCACCCCAGGCAACGCAGACTACAAAAGAATATTTTGACGAGGCTTACATTGAACTAAGTTGACATAGGTCACACAACTTCCTACAAGTCAGAGTATTAAAAATAATATAGATAGAAATACACTTTAAAAAGTTAAAACATAATAATATCCTAATACCAACAACAACACAATTTGATTGCTACTGTCGTCCACAACAACAACGATAACTATGGTATCAAATTGAATCCGATGAGCAGAGTGTGAAATCCAAAAACGGTGCATGCAAAAATCCGAAAGTTCGGTCCGAGGAAGGATACTAGTGGAATGGAGGTTTACGTGTTGGTTTCAGTTCCTATGCAAAGGTAGGATTGGAGTGGCCAAAGACAGAGGTTATTAAATATAAATACATTATATTTGGACGAGTATTCTACTCACTTGTTTTAGATTCGCGTCAATGAACGTTAAGCTATACACTGGGTCCGGTTGGTACGTGGACGAGGGTGACCATCATAAAGACCGATTAATGTCGTTTTAATTATCGATGTAAGCAGAGCAGCATCACATAGAAATAGACAAAATATATTCATACAAAAATTTAAAAATCCTAAAAGGATTAAGTTCTAAAAATTCAATTTACTTAAATGCAGAAAGTGAACCAGATTTAAAAGCAGAATTGATATGGAGTTAATAGAAGCCTCCGATAGGGTATTCATACCTTATCTAAGCGTTAATAAAGGAGCGTAGAGTAATATTAAAGGCTAGATGGGTTTGTAGTTTTAAGCGGCAGTGATTCCCTTTTGATTTGTATTTAAGAGGGATAAGAATTTTATCGATGTTGGCGATCAAAGTTTTGTTCAAAATTTTGAAGGATAAAGCCAAATCTGATGTAGTCGCCGATACTCAAGAAAGTGATAGTACAGCTATTGTATATACATATATATATATATATATATATATATATATATATATATATATATACTTATATATATATATATATATATATATATATATACACTGTGTTTTTTATAACTGATACCCCAAATTGTTTTAACAATAAAGTCGTAAGAAGGGAACCGATGTTCTTGAAATTTACAGTACTTGACCAGCTGCCAATTCTACAAAACATAGAGAAATTTCGTTTGAATATCTTTAATAACGTCAAAGTTATGGTTTTGTGAATAGGAGTGGGGTTAGATAAGAAATTTCCAGTACAGGATTGCGGGCGTGTTACATTTTGCGTAGATTATCTCTGTAAAAATACTAGCTTACATGCAATATAAAATGTCTGCTAATGCTATTTTGAAGAGCAATCATTTCTTCTCAAAACGACGTGAAATACGTACTTATACATGTATATTCTTAATTAACAAAGTTATCGAACCTTTTATGCATGCATTGCATGAAGAGAATAAACGAAGAGGACGCCGCTGCAGTGGCTGCGGTGATAGCAGATTAGCAGTTGTATCCAAACATGCCATGCATGCATTAAAAGTTCAATAACTTTGTCAATTAAGAACATATCAGCATGTATTTTACGTCATTTTGCAAAGGAGTGATTACTCTTCTAAATAGTATTAGCTGAAATTTTGTAACGTGTTCGCTATTATTTTTATAGAGATAATTTTGCGCTGCATGTAACACGCCCGTAATCCTATACTGGAAATTTCTTATCTGACCCCACTCCTATTCACAAAACTATAACTTTGACGTTATTAAAGGTATTCAAACGAAATGTACAAAATGTTATATAGAATGGGCTGCTGGTCAAGTGCTGTAAATTTCAAGAACATCGGTCAACTTCTTACGACTTTATTGTTAAAACAATTTGGGGTATCAGTTATAAAAAAAACACAGTGTATATCTTCAGTGCACTGCAGAGTGGCAGGTTCAAGATACACATATTCATACGCAAAGTCTACTTTCTCTCTACATAACAGCACTCATTAGATCAACAAGTTAATCCCTTCACAAAGTCTAAGCCTATATAGATATATATATATTGCAGCATATAAATATATGCTGGATACATATTAGGCCTACTCAGTTTAAAACACACCCGTGCGGTTATGCAAATATAAATGAATAAAGGCCTGTCATGCATATATTTTTATGTATATGTATATGTGCATTTTAAGTTATTTTTTAAACAGTAGTAATTACAGGTACAAAGTAGCATTTCAGATTTCAGATTATCTATCAGATACATCGTTACAAAAACTTATCTTCATATTGCCTAACGAGTTGGAATTTTAATCATCACATCGTATAATTTTATCACTTAAAGTCCGTTGAACCTATGTGAGTATTTGGTACATGCTGAATCCTTGAATGCTCTTTACACTGAGGAATACCCTATAATAGCCGTGGTGGTGTTGAGGTGAAATGAAATGCTTGACGAGCCTGAGTAACCAAACATGGCTCCCTGTGAAAGTGATGGGCAAAGCAGGATACGGAGAGATGAGAACACCGCAACGGTTCTACTTTATTGTGTTTCTAAATGCTCGACTTTTAGTTCTTTAATTAATTTGAAACGCGGTTTCCGTGATGGCGATACAGCTAATATATGCTCTTAATATATATGATAGTGGTTGAAAACAAACACAGGCTTTCTATGATCCACGGTGAATTTTGGCTTACTTCATTGATTGTTTTTATTGTGAAAACGCCCTTTCAAGGCTGAAGACGGCTACACTTTGGATGTCCGTAAATTACTCCTGTTAAATAATATATTTGCCTATAAAATTGATTCTAGGTTCAAAAGGGTTCTCTAAAAATAAAGTTATCTTATTTGATCACCGATCCTTTGGCGGACACACTTCTACATGAGAATGTTTGCTAACGTGCTATACTAATGATGATTTAGAATATCTTATATAATCGATATTAAGATATAAAATTCATTTCATTTTATTGTCTTTTCATCCTGTTAATGAGAGATGCATTTAATCAATATTCAAAATAAATTATTCATATATTTTAATATTCTCAGACGCAACACTGAAATCTCACAGAAGACTTAAAAAGGCAAACACAATACCAATTCAACACAATGTAACTAATTACGATGAATTTATGAGGTTAGCTACTTAACTAAATAACAAATTATAGACAATAAAACTGAACAAAAACACCATCATGTTGTAGAGATATGTGTAGAGTACTAGAATTAATAATTCTAACAGAAAATTTTATTCTAAAGTGTAACTGATAAGTTTGTAAAAGTAGACCGAGTTAACAGTTTAAATTCCCTGCATAATTTACTTTTTCCATTTTGTGTCCGGTGCACTCCAGAATAGACCGGCCGTAAAGTGAGACCAACACGTAAACCTCCATTCCGCTATTACCAGTGCTCGGACTAATATTAGGATTTTGGCATTTTTGGACCACCCACAGTCTGCTTTTCGGTTTTGATTGGTACCATAGCGTTCGATGATGTCATGGGCCACCGTAGCACTCTAGACGTATTGCTGCTGCAGATTTTGTAAGAGGCGACTGAACAAGACTGGGTATAGCAACGGGAATTTTCCTCTGAAATATTACCCCCGAGCTATAGGCTGCATTAGGGTATAGATAAGACAAAGCCTTTTGTGAAGATTTTAAACTTTCTGAGAGGACTTACTGCGATACGCAGTGAGAAGTAGGTTTACATAAAATGTGAACAACCGAAGCATTATTGCATTAAAGTATGGAAAGAAAATTAATATAAAGATAACTCAAGTGATGAGAGTGTCGAGAAAAGAAGGGAACTCATACCGTAATAGACGGTACTACGTTAGACCAGGTAAATAATTCAGATATTTTGCGCACACGATAGCAATTAGTAATAAAGTGTTCACCTCGATGATGTCACTAAGGAACTCGCAACTAATTTCTTCAAGAATTCGATATAATCGAAGAGTAAGGTTAGCTTATTACATTGTGGTTTCTATTAAATGTCTACTTTATTATTGGTGTATTTGTCCATTTGCAAGAGTAAAACAGCTTTAGGAGAAAACAACAAATTAAAGTAAACACATAAATTAAAAGTAATCTCACAAAATTATGAAAATCCATCTGTTTATCTTTAGATTAGTAGTCTTCGAATAACTGCCAAAATAACTGTAATTACTTTGGCTTAATGCGGAAATATTTTATGACTTCGATGAGGCATTCTACTAGCTGTAATGTCGTAAACAGAGTGGCCCCCAATAGTAACCCCAATGCCCCTCCGATATCACTGAGCAGGCCCATCACGCTATACGCAGGCGAGCTATCAATTTCTCTGTATTCCACTGACGGATAGAAGATATTTACCGCAACATAATCCTTATCTATTTTCTCAGGCGTGATATTTGTAAAGTTTTCAGACACAAATTCTTTGAATAAATCAGATAATACAGATTGCGAAATTGAATATCTGTATTTGTTCGTGTAGCACTGTCTGCTACAGCTAGCGTTCTGAAACTCATCATTAAAGATTTCGGCTAACACTGGTTCGCTGCATTCATAATCTTCCAGTATTGTACATATGCGATAAGGGCCTGCAGAAAAGACATAAAGATTACATGATTAGCTATAATGTGCACATTAAGGTGCTTTCTACAGACTTCAAAATCATTATGCCTGGCTTTCATACAAGTATATTAGAAAGCTTGAATTGCATTTTTATTATTACATTTTTAAATTTAAATTTTGGGACAAAAGTTCGATTCAATTGTATGAGTAGTGTTTGGTGATCTTGATATTTAAAACTGGAATATGAAATTTGAGAAATAAGCTCACGCAATTGAAATAATTCCATAGTATAATTATAATATTTAATGTACTATAAAATTACGCTTTCTGAGTCGAAAACAATTAGCGGCCTTTCACATGTGGAATAGCCAAGCTCTGGTGGTATCCTGGAATATACCTACGGAGCATGCATGGGTAGCGGAAAACGATGTTTATTGTCCATTAGGATGATATCTCCAGCGATGACCACAATGAGTTCGCATGTGAATGACATGCCAAGAGGAACGGTGGCCAGGCAATAAATAGCAACGGGCCTGTGTGTTCCATACAGAATCCAACTTGAGAGTTAATGCATTAATCTTCAACCACTTAGTGTTAGATATGTCTAGAGCCACTTAAATACGTTAACTAGCCAGTGTATCTCTCCACGAAATTTAGCATCCGATGCTTCTCTAGAATATGAAAAATAATGCTGGTCGTGTGACAAGGCCGGAATGTTAAGCTAGATCTATTACAAATTTCTTTAATGTTGAATGGGCTCGGTCAGAAAGAAGAGCTATGTATGGCTAATATAGTAGCGCTTTGCTATATTTTGTTTTCTAAGTTAAATATCTTGTAAGCCATGCTTATCAAAATAGAATCTAGATCAGGCAGATGTTGAATGGGTTGGATTGAGTTGGGTTTTTCAATTATTGGTGATATGCGTGGGTTGGGCTAAGTTGGGTTCAGTAGTGTCAACTTGAAAAATAATGAGAAATTCAATGATGACAAAAATATAAAAATTGTATTACAATATACTCTGCCATCCTTTGAGATTTACAATACAACTTGTGTAAGAAAGTAACAATACTGATTAAAATTGATTTTTGAACTTTTGTTGTCTAATTTTGTCCTTTACAAATTCATAACTCTCTTTTGTTAAAAATGCGTCCCAATATTTATTGGCATAGGTTAGATTGGGTCGCGTTAGGATTTAAAGTTTTTTTAGTTGATTGGATTTGGTTGGGTCCAGTAAATGAAGGGTTGGGTTGGGTTGTGTCCAGTAAATGATGGGTTGGGTAGGATAAAGTTGTCGAAATTGGACCCGTGTCCATTTTAGGTTCAGGTTAAGTTCACAAAAGTAACTTCGCAATCCATAGATTTAGGCAGATAGATTTGAAAGACCTAATCGAAAACTACAGCCTAGAGGATTTTTAAAAGAAATTGTTTTGAAATATTTTTGCATTTACAGGGAGTGTCTGTATATTGTAAAACCGTAGTATAATGTTTGTAGTTTACTATTAGCTGTATTACTATTACCTGAAATATAGTGAGGCCTGCATCCACATTTATGAAAAGTAATTTCCATAATATATTTCCAGATACACCTATTCGCACGGTAGTCGGTATCGGCGTTGCATTGACTGTAAGGTGGTCCTAGTTCAGATACCTATTTTAGATAACCAAAAATATATGCCTGACATTATTGAAAACTCTATTGTTAATCTATGAATTCCTTTAAATAAACACAAAATCAATTAGATGGATATAGGCTTATAGACTGACTTAGAGTCTAGTAGAAGACAATAAAACAATTAGCAATTAAATTGCAGACAAAAATATTGGCAACAAATAAATTAAAAAAGAGAGTCCTCGAAATGTGGTTAAGGTGAACAATGAAGAAGATCAGATGGACATATAAAATTACAGCAGAAGAAGTGCTTAACAGAGTTGACGTAAATAGGTAGGCAACTGATAAATTTTATTAATATGATAATGCCAAATTTTGATAAGAATTGTTTATGTCATACTCTGGGCTGGAGGTAAAGGCATGAAGAATGAAGGGGAAGTGTGTAAAGTCAGCACTGAGACTTGGGAAGCTGAATGCTTTGATAAAATATTCGTCTGTAGATATGAAATGAAAAGCAAAAGATAGAAATATGTGGATGAGTTAAATGTCATTTCCCTGTTAAATTGCATTAGCCAATATTGCGAGAGATTTTACTAAAATAGAGCAAAAATAGATTTGAAGATTTATTTATTTATCTATTGCAAGCCACTCCAATTTAAAAAATAATACAATAATAAACTGCGACAGTGAAAAATGGTTTGTAGCTGCCTGAGAAGCCCTAAGGTCATCCAGCAGATAACCAAAATCACAAATGAACAGATTTCATCAGGAGGTATAAGCCTATATAAAAAACAAATGTACAAACCGTTTCTTTTTCCATTGACACTGCAGAGAAATATCCGGGTTTAACAAAAAACCCGTATTCCTTCATTAAAGGTGGTTCCTTTGGATCGTGCAGCATTATCTATCAAGAACCAAATATGTTACAAATTTATTGACTTTGAATAATTACTTTTTCACACTTTATTAATTATTCCTGAAGCTATCCAAAAAGAATTTAAAACTAATCTAGACATTCATGTATAATATTGGAATGCTTTTATTTTTTACAAAGTAACTAATTCCAGTAGCGGACAATGAACTAAGGTATGCAAAATCATGTTCAAACTCTTAAGACTTTTGACTCTAAGCCTAAGACTTTTGTGATGGGTTAAACTTCTCGATTTTTGGAAAGCTTTGAATGAAACGCGACATAAAACAAGAATATGCACATTGGACCTGCCAATGGAGAAGACTAGTGAGGGATAGAAGGGAGAGCGTAGGAGAGAGATCAGCGTCTATCTAGTGCTACAAGCCATATATTCAAAAGCAGTCAAACCCTCCTCATCACCGAATTGCTATTCGAGCAGGAAACTGGGATTTAACTTTGTCTTTGTCTTTAACTTTACATATTAAACAACGTAGCTTATCGTCGCGGAATTACACTCTGTCGCAATAGCTTTAGAGACTAAGTCATAAGTTATTAAATGGATAATTTCTGAGCTCGATTTAGAATATTTCTGTAAAAAGTTGATGACCTCATGGTAAGATTCCTCCCGTATAAGCCGATTTGGAATTTAAAGCTAAATATAAGGAATTGGCTAAGATATCACAATTTTTGCTTGGGGATTATATTCCATTGCGTACCGTATATACTCTAAGTATTTGCTATTAATAATGCGAATAATTTCAATAAAGAATATCATACCCTGAATCCTGCACCGTAAGAATTTGTTGCGAGATAATTTGCTTGATTGACATATATTATCAGAATCAATCCAAATGTTGCTCCTGGTTTTGTACTTCTGATTGTCTTTCCGTCTAATTTCAAAATATAGTAGTCATTTTAATACAAATTTTAATTTTTCTTATGCCGCACATACAGATCTATAGCAGGCCATGGTGCACATAATATGCTAAATTTGATTGATAGCTAGGTTTAGAGTTTCATACATTTGGAGATGTTTCTTTCAATTAAATCCATGCTGTATATGTAGATCCAATGTCCAAGAATTATTTACAAAAAGTAAAATATCAAACCTTTTTAACATCTCCTTAGACAATCTATTTTGGATTATTTTTTGCACCACTTTACTAATTTTTTCTGTTTTAGTCATTCTCTTGACTTAAGCTTCGTGAGCGAAAATATGTTCAGAATGGTAAAAGCATGTTAATCCTAATTTATTTGTATATGAAATGTGAAGAATTCAAGAACCTACACTAGAAAGGATGAAGACTATGATCAAAATCTAGTTATGCAAAACATTGGGCTGAAGGTAAAGAAACTCCTTCAGAAGAACAGTGGTAAGGGAAGGAATATGAACGGATTGAAAAAGAAAAGAAATCTATCTTCAGAAAGCAGTGGAAACAGATGTTAATTGAATCCAGGACTAAGAAAATGCAAGGGAAAATGAAAATGGTGTTAACTGAAAGAGGCTATTGAAATAGGTACTAAAGAAGTAGATGGCTTCTTTAAAGCACTAAGTGTTAGAATACTATGGATCACAAGTGAAATGATAGACGAAATGGATCAAACGAAGAATTGGATAATTACTGGCACCAATGCGGCCAAAGCGAATATGCTAGATTAAACTATAAGCTTAGAAGAACTACGGACAAAGTGAAAGATCACTGGCGGAGTAAAACATTTGAGGTATGTCCCCAAAGAACAATTTAACAATTAACAATTTGTAGACGAGTAAAAGAAAGGCTATGCAAAAAACATTAGCATAAATGGCCAAGATGAGGAATTGAAGACAGAGCTGAAAAGAGCACAGGAGAAATTGCGATAATATGTAGAGGAATGTTATGTTCCTAAATTTGTTACAGTGTGTACACTGTAACACAAACATGTACATTAGAAATATATATATATATATATATATATATATATATATATATATATATATATATATATTATATTATATTATATATTATATAGATAGGCCTGTATATACCAAACGATAATTTGGTATTAATTAACTGTAGGCCTAATCGAATAGCGTGTTTCAACATACTTGCATTCAAGGCGAAACATATTCCCATATCGGTTTTGACCACAGTTATATTAGTATAGTACGTTTCGTAGTCGAACATGAGCTACAAAATTAAAACAATTAAAATACTGTTTAGTCTTCTTCGAATAGTGCATGCGCATTAAACAACACCTTATGCAGATTTGACATATTGCAATCAAATTAACCCGCAAGGAGAATTCGATTGATTGAGTCTGACAAAGTGCTGTGCTAGGCCCATGTCATTACAAATTCTCCTTGATATGAGCAAAAATATTAAATTGACATAATTTTTAAATGCACTTTATTGCAGAAGTAGATTAAGGATATCTTAAATATATACACCAGAGTTAACGATTTAGAAACTACAATATCCCAATAGTGAAGGCTATATACAATTCTCCTGCTTGGTTCGTTGCTCATTTCAATTCATTATTTCGTCTAGAATATCAGCATTTCATTTGTATTCCAAGGCTTTTGGCTTTCCTAGTTTTTTTAAATCATAAGCTTATTTGGCTGTTGTTTTATAGCCTCATTTGTCTGGTTTCATGTCTCATTAATTTTTCTAATTTCACTAGACACACAAAATACAAATTTACACAAGAAATTCATTTTCAGCTTCTCTTGGTTGTCCACTTATTCTATACCAGTCATCTGGTATCAACTTATCATTCGTTAATTCAATTTCAAATTTCTATAATAGATCCTTAGCGTACAAATATAGTTCATAATAATTTTGATTATAATCATCGATGACAGGTACACATGCATCAGCAGCCTTGATACTCTAAGCATCCTTTCAGCTATTTGAAGCATAGTAACGCAAATCAGTCTTATTTTCTATTACGGATTTGCCTAAATTGATCGCCTCTAACTGAAGCGTGTCAACTTATCCTTCATAATTCACAAGTTTTCAGAATCTACATCGAGAAGCATGTTCTTTAATGTGTTACTAGGAAACACAATTTGAATGAAATATCCTTTTAAGAAGTCAGTCAGCTAAAACTAAATTCTATTTATTGGCATAAATTTGATTTGAAACAGACTACAAATTCATTATTATTATTTCTTGCAGTAATTTTCTTACCGGGAAAGCAATGGCTTCTTCAACAGGCTGAGCGAGATCGTTTCTAATTTCTTCCCATTCTTCTCGTGAATAGTTCAGCATACGCAGCTGAGTTTTGTTAACAGACGTGGGTATGGAATACGGCGGGTACATGCTTTCCAGAATCTCTACTAAACCTATTATAAAAATAATATCTAATTTAGTTCATAAAATTATCGATGTATAAAAATTTATAATCTTATATATTTGTTTAAAATGTTAAAATAAATTTAACTTTTTCATCTTTCTGCGAGTTAAACTTTTAAACAGTGGAACTTAATGTAGTAAACAAAGGCTAATGTGGGTACCGCTAATAAAATATTGACATAATATTTTATGAATTTCAGAGGAGAAAATTTGGCTTCCAAATCTCATTGAAAATTTCATAAAAGAGACAAGGCGGTTCTGTGGAAAAAACTATTTAATTAGCAGTAGTATTAATGTCTATCATACAGAAATAATTAGCATCAGTGTCAGTTACAAATAACATGACTATTTATTTTGCAATTTTAGTTTTAGTGAAGTTTCGATGATGTAACTTATTAAAATGGAAACAGTGTCAAAACCAAAGATATTTAATGAGACTAAATTCCACAGTTACAGTATGCTGAAAAATGTTGGAAATAATTTAAAAAATGGACTGCTACCTTAGCAAAAGTTTGATTTTAATTTTCCAATATTCATTTGCAGAAATAAATCCCTTGTTAAGAAGGTTCTAGGGAGTCTAGTGCTATGGTTATGGTTTCGTTTTGATGATGCAGGAATAGAGCTACGATTGGCTAGTGTAAAGCCAATGCTCAAGTAAAATCTGAAATTCAACTATCTCTATATATAAGCTATGCTAAGTTTAAATACTTAAAATTCTGACAATAATTTATCAAATGGTTTTCAAAACAATGTCCACATTGGAATTTCGATTTAAATTAGAAAATCCTTTGCTTTCGTGTAAAATTAGCTTCATATTAACATTATTAACATCGGCGATATTTAGCTGAGGACATGCTAAATAGTTAAAACATTATTTAAAGAGTATTTTTATAGAAAAAGATGGTTTCATTAATTATAAGTACATTTTTCATTCAAATACATAATGCTATATATATATATATATATATATATATATATATATACATGTATATATATTTTTTTTTTAATGTATATGTATGTATACTCTACAAGTGCTATACATATTTTGATGTCACAAATGTCTCCATATAAATATTTGCCACTGGAATTGGAAATGACGAAAAATTAACCTAGTGCAGGATGTCCAATTGACTGATTGCGCAATTTGTACGAGCGAACTCATTAATTACTCGATAGACTATGTTGCTGTTATATTGCAGTTCAATGCAGATTCAAATAAAGAAGTTAGAAAGTAAAATTATTTCTTTCTGTTAAAAGTACTTACCATATTTCTCCGCCGCATTTCTGCGCATCTTGTTCTCATTACAGATCGTAATTTGAGGATAGTACAGTTCAGCAGAATACTTGTAGTTGTACGAGGTCGCTGTCGGAAACATGATATAGTAGTGTATTCTATCTTGAATCTGATACACTGCGAGAGCAAGCCCTCCAAGAACCAACAGAAACCAAGTAGCCCGACTTACAAAGCATCTATCTGGGTCCGCTAACTGAGGAATTCCCAGCACTGTTATCTGCTCGACCTGCCTTTCGATTATAAGCATTTGCTTGGACACTGCTGATTGTTCTGCCATGCAAGCATTGCGATGTTTGAATGGTGAATCTTTCGTAGTAATAGTCATGATCGTTGTTAGATTGATAGATAATATTAAATGTATTTATAAGTTATAACTATATTGTAGACTAGAACATTGTTTAAGAATTTTGCGAAATGTTTTACGTTGCGCTTTATCGAATCGACTGTAGTATTTTGAAAGGCCAATTTCTCTCTTAACCTTGTTCCAAACAAATATGAAGCGCAATATGATTCCAAATCCCCATCTATCTTCTATTAATTGACTGAGCTATTCACATCTGTTACACGGACTTTGTATCTTTGTGTATGTCGGTAATTTCTCAAATTGTCTTTTATCTTTTATATATTTAACAAATTTTGGATGAACTCGTAATATTATTTATGAAATTCTCTTCTGGTTTCCTTTAGAAGGTGATGTTACAATTCAAATACAAGCTTAAAATCTAATCTACAACCAGAGGGAATACTTAAATAATTACTGTCTTTGAGTGTTCCTTTTATATGGAACCAAATATCTGATTACAAGCTCAGTTGAGTAGAAAGCGTATCAACATGTTGTAAGTCCATCCTCATCAACTTACACTAAAATAATATCACGCAATATATTCGACATGTCCAGCTAGAAATTGCATTAGTCTGCAACAGTAATTTCATTACAAGATATTCACAACCGATCGACGGGATATCACACGCATGAAAGAAATAATTATAGCATTGATCCGAACCAAAATTTGCCGTAATTGACTGATAAAATATTAAATATTTCGTACTTTGTCCAGATCCGCCCTTTTACTGAATTCAAGTAGCTTCCAGGTTAAGCAGACTATAAGAGATTTTGTTGACTAGACCTACATTGAACTAAGTTGACAGAGGTCATACAACTATTGGTCCGAGTACTATATACTGTAGAATATAAATAAAAACAAAATAAAAATGAAACTAATACATAATAATATCTAACAATAGATACAAAAAAAATTGTGAAGTATACAAATAGGCTTAGGCTGTATTTGGTTATTTAATATATTGTAATGTATAATTTTTTATATATACCCATATACAACATTTTACTCTCCTTTTTCACACATATTTAAGTATACTTGTATAAGTATACAGTATGTATATATATATATTGTATAAGTATACAGTATATATATATATATATATATATATACATGTATATATATATAATATATATATATATATATATATATATATATACATACAGTATACGTATATCTTCAATACTACACTGTATACAGGCCAATATATATATATATATGTATATATATATATATATATATATATATATATATATATATATATATACATGTATATATAACTATCACATCGTATAAGTTTTCAGATACTAATAAACTGATAAGACAAAACTGGCTTCATAAAGAAGAGAATCTTACTGCAACAGCTCTACTTTATGGTCCTTCGCAACGCTCGATTTTTAGTTTTTAGGTAATTTTGAAACGTGGTTTCAGAGATGTCGATAGGGCGCACATTTCGCCTCACTAGTAGAACGGTACAACTGGCTCAGCCCTGGGACGAACCTTTATGAAAACGTTATGAAAGCTTATTTTTGGTCTATCAGTAGGTGTTTTAAACTTCTGGTGATCCAAAATAGCCTAATGACTAAAATACGTGTCAACTGAAAGAGGAGAAATACGAAATAAACGATAATTAATATAGTACGCATTGAATATATCATGGTGGTCTAAAAGACTGGCTTTATAGGATTCACAGTGTGTTTTGATTTACTTTATTTCATTGTTTTACTTTGAATACGCCTTTTCAAGGTTCAAAGACTGCACTTTGAAGATGATTGTCTAACAGTCTTGTCGATTAACTTATCTGTCTATGAAATTGATTTCAGGTTCATCTAGGTTTTCTAAATAATTCAAGTAATAAAGTTTGATCTCTAGTGCACTGACGTATTATGCATCCTCTACTACTAAAGACCTTTGCGAACGTGTTATGCTAATGATGAAATAGGATACCTTAGATAGAAGATACTAAGATATGGAATTCATTTAATTAGCCCTTTCATTTTGCTAATACACGCAATCAATATTGAATATATAAATTTGCCTGCGTAGGTCTAGTGTAGTTATTCATCAATACTGCAATATCTGGTGTATTGGCCAATTCTTCTGGAGAACCTTTTTGAACTTGGCTTATTAAAGTAGTGAGTCAAGTATACGTCATTTTGTACCTATTAAAATAAAGGCAAATCTTCAACTATCCTTCTCCTCTGTTCTGCGAATTTTCAGGTTTCAGTTACACATTCTTACTCACCAGCAGCTTTCACGCCCTATAAAGAGCGCTCCATCAATGAACGAATTTAGACCTTCGCAAAATATATGATTTTCTCATACGTTAATGTACCCTATATACATGTATCTTGGAATAATAGTACTTCCAGGGTCAAATTCCCATCGCTCTCCTCTGTTCATTCCAAGTCGCCTCTTACAAGTCGTGCAGTTGATGGTTGGTCTATTCTTCGGTGATTTCAGTGATCTTGGACACAACACGAGGAACATATTAAGTTAAGGTTTTCATAACGTTATTATTATCATAGTTAGAGACCGTGAATGCAATCATATTATTCGACAGTGGACCCCTAAGTGCAGGGTTCAAATCCAATGCTCTCACCGTGACCGACTTGCTATCGAGCATGAATCTGAAGATAGGCTTGCCTTAAGCTTAAACGACGGATATAATTATGCATAGGTTTTTAGCAATACAATATTATAGGTCTAACGCTATTTATCAATATGACCTAGCGCAACGCTAAACTATTGTCGCATATGGTCAAAGGGTTCAAATCAAAGACCTCGATAGCGTTAGGGGTGTCTTTTAGCAAAGTCTTTGCCTCGAAAAGAAAGTAGTATTCCCTTCTAAAATCTCACTCTCATTTTTTACTGTTTTGTTTTACGTGAGCATACCGTGATGGCTAACTAATCTCATTAGTTAATTAAATTCTAAACAAAAATTTATAATTACAACAATAATACAATGTAATGCAAGAAAACACTTAGATAGCAAAGAGGAAATTGAAAGACAGAGACAGGGAGAAAGAGCCAGTGAACAAATGCAGTCACAACCTCCAAGAATCTAACGTCCAGAGAGCTAGAGAGCTAGGGCTGTCTACACCAGTACAAAAAGGTATAATGGGAGCTAGAGAGAGAGAGAAGAATGTTACCAGTATAATTAGTAAAGTGCAATGAAATTATGCAATTAGAAGATAAAGGATTGAAAGTTGAACTCCTTAGAAAGCATCATTTGTATACTCGTGGACTACTGCGATATGTAATTTCCTATCATATAAGTTTTGAATTCCTTCTATTTCCAAAATCTTGACACTAGAACTGTAATGAATGAAGAACGCATTCATTTGTTATTGCCACTTCAACAAGGCTGCATACTTGACGTATTTGCACACTAGATTAATTTGCGCATTTGACCTAATTTTCGTAACAAAATGTATCTTTAGTGTCCCATTTGCTACAAAATAACCCACAATAGAATATCATCTAATAACTGTGGTTATAATAAGCGGGCCCATTGAAGGACAGTATACAAGGCTTCAACTACTTATATTTGTTATTTACTGTAACATACATGTATATAATATCATACAATAAGTAATATCAGATGCCTTGCGCCCTATAGTATTCAGAAAATGTATTTAAAATTCATAATTAGTGACACTATCTAGTCAGTAGGCACAAAATAATGTGTGCTAACCTAAAAGATGATTTCCCTCAAGAATAGCATGATGATTTCATGTAAAATTAGACAATCAGTATGAAATTTATTAGGCCTACATCGGTTTAATTTTTAGTTGCTTGTCTTTCTGCGCCAACCAACTGCTTCCTAGCGTTTTCTCAACATTTATCCTTCGTTTTCCCTTTAAAAAACGCGTTGTCCCGTTGACTACTGTTATCAAACATATTTCACAAATTTTTCGACTTAAAACATTTCAACATTTTCCGTAGTCAAACACTTCCTCCCTCCTATTTTTCCATTGGCTCTATAGGTGTACCATCTGATTTAACATCAGGAAAACGTTGCAGTCTTTGTCTACAGTATTCGATTCTTTCAGGACCTGAGAGAATATTGCCAGATATAACCTAGAAGGCGATAGAAGGCAGAATGGAAGGAAATAGAGGCTGAGTTCGGCCAAAATTACGAATGTTAGATGATTTAAAGATTCACTCACATGGGGACATGAAGAGGAAAATGGAAGACAGAGAAGAGTGGAGGCGTTGTATACCAGAGAAGACTGGAGGCATTATATACCATGGACCTACCAGTAGAAAGTGGTAGGTTCATGGTATAAGAGAGAGAGAGAGAGAGAGAGACAGAGATAACCTAGGTAAACGTATAAATAATACTATCAGATGATCCTATATCTCTCGCGCAATATTGGCAACATTCGTCTCTCCTGCAGTGAACTTGTCGAACGTCGAATCTCTACTGGCTTCTAACTGAAACTCCGAAATATTTGCGCTAGACTTCCTATTCGTACGAAAATACACCCCTAAATCGTAAATAATTTCAACGAGTTGAAAGAATGTTAACACTGTTGCTCCTAAGGCAAGTCCTAATGCTCCTCCCACGTCGCTTAGAACAGCCACAAAGCTGTAGGTGGGATTCATGGAGACGTCCATATATCTGAGTGTGGAGTAGAAGATCTGGATGGAGGCGTAATCATGTATGAGCTGATCCGTTGTGACGTTTTCTGTGACGTTGACCATGAAGGACTTGAATCTCTCTGAGAGTACGGACTGAGACACGCTGTACTTGTAGATCTGGCTGAAGCACTCACGAGGACAGGGACATTGGTTTAGTCCGTGCTCAGCGAAGTGGATGACGCTCGGGTTGACGCATTCGTAGTCCTCAAGTATTGTACAGGGTCGATAGTCCCCTGTAAGAATTTTGTAAGCTTCTATATTTGTCTAATTAATAATATTAATATTACTTATCACCGTTTGTGATCTTTATCTTTTTCTTCAGCAGTTGTTTTGTCAGATCGCTTAGGGTGAATCGATTTGTGGTGACATGTGATAGGAGATGTCCCTGACATCATCCTTGTACGAGGAATCGGACGTTAAACCTTTATTATTATTATTAATTAACTATAATACCTCTTCGAATGTGCAATTGCTTAACTTCTAAAATATAGTCTCACTCCTACTGTGAACACAGCTGTGTGACATGCCCATAGAGGTCGTTATGTGCTCTAATGTGATTGGTTTTGAATTCCTTTTAAATATATTTATAAATAAATATGTTCATTGAATAAAGATACCATTTTTGAACTTAAACAAATGTCTAACAAATAGTAGTATTGATATACTATAATCATGAACTTTACATTTCAGACATTACTGTAGAAATATATGTTCTTTCCGGGACGCTGAAGAATAGACGGCAACCGTAAACTGCACGTGACGTAAGAGGCGACCGAGCAAGAACTGAGGAAGGCAACGGGAAACCACCTTAGAAACCATATTAATCCCAAGCTCTAAGCTACATTAAGAAATGGAGAAGGCATAGCCTTTTCTAAAAGGAATATCTCGTCTCATCGATCACATGGAGTGCTCTTTACCGAGAGCTAAGAGCAGCATGAATAGGAATTGGTACCGTGGACCTTAAACTAGCTAGAACACTAAAGAGAGATACTGTAGACATTGAAGTCCGCCCAGCCAGGATATGATTCAGAAATTGTATCGACTAAATTTTTATAAATTTCAACATGAAATTCAGTTTACAATACGAAGGAGCTCTTATTAGACATTTTGTTGTTAATAATAGGAATCTATACCTGGCACATAATGCTGTTTGCAGCCACATTTCTGTACAATATAATCTCTGATACACTCTATCACACAGTTCGTATTTCTATAGCTTAGATCATCTTTACACTCACTGTATGGCTCTCCAATCTCTGTTATCTGCATACACAATATTGTTAAATATCATATATTACAATATAATACAGTGCCCTAGAGTAAACTAAACACTATTATTTAACAAAGCTATATACAATATAATATAAATCAATTACAATTATCAGTATTAGTAGTTTATTACTTTGAGTTTCCATCAAATAAGCAAGAAATGGTCTAGATTTAAGTTATTGAACGTGGTGGAGACCCTATATACATGTATAATAGCTAGCAATATCAGAAGACTGAAATGAGATAATAAAAAAGTTTCTGCGCTCTCATATCATGAACTTATTTGCATAGTTACAAGATATTTTTAAAACTAACATAATCTATACGACTCTGAAACAATGTCATGTTCCGGGTTTCTACTCGTAGTAAATTAGGCCTACTCTACGCCTCACAATTTCGTGTGGGTTTACCAATGATATTGTTTGATGATATCGACTAGAAGAATTTCTAAGACTGGCTAAAGAGACTGATTTCTATTTTAAAAAGAGAAAACTTTTGAGATTCTCTGGCTGGCAGATTATAGAAAGCTATTAAGACAGTCATTTATAACCCTGACCAATTGCTAGCTTCACTTTTGCCCCACTAAACCAACATTCTTATCAAACTTGAAGAAATGTTGCTAAAAGAGACTATGTAATACCAAGTAAGCGTATCTCCTTGAGTGATAAAAACTTCATACCCCCATGGAACCAAGTGATGCTACTATAAATGAACGCTAAAGAGGCTAATCAGAGCCAAGAAGAACTCGAAATGTGTAGTTGGAGAGCAATGGATAAGATGACATAACTGAAAAATTATCAAAGAAGTACTAAATAAAGTTAGAGTAAAGTACACTTAATTGTTACATTTAAGTACTGTTATTTATTTTAATAATTAATCTAAATATCGTTTTTAATATTATTACATTTATTTAATATCGTTATTAATAAATCATTAAAGTGAAATATGCGAAGGAAATATGTGAGGAATATATAATAAATATATGCAATGGACCTGCCAATATATGGATAGTACACTGAGATACTGAAAAATTAATTTAATTGATAAAAGGTGCTAATTATAAAGCGATATTCTGATTCTCAGTAATATGATATTTGTTTCAAAATTAAGAATTTGTTGGAGATACGAAAATGACATGAATATAAAAATCAATGCAACAACTACAGTGCTACCGTCGCCCATGACAACATCGAGCAGAAATAGCAATGCAAACGTACGTTTATGAGTTCCAGTGCAATGGATGTTATAGTCCCTGGCGACACGAGGATTCCTGATTGCGCCATCAGAGGAATTTCCTGCTTATCGTGGATCATTATCTAACCAAACAAGCAAAATCAAATAATTGTTTCATAAAGATATCTAATAACTTATTAATATAATACGGTGCATACTTCTTATCTGATAGCATACCGGACGGTAATCATTTTATCGGAAGTTTTTTTAAAGAATATTTGGTTGCTATAACTGGTGTTCGTCTAATTCCGCACATGGCACCACTTGCGTGCTAACCAAGTTCCCGTAGCACATTTATGTCGCTTTCGTTGTTTCCTCCTATTTCTCTTCTATCATCATCATCATCATCTTCCCTTAAATCCCAGTTTAACTAGGGTCGGGATACGAATTTCCTATTTCTCATCTATAATTAGAAGTAATTTTTGCATTTTTTGCGAAACATGCAGCTGACGCAGATTTAAGAAAAGCTTTCCATTACCCTGGGGTTTTGCTCAAAGTCATCATCACTCGGTCTTCCAAGTTCGTCACGCATACAAGTACTAACCGAGCCAGACGTAGCATTTCTTCATTCATGACGCTCACGCTCTATCGGGAGGGCTAATCCTGGCCCCCAATGATAATGATTCTCATATTTATTCTCGATCTGTTCTAAAAGAATGGTTTCCTAGTGTTGGATTTGAAGTCTATTCTCTCTTCCAAAGACTGAGCAAGAAAGGTCCCCATCATCAATCCCAATCCAGAGGCTACTTCAACATTCACACAGCGTATCTTACAAATGATATAAAAGAAATACGTAAAAACAGTCGTTATCTTTTATTAAGATAAGCCTATTATTAGATATTGAAGCCTATTAAATCATTTAAAGCCTATCTCAGACTGGAATTTAATATTCAGTTTACACCTTAATATTTAGTGTCACTACTGAAAAATCTAGGTATATATATATATATATATATATATATATATATATATATATATATGGATGTATATATACATGTATATATATATAATATATAAATATATATATAATTTATATCTATATGAAATCTAGATATATATATATATATATATATACAGTATATATATACATTATATATATACATATATATTTATATATAAAAATATATTTGTATATATATATAACTATATATATATATATATAACTATATATATATATACAGTGTATATATATATATATATACTTCTATATATATATATATCTATATATATATATATATATATATATATATATATATATATATATATACAAGTGTATAGATATATCAGAGCGAGAACACACCCTGAACCCAGCTGATCCTGAGGTGGACACGAAGTACTCATCCTGGTTGACGTAGAGAACGATTGTCAGTCCAAACACGGCACCGGCCTGTCTCGTGGAATAGCTGTCGTTAGCTGCAACAGTGGCAGATATACATGTATAGTGCTCAGTGTTTTCATGGACGACACTAGCACGCTGATAACGTTTTTGTTGTTGTTGTTTTACTGATTGATTTCATTCATTGGAATATTTCAGTTATTTTTCATATTATATTGATACATTTTGATATTATATTAATACATTTTGATATTATATTAATAGTTAATTAATTAACTATTTAAATCGTTGTTAAACAATCAACAATAGTTCATTGTTCAACGAAAATTTATTTGAGAAAGAGACCTCTGTACTTTTAAATTAAATTCGCTCTTTTGATTAAAAATTAATCTATCAGTTAACCAATAATTCAATTATTAATGCATCAAATTGGCAAATTTTTAAAGCGCCTGCTAAGTGTACTTGAATGTAGCTTGCAATTAGCATTTTAATTTTTATTAGTAGAACATGACGTCTTTATTGAATCAATTGAATGAAGGCATATTCTATTATTACATTAAATCTATGTACTAGAGCGAATTTTTGAAAGAAAAAATTTAAAATATATTTCTTCTACTTAAATCGACATTTGCAAAGTCCATCTTAACTTTTAATAGAAGTTACATTCTGTTGTGACTTATTTGGTGGCTCGATATCGTAAACTAAATTAATGATTTAGACCAAAGTCCGATCATGCGTATCATACATAAGCTATAATATTTTTAGGATCATGCGAAGTCACTTTAACGTTCGAAACCTTATCATACATGAACTTTACTGTGAACATATATTAGGTCTATTGTTAAACATTTTAATGATGATTAACTTGAAAAAGTCATTTCTAAAGATACACAATGTCATACAAGTACAAAAAGGTTTAGGTAATGGCAGAGTGCAGAGTCGTTGCTTTACTTATAAGCATATTACGCATATACAGAATAGAATACTCCTTACGAAATGAAGCTACATTAATTATTAATAATATAAATAACGCGTGTTACATTCGTCTTTTATATTGTTACAATACGCACATATTTTAATGTTGAATATTTTATAATACGCGAATGATCGAGCTCTGATTTAGACCTCTCAGTCAGCTAGCTGAGAACTGTACAGGTGCAAGAGAGAACACACTTTTCCAGCAACATATTGATCTGAATTTCTTGTTAAAAGAGTTACGCTATTTATATGTATTTTTTCAAAAGTTTATTACTTCGAAATGATAAGTTTAGTAAGTGATGTTTAAATGAGAACTACCAGTGTCAGCCTTATACCGAATAATATAAGGATTCTAGTGCTTGTGTAGGCTAATACGCGCTACCATACTGTTTTACATACATTGTAGGCCTATTAGAAAGCAAATTATATTATACTACAACTATTCTTATGTGAAAAAATGAAAAATTTCTTGATAGAAATAATTAAATTAATTACTTTATTAATAATTACTTAATTTAAGTAGTAAATTTCATAGCCGATTTTTATCCGCAATAGAATGATCACAACGATCACGAATGTTCAATCATTTAAATGATTTTGTAAACGCCGAATAATATTGACCTAGAATTTTATTACTTGCCGCTGAAGATCTTCAGGAATTAAATAACGCTGATTTCATTTAACATTAGCTTGATAGCAGAGATGATAACGGATTTTCCTGATAGAGCGATAGATGCTAGAATCGTCTACATGTAGGACAGCGCGCTCTGTGATATGAAATCGACGCTAACAGTAACTTCATCAAAGTAGGCCTTCGATATTTAAAGTATGATACAATAGACCATTTGATCTTTTAAAAATTATAATATGAATGAAAATAATTTCTATTCAACAGTAGTTATGTTTCGAATCCTAATCCTTCTCTCTCTCCCTTACACTCTCTATCTTTCTATCTATCTATTTTTTTTCTCTCTCTCTCTATAAAGTTATCTCCTTCTCTCTCTCTCTCTCTCTCTCTCTCTCTCTCTCTTTATCTTTGTATCGATCTCTCTCACTCTTTCTCTCTCTATACGTGGGCATGTTACATTCATTGGTTTATTTCATTTTAAATATGAAGACGTTAGTTTTAATGGCATACAAAATCTTTAAGGTATGCGTATTATCAATAGGGTAAATAATACCGGTATTGAAAGCATAACAAATCCCCATATCAGTGTTGATTGTTGTTACATTCTGCCAAGTTAGACTCCTCAGCTGAAAAGTATACTGAAAAAGTTACAAATATTATTATATACACAAGGAAAATATTTTAAAGATTTCAATGAACAGTGTAAATGTATTGCACAGTATATTGCAAATATAGAAAAAGAAATATTTAAAAGTATGCTACTTATTTCAGTATAAAATGTTGTATTTTTTAGAGTGAACACTTTTATTTTTTATTTAAAATAATTACATTATTACTCAACTTGAGTATCAACGTTTAGTAGTGAACCAGCCGAATTGATCTACCTTGAGATATTTTAGCCCTTTAGAGATTTAGCCCTTTAGATAATTTTATTTGCTTTATTTCCATAACACTAAAATAAGGTTTCTGCACAATCATTATTTTAAATGATCACAAATTTAACTCAAATAAACAGAAAAGACCGGAACCAAAAATTAAAGAGAATACCTATGGAGTATTGCAACTGGAATTGAGGAACCAGTTGACTGACAAAATTTGTTACCGGATCGTTGTAAATTTATCACTCTTTCCATTGAGGCTTTTATTCTGCTATGTGCGTGTGACAAGTGTGCTTGGGTTTGTTGGGTTTGTTGATAAATGATTTACAATGGAGTTGCTATAAACTCGTCTGAGAGTCACTCTAGAATGTAGATGATTGCTTTCAAACGTGGCGGCATTCGAGTACCGAGCAATCCGAAAGTATTATAAATTAAATATGAGAAGTGTGGAAAACACAGTCCACGACCGCAAAGTGTTGTGAAATATGAATCATCATACCAGCATCGAATTATTCGTTGAGCTAATACCTTTTGAAAAATGCTAAGGTATCTTAAATCATAAACTGCTAATGTTATTTTCTCTGAAAGCTTATTAAATTATCATTAAATTATTGTTAATTAAAATGACATATTTAGGAATGAATCAGAATATTTCAAACGTTTCAAACGTTTATTTAAATTCCAAAATATTCTTTATATAGTGATGAAATTAGAGAATAACAGGTATCCGACACCGAAATGTCAGATTTAACCGTATTTAATTAAATATTTAAAGATACAGGTCTTCGGGTTATCTAATTGTTTTAGTTATTTGAGGAGTAGAGAGTTAATGAAAAGCTCTACCTCACCTCTCAAAACTTGTCAACTTAACACTGAAGCAATATTGAAAGAACACGCAAAATTAACAAATTGCAATAAGGTCAATCGGTTCGTTTGCCTAGATGTTAACTGTGTCAGAATATATTTTATGATGATTATGATTGAGGTGTCTGGAGTATAAGCTAATGTCACAGGTTAGTTGCTTATGTGATATAGTGGTCTCATTCAACTGACAATGCTATCAATAATGTAGCCTATTGTGGCAGAAAATTCAGTATCAATAAGGGAATCATGACTAATTTTAATAATTTTAAAATTTTTTAATTTTTCTATATTTAAGTTTTGGCATGTAGAAAAATTCCACCTTAGCTTTCTTCTGACCAGGTAAAGTAAACAATATATAGGCCTACAATAATTATACACTGTTTTTTTATAACTGATACCCCTCATTATTTTTACAATAAAGCCGTAAGGAGTTGTCCGATGTTCTTGAAATTTATAGTACTTAACCAGCAGCCAATTCTACCAAATATAGAAAAATTTCATTTTAAGATATTAATAGCGTGAAAGTTATAGTTTTGCGAATAGGAGTGGGGTCTGATAAGAACTTTCCAGTACAGGATTTCGGTCATGTTACATGCAGCGTAAAATTATTTCCATAAAAATAATAGCTAACACGTAACATAAAATTCCTGCTAATGTTATTTTGAAGAGCAATCATTTCTTTTCAAAACGACGTAAAATACGTGCTGATATATTCTTAATTGACAAAGTTATTGAACTCTTAGGCCTACTTGTGCTAGGCGAGAGCTCAGATGCCGTGAAACGACGAGAGCGTCACTGAAGCTGCGCTCGTAATCCTGTACTGGAAATTTCTTATCTGACCCCTTTCCTATTCGTAAACCAATAACTTTCACGTTATTAAAGATGTTCAAACTAAATTTCTCTATATTTGGTAGAATTGGCTGCTGGTTAAGTACTGTAAATTTCAAAACATCGGTCAACACCTTACGACTTTAAAAATAATAAAAATTGTAAAAATAATACTGGTTTCAGTTATAAAAAACACAGTGTATATAATTTAACTTCAGCAGGTGAAGAATATGCCGTGTGCAGGAATCTCAGGCATGTAATTCCCAATAATAAAAAGCTGCATTCAATCTTACTGCATCAATAAGAACAAATCCTAGCACATGTACAAAAACACATAGATGCTTGCATATATGTACATACAAGGTCACTGAAATATAGGCCAGCTATTAACTGCACGAGTTAGTAAGATGTGATTAAGCAAGAACTGAGGAAGGCAGCAAAAAATCATCTCAGAAACCAATTTCCCAAAATTCAATAGGATTTGGATAAGGCATAACCTAATGAGAATATATTAACTGATTAATCTATGAAGTACTCTATATTGATAAAACAAACGGCGAGTAGAAATATATATATATATATATATATATATATATATATATTTGACCTGTCATTGGGCAGAACACTAGAGAGTGAGAGAGAGACAGAGAGAGAGAAAGAGGAGGGACAATATATGCAACAATTACATGTGTATTCGTTAGGCTATAAAACTGAAGCTAACGAACTGTTGCACAATAAAAATATCACAACACAATTTCTTACTGGAAAAGGAATGGCTTGCTCCGGTGGCTGAGCTAGGTTTAGCCGTAGCTTTTCCCAATCCTGCTGCGAGTAATTGAGGTTCCGGAGCAAAGATAGATCAGGATCTGGAAAATCCGGAACGCGAAAGGGTGGATACATTTGTTCCAGGACTGTAGCAATTCCTGATACACAGGATAATAATAATATTGCATTTTAGATTATGCTACCTTAAAGTTACTGCAATAACTGATTTAATTTTGGTTTACAGAATTTTATTACATATTTTGGTGTATAGAATTTGTATGCACTGAAGGAATTTTGTTGTGCTAAATAAATATTTGTATTTAAACTCAACTAAAAGATCTAAGTCAACGTCAGAATAAGCATTAATTTGGTGAGCAACTAGGCTCCAGATATTGCTACAAAAGTTTCTAAAACGAATGGGCAAATTAAAAAAATATTCCGACCTTTGCTAAGCTGGGATTCAGTACGAACCTAGAACCGTAAGATTTTAGCCTTGAAATCAATCTAGTTATTCAAATTAAATAATTTAAAACTGATCAATTAAACATAACATGTTACTTTTTGTATAAATAAACGTTATCTATTAAATATGTGATTTTGTTTGTAGAATGCTTACTAGGCTGCATCCTTCATCGTAATTATAATCTTTTTCTTTCGTTTTACTTTTTGCTGCAGTGTTCTTATGGCTGAATTAGCCAGCAAATAAACGTACATGTACATTAAGAAGAAGATCCAACCACAAAAGCACATTAGTGCAGACAAAATATTAAGAATAGGTTTTCATTTTGATTCTGCTTTTTTATATTTTGATTTTGATTTGATTTAATTGATTTTCAGAACTGATTCGTCAACGCAAAAATTGTTTTTTGCGATATAAAATCATTGTACATGTATATCATTATAAATCATTATATCATTATGAACAGTTTGAACACCGTATAATGATATTGCATAATATCATCATCATCATCATCATCATCATCATTATCATCATCATCATCATCATCATTATCATCATCATCATCATATTCCCTTGAATCCCAGTTTAACTAGAGTCAGGATATGGATAGACCTTCTCCCATCCTCTCTCACACCCTAGCATCAGTCAATCCCTTATTTTTCATCTCTTCATATTCACTGCATCCCACGTCAGTTGTGGTTTGCCTCTGGCTGAATATTTGATTATATTATCATCATATTCTTGCCCTAAATCCCAGTTTAACCAGGGTAGGGATACGAATAGACTTATCCATTCCATCATGACTTATCCTTATCCATTCCATATAATGTTATAGTGTAATAGTGTATTATAATATAATAAAATAGTGTATAGTATAATATATTATATATTACTATATTATTATATTATATAATATTATATATTGGATATTATATAATGATATATAATTATAAACAATGATAAACCATTAAGCACTCCTATCCACGTGTTTCAGGCAGACTACCACAGATTATGTGATATAGGATCAGACGTGTACCCGTGAGGATAGTTGATGCATGGAAATATTACACTCCATGTACAACTTGATTGAATTTCCTCATCGTGATGGTAAAGCTGCGTGTTGCGATCACATTAATTTAATACGTTCTTCTCTTGCTTAGTTCAGAAAATTGGGAATTCCGACAGAAAACTGCAGGGGTGAAATCCTGCAAACTACGTCAGGATTGAAATCCGGAAAAATACTTCAGGATTGAAATCAAGCAAAATACTGTGAGTGAATCCGGCAATACTGTAAGCGTGAAATCCGAAAAAATACTGCAAGTTTGAAATCCGGCAAAAAATTGCTGGAGTTTCGATTTGTCATTTAGCAGTGAAATCGTAAGCATCGAAAGCGCACATGTTTCCCATAATAATATTGTCGTCATAAAATGTTAAATGAAATAAAAATACTTAATGTATTGTTGTGAGAAAAATTTGATGAACTGATCTGTAGGAAATAATCTAGCCAATTTTGTTATTAATTTTATTCCAGCTTAAGTCAAAAAATTAAATTGTAATGATTATAATTAATAATTATAATAATAAAATAAAATTTAAATACAATTACTATTATTATAACTATATTAACAATAGCTATAGTAATAAAGGTAGCAAAAACAGATAGCCTAAATAAGAATAATAATACATTTTTAAAGTGAATGATAATAATAATAATAATCATAATAGCAAAAATTATAGTAATATTAAAGTTTTTCTAACCCAAAACATGTGCCTCGGGGTCCCCAGAGCATAAATCATTACAGATTCACCCAACCCGATTTGTAAAAACATGTTGAAGTTAAATAAGCTTCTAAACTGCTAGATGATAAGCTACGAACTAATCATGATGCAAGTAAAGGTTTATATTATGTTTATGGCACAAGTGATAATTTAAGTCAGAATATTTACATGAAGAGTACATCAGCAGTGAATGTTGTAGGCTGAATTTGACGATGAACCTTAAAATAGGCTCAATCCTAAGTATATTTTGAATTATAATCCTACAACTGAATTCATAAAATTTTCAGTAACATGCTAGAATATTTCTGAACGTTCAAATGCCTGTGTGTGTCGTGATCCTGTGGAAAATTTACCATTAAATTTATGAGTCACTGGATATTATCATGAAAGTGGAGTCCGGTTATCGGGATTTGATGGCCGTATAGTTACTGGGTAAACTGCAAATAGTCGCAAACTCTGCTAAGAGTCTGACCCAGGGATGACGCCCAGGGATGACGCGCCACTGTTATTACTTCATGTTATGAAAGCAATAACTTACCTGGATATTATCGGAACCTGTCTGCACATCATTTCAAGGTCACTGAAGGACCTAGAATCATGACAAGGTCATTCTAGGACCGAGTATCATGAAAGATTAGCAGATTCTACGTAATTGTATTTTTATAATATACGAATATTCATAGTGTTTAAAATTACAGGTCCAAGGTAAACTTAAATGATCGTAATTAACATTTGCTTGTCGTGAACATACAATCAATCAGGTTCATTAAAGCGGTTCTGTTGAATAATGTTTTAAGTATTTGGGGGTCTGTAATAGAGGATAATGGGGAGTTGGAACAGGAGGTTACTAGTAGGATTCAGGCTGGGTGATCAAAGTGGAGTGCAGCTAGTGGAGTGCTGTGTGATAGCAAAAAACCACTAAGACTGAAATGCAAATTTTATAGTTCTGGTTCGTTTTATGTTGGACACTAAAAAGGGAGCATTTACAGAGTTTGCGTGTGGTCGAAATGAGAATGTTACGCCTAACGTGTGGAAAATCTAGGAAGGACGGAATGAAAAATGAATATGTGTGGATGGATTTGAATCTTGAAGGAATCGGGATAGGTTGGCTCAGTGGAGGTTGAGATGGTATGGGTATATAGTGAGAATGGCAGATGAGGATATAGTAAAGAATGTATGGAGGAAAGAGCTGGATGTTAAGCTAGAGAGAGGTAGACCACAATTGACGTGGGATGCAGTAATTAAGAATGGCATGAAAAATAGGGGATTGACTGATGATATGGTGTGGGACAGAGAGGACGAGAAAGTCTATTCGTTTCCCGACCCTGGTTAAACTGGGATTTAAGGGATGATGATGATTATATTAAATGAAGTGAACATTCATCGCATCTTTTGTAACATGTTATAGAATAAGGCATTTATTTAATAACAAATATCGCATTTACGTGAAGTAGAATGAATGCCTTACCAGTGTTGTGTGCGGATTGCTTGAAAAATAGACCAATCGTGTACAGGACGTGTCGTAGCAAGCGACAGAAAAATTAGATCAACCAACGTCAGAAAGGACTATCGGTTGGTGAGGGCCTTGACTCCAGAAATTGATACAAAAACTTAAACGAATAGTATGGGCATGTTTTTATTGGTGCGAGACAGAGGGTTTTTAAGCAGGTCTGTTCGTATCCAGAGCCTGGGATTCTAGGGAAGATGATAATGATCATGGTGATGAATGCATTTACGTAAAGGTTTCATGTTGCCTCTCCCTTCTCAGTTATCTCCCCCATTCTCTTTCTCTCACTCACTCACTCACTAACTCACTCACTCACTCACTCGCTCTATCTAACTATCTCTCTCTCTCTCTCTCTCTCTCTCTCTCTCTCTCTCTCTCTTTAGTCTTCTGCAGAAAAGCAAGGCAAAGATAAATATTGCTACCCAAAATCTGAATTAACATTTAATAAAAGCTCACTGATAAATAACAACACAAATGAATGCCCCCAGTCCCGTGCACCGCTTAAATCGGGAGGTGGTTGGTAGATTGAATGGAGGCGTTGTATGCCATGGACCTGCCAGTAGGCCGTGCACTAAGAGAGAGAGAGAGAGAGAGACATAAAGAAATGCTGCAGTCACTGCTAAGTCATATGAGGCTGGTCAAATGAATGCACAATTTGCTAGAACAAAACCAGTTTAAACAAACTAAAAAAATTAAAATTGTAAAAAGTAATATTCTTTATCTTACCATACTCATCTGCCTTATTTTTAAACATCTCATTTTCGTTGCAAATGGTAACTTGAGGAAATTCCAACTCCTTCTCATATCTAAACCCGACTTCTGTAGTGACTGGAAAGTTGACATAGTAAATAAACCTCTCCTGTATCTGATAGGTAGCTAGAACGATCCCGAATGACACCAGGATCAGCCAAACTATCCTGCTAAACCAATTCCGGGTTGGGTCCGTCGCTGCGCTTACTCCAACTACAGAAATATCCTTTACAAATGGATGAATAACAAAAGGCATTCCTGCAATTAGTCGCCGTTAAGTCTCATAAAAGAAGATGGTTACTTCATTTCACTTCAAAGAAGAACAATCTACAGTCTAAACTTTAATTTGTTTACTTCCTTTACTCGATATTTTGAAAATCGTTTCCTGTCATTTTAATATGTTCATTATTATGTCTGGTAAAGCTGGAAAAATTAAGGTTAATGTCAGTTTCCTTACTCGAAAGCGATATCAGTGACGGGGGAGTTCAGGATTTGAACCCTACACATACTGATCCGCGGTCAAGTGTCTTATCGACTTCGCCACTGGCTCCAGACGGTGGCGCCAGTCTGATGGTATTCAGTTTGTTTAAGGTCTTTTCGATAGTCATTTTTAATTGATGTTGTTTGTTTCTGAAACGAATTAACTAAATTTGTATTGAAGTAATTTTGCTAAATCATCTTAAGTAGAAATTTTTATTTCAGACTAGCTTCTTTAATGAAATTTTAAATTAAATCATCTTTTAAAAGATTGAATCGATTAAGAGTAACAAAAACCTCATTAATCTAAGACTATAATGAAAATTTACCAGTTAATAAAGAAATTACCTATACAATAATTTAAAACTCTGTTTGTTAATTTTTATCGCCTATGCAATAAAACAATATGATATATGATATAAATGATATGATATATAATAATATATGGAACATCCCTGCACGAAATCTAATCCTAAAACCATTAAGAGTAATAGAAATCGGACGCTGAATTCGTCTCCTTTAACGCTTTCTGCCAGCCTATGTTATAGCCATAATGACACTACGGCTGTAACACTATCCTAGCACAACATTACCAACAACTAATGTAATTTCAGGTTAATTAAATATACTGTTCTCTAGAAATTGCTCATCTTTCTGAAATATAAGGCGTATCTTACGGGCCTATTTAAATATTACCGCTCATGTAACAGTTCCTAATCGTTTGTACTGAGCTCAAAACTGCGACGAATTAGACAAGTTCAATACTGAGTTAAGCAAGTTCCATTTACTGGTGCATCCGCCACCTAACTATTGCAGTCTTTTTTCTGACTGGGTGGTCTATTGATCTTGTAGTGTACTGACACTTATGTGGATGCTGATACACTGCAGCGTGTCAAACTAAATTCGTACAAATTATCTGGATAACTGGAGTAATTCTATTTTATCGGAGTGTAGTGGTTGATGAATGGTGGCAACACGAAAAATCCCTATAGTTGACAGGAACACGAAGTAAGGAGTTTTACACTGAAATCCTTAACCAAAACTTAAAATTGTTAACCTCAAAAATTGTGACTGATAGATTTAGATAAGATAATGCGCATATTTATTCAGCTTTACATATCTGGGACGGTATAACATGAATTGGTACAGTTTGAGCATCATAAACGAAGTAATCGGTTAATATTTGGATTGGAAATCAGTTTGGAAGACCAAGTGCCGACCGGGTTTGAAAGAAAACCTGCTGGACATGGGTGTTGGAAAATTATTCTTAAATCCTCACCAGCTGCAATCTGTGCTACTAAATGGAAACGATTGCTAGCATCGTGGAGAGATGGGGAAAGAATCCTAATACTGTGTGACCCAGAATCTTAAGCCAAGTAGTAAACAGTGATCCACACAATCTGCTGTTCAGTTTAATCGACTACGTAATGGTTACGTTTTCATTTCGATATTCTCAACTTAATATATTTTATTGTACAAATTAGTTCACTATATATTCATACCCACAGGTTTTTCTGGTAAATTTAGCGACATGCCTGTATGGCGTCAATAGTATGGCCAATTGCTCACTATTATGAATACTTTATTACAGATTTTGGAAGCGAAATGTCACTTTTAGTGCGCTGAGGTTAATTAATTGCGCCAATTCAATTACATTCATTACAATTTAAGTCATTCAAAGTATATTAAATTCCGTGTTGTATCCGGGATAATTGAAGAATGAGCCAACCTCAAATTGGCCTTGTCGTAAGAGGCGACTACTCAATAACTGGGGAAGATAAGAGGGTCCACCTTAAAAGCTACATTTTACTTTGGTATTGGCTTCATTAAAGTAAGGATAAGGCATAGCCCTTGTTAGGAAATTAACTTAAATGATTGATGAAGAATCTTGGAGGAGCGTGACAAGAGACAGTGAGTAGGAATATTCATCTTGAAGCTGCCACTTAGTAGAACACTAGACAGAGCCAGAGAGAGGAGGTAAAGCAAAAAGAAAGAAAGAGAGTGGAAGAGATAGGTGCATATTTAAAATTATTTGCATTAAGATATCGTACTTCGCTTAAGTATTGTACTACTATATTCAGTGTTTGCATTGAAATCGTGATGCACAACAGCGGAATCTGTCGAATAATATCTAAAAAGCAGGTATTAAATAATTAATTAACCTTAACGTTTCATGTAAATGGCATTATTGGTGCAACTTGTTTATAGCATAGTGCATTCAGATGTTTACGATTAACTTGGCACCGGGCTGAGGAGGATAAAGAAAATATTAATGGTCGTTTTAGGCACGAAATAAATTAAGGTTGAAATGGACAATATAATCTCCAAGGACTCTACAACAATAGGAGAGCTCGAATAGACAGGGACGTGACACAGCGGTGTCATCCCCGTTCCTAAAACTAACAAAAAACGAAGTTTAACAGCAGCTAGTATGCTTTGAATAGATTGAGATTTTGACAGAGATTGAGTAGGCTTGCATTACTCTATCTCCATTATGGAGAGCCGAGCTGAGATTCATTTGCATCACAACACGCGGCCTGTTTGCACCGTCATCAGATTTCCTGACTCGGGCTCGTTTAGTATTTCTCATGCCTAGTAAAGTCCTGCCTTAATGAACGTTCATAATGAACTTTTTTAAATATAACTTCATAAAAGTCCTGCCTTTATGAACATGCATAATGAACTTCTTCATGAAGTAGTTCATTATGAAATTAGGCCGTAGAGTCATTATATCTCCGCTGATATCAGTAGCAGAGTTTACTAGCGGCTGTGTGCCAATGTTCCTCATGAGATTCTCTTGTGCGGTAGAAATGTATCTTTTTACTAATTAATCAATTAACCTATTACGTTTTACTATCCCTCCGAATATTTTCACGATTATAACAGACCCAGTAGGAGGTTCTGAGGGGATCCAGATAGAATATCCGCAATAATGAAGCAATTACCTTCTTGAAGTGCATGACCTCCTTCCATGACCTCCTTCGATAATTATATTGCACTTGTTTCTATGAGTTGTTCTAGTAAATTATCGCATTTAGTACAAGAAATAATACATGTGCCAGTGTTTCTAAAAACTAATTAAAATTAATATCAGTATAAAAAATTGATTATAATAAGCCATCTGCTGTAACGTCAGTATAAAGCTGTCGCTACTTGATGCGTGCTCCCGTCAGTTTCGCAAGAAATAAAATTGAATTTCATTTAATTTCTGAATATTGATTTAATACTGGATATTAGTTTCTAGTTTCTCAATAAGGTAAGTAGTTTTCTTTTCTTAAATTAACGCTTCCTCAACTTCTAACCGCTTACCAAGGCCTTGATAATCGTCTCAGAGGACTTCCAGCTGATTTGACTCGTAGCTGATGTTACAAAGTCTAAAACGTTAGTAGGCCCTAATATGGTCTTTAAAAATAGTTTCTGTTTATAATTAAGTAAATTTGTTACTGATTCGACGCAAGAAGCATTTCGATCTTCTAAGAGCCATTCCTATTAGTAATTTTTATTGAAACATTCATCGTTTATTTTATTTTTAGAATAAAATAGAAATTTCCAAAAATAATAGTTGCTACTCATATTGTATTGTAGAAGTATTTCATTTGAGGTATCTGTAGTAACGTTGATACATAATATCATATATGATTGACATATCTCTTCGAATGCCCAGGAATACTAAAACAATTACTATTGAATAAGGCAATTAAGTAATCATGCTACGAATGTAAACGAGGTGATAAAGATCAATAAATTAGGCTCTTTGTTGCATGATTGAACCATTTGATGAGCTAGAAAAAATATTTTCCTATCATTGAAGAATATAGGAAAACAGGGAGGGATAATACAATATCGGTCATATAAGTAATTTCATTATCTTTACATTTTGAAGGTTTTTTCGTTCTCGGCATTCATATCCTCTTTATCTGTACTTATTAAATGCCTGACTTCTTGTATAACATTTTAAATTGTCGTATTTAGTCATATTCAGCTAATTCATATCATTTTGCACTCCACTAATCATCTCTCACTTTTTCTGTAGTTTTTCTAAGCTCGTAGTATAATCTTCTATAGTCCCTTCTTCCGTAACTCGTGTCAATGCACTTCTCCTATTAACCTAAACAATTGATTTTTAGCGTTTCTTCCTTTAATAAAGAAAACGATATATTTCTTTAGATCCTATTTTAATAGACCGTAAATATTCTTATGAGCTAGAAGATATTTAGAGGAGCTTGAATAATATTTATTTTCTCTCCAAAATTATTCAATCTTTGCTTATGTAGTTTATTCTGAAACTGACACTCATAATATTAAATCATGAAATTTATCATAAACCACTTTCTCATGTTGTTCGCTAAACTTACACGATTTCCTAAACGCACTAAATTCCACATATTATTCATATCATTTAACAAATTTCTCAAATAGCATTCACGAAATGTTCGCGTATAAAATTCTACAATTCAACAATTAGTCGCTATAAAATGACGCATCGCTCCATGTGCAGTGCGTTCTGGACTCTGTTGGAATTAACCCTATGTCCGTGCTGATCTGAATGATCAACGGCTCTCATTAGTTCTCTGAATGCTGACGTCACGTGCCAGTTATACTTGGCCGAGCACTCTACGTAGCCACACTTCCACTGCTTCCTGACCGTGTTCGACTGCGCTTCCCGGTTCTTGGCTGCTCGGTGAGCGAGATCAGCGGCCACACTCGCGCCGTACGTACCGTGGGCACCCGAGACAGAGGCGATAGGCTGGGGCACCAGGTCCTGCCGAGACAATCAATATTTCAATATACAAAAAATATAGTTAATTTAAAGAATGAAATATTATATATATATATGTGTATATATATATATATATATATATATACACATATATATATATGTGTATATATATATATATATATATATATATATATATAAGTAAAAAGCTGGTGTTAACGTAAGTTTGCTAATTCTAAAGTGATGTCAGTGACGGGCGAGCCCAGGATTTGAATCCTGCACATACTGATCCGCGGTCAAATATATATTATATATGATAAGCTATAGAGTAGGGAATAGGTTCCGCCGAAACAACCAATATTTCAACATACATTAAATACAATTCAAAATGCATAAGCGTATATATGTATAATATATATATATATATATATATATATTCATGTATATATAATATTCTATACATATACATTATATTTCCCGTGTTATGTCCGGGTTGTTTGAAGAATTGATCAACAGGTCGATTGATCACGAGTCGTACAAGGCGACTAGAGCACTAAGATGCATGCAAACGTCAGAAATCAGAAAGGGCATTCGATTGGTGAGCGCCTAGGCTCGAGAGTTTGCTACAAAATTTTAACGAATGTAAAAGTATCAAAGAGGGGATAGATGATATGGTGTAGGACAGAGAGGATTTGAGAAAGTCTATTCGTTTCCGGACCCTAGTACGTTAAACTGGAATTCAAGGTAAGATGATGATGATGATGATACAAATACATTTTATGATATTATATATAAATCGACCAATGATATTATTATTATAATATCATTGTCTGATTGCTTTTTACCGATGCTGAAAATATGAAGCTAACTTACTTTAGCTTCATTTTTTCAGCATCGGCAAAAAGCAATCAGCCAAAGATTAGCGAATGCCTCGCTATTGTAGTAAGTCCATCAATATATGTTAAATTGATTTATTGTATTGCAATATTAAAAGAATATTTTAATCAATGAATTTCTCAACTCCATCTATTCTGAATAATTTGAACCAATTTAAGATAAAATTTCGCATTATTAAAAAAAATGCAAATTAATCGCAATGAAGCAAACCAGCTTATTTGCAGCAATGAATATGGGGACGTCCCTCGTGTCACGTGACCTTACAATCTGCTCCCTCATGGACCTGACGTAACGGAAGCTTTCGTCATCACTGACGTCATAGACGAGCAGGTAGGCCGTGGCGTTGCGCAGGCAGCAACCTCGTTGTTCATTCCACTCGTGAATGGAGTTAACTGGAAATCTCACCACGGAGGAGCAGTCGACCAGTTTCACCTGCACAGATAAGACCATCACTTCAACAAATGTTTTAAGCGTTTATAAAAATGTAATATTTTGGAAGTTTAATTTTTGCTTTTTATTAGGAAAGTTTCAAGTAACCGCTTATTCCCTTCAAGTTACATCTTTTAATTCTTAAAGAAGTAGTTTAGCTTTTAAAATTGTGATCTTAAATGATTAGTAAATTTGTAAATGACAGTTAATTTTCTAAGCGACCTTTTCCTTCTCGAATGCAACCCAATTATTGGACCATCTTATTTACGTAACATCAATAGGCCCAAGAACATAGAATAAGGACTGAAAAAACAATCATTTGCTTCATCAAACTCTCTGCTCACCTTAAGAAATTGCATCGGAATCAAACTAGTACAATGTCATGTAGCTTCCAGATATCCTATTGAATCTCCATTGCCCTCTTAGCTGAGACTATAATAGAACACTTAAAGTTACCATTTATCAAACCTGCGAGACAGTCTATCACAGCACACTAGCGGTATACAACACATCTGACATAGTTGATCATTTCACTATAATGAGTGCTTACTTTTTATCTTCGCTAAATTTAGAATTTAAGTATTTTATATTCAAAGTCAACATTAAAATAACCTCATAGATCCGCTCGTTGACGACTGCTGAAATGTAGTAGAAGGCACGTGAATTTGTAGGACGATATTCGTCCTTGAACTCACTGAAAACAAACTGTCGAGCCAGGGACGACTTGCCCACCCCACGGGCCCCCAACATCACCACGGTCACCCTGTGGATCTCCTGAAGGCTTTCCCCGGCCGTACCGCCCCCGGTCCCTGTCGAGGTTGAGCCCGTCTCTCCCACCACCGCCCCGTTCTCATCACCGCCCGGAGGCTGGACGTTATTGGAAGTGGAGCCGTCGTTTGTAGTCTCGGCGGCGTCTAAGGACTGGTTCTCTGGAAGCACTGACGATGACACCTCTTCTTCCTCCGATGAGGATTCCCGTCGTGGGATTTCCATCGAATCCCACATCTGGATATTTACAAAAGTCGAGTTCGTATTGGTTTTGTCCTTGGTAACGTAATGGGCTATATTTTTGTTTAAACGGGCGAAATTCCTCCATTTGGATCCGGTAGATTCCATCAATCCTTTGCCGGAAGATGGGATCATAACCGCTGTGGATCCGCCGTTTGGATTCATACCGTTGAATCCTAATTTTGCGCTTTCCAGTCGCGACTTTGTCTTCGCCCCTTTTCTCGGAATTGAGCCGAACGTCAGATCTCGCGTTGCCATGCTGGATAGGGAACCGGTTGGGTGGAAAGCGGAGTGGTGACGTGGATATATTCATTAGAGGAAAGGCACTTAATTGTTTGCAGTCTGATCAGAATACGAAATGACCAACCACGAATTTTTCAGCATAGATTTATGGAAATCCTGAGTCAGTGGTTTAGTCGTAACTCTATCAATGCCGATGCTGAGAGGACATTGCAATGAACGGATTTTTGTTGATTTTCTTATATTACTTTAAGATTCTTCACATTTGTAAGAAATTCGCGTCTCTGAAATCGACAAATTAAAAACAGGAATAGAAAACAAAAGATAATTAGACGTCCATTCGAAATGTGTGATTCTGTAGAATACAAATAAGAGAAGTTTTAAAATATAATTTGCCTCGTAATTAGAGTAGAGAGCTCTTTAGTCAATGCCAATACTCCGCAAACGAGATGCAAGAACCGCAAAATCGAGAGAGAGAGAGAGAGAGAGAAATAGAATAAATACGTTTAAAATAAATTATATTGATTTTAGGCCCCTGTTAAAATAAATAATTTTATGTTTGATTTTTTTTCTATTCAATTTCAAAATTTGTACTGTTTAACATTTCTGTGAGTTTTGTGCTATTCTTCTAGATTCATTTACCTTTTTATACTGACGGTTAGCTTCGAATATCGATATCGAACAATTTCTATTTATTTTGGTTTCAAGTAGATATGAACAGAGGATGACTTGGTTCACCAGTTTATAATCTATCAACGTCAATTTCTCTATTTTGATCCTGTTGCTATAGCTGAGTATTTGGTTTGACCTAGACTATTTACTGAATCGAACTGGCAAATTTATGTTAAAGATTTGAAAATCCAAATGAGAAAATGGCTTAATAGATATCTATAAGCAAGATATATGTATATACATGTAGGTTTATATATAATATAATATACATAATTATATATATATATATATATATATATATATATATATATATATATATATATATATATATACAGACTGGGGCAAAAAAAATAATCCCCTAGCGAAATCTCAATAACTTTAAGAAAACTCAAAATATCTCTACGAAATTTACGAAGCTTCTAGGAGAGGAATTTCTACGTGTATCCTGCAAATTTGATGAAAATCTATTGAGCAGGAAATATATTACAGCGTTTCTACGAAAAAAGTGCAAAATCAGTTTGAACAAGGCTTTTTTTAAACAAAAGTCTTAATAACTTGGACAAAACTCAAAATAGTTTTACAAAATTTTCGTAGCTTCCAGAGGAGGAATTTATACACATATCCTGCAAATTTGGTGAAAATATATTCAGAATTTAAAAAAAATACAGCGTTTCTTCGAAAAAAATGTTAAAATCAATTTTAACAAGGCTTTTTTAAACAAAAGTACCGAACATTTTCTTCAAAATTTAGGAATAATTTTAACAGAAGAATGAAATTTATGCATCTTTTATTGGAGTAGCTAACAAGGTAGTGCAGGCTTAAACTCCACCACTTAAGTAAACGGTCCTTTTCAGGGTTTTTATTTTCTTTAAAAGGAACGACTGGCATTTCGAAAAGCCTTGCTAAAATTGATTTTAGCACTTTTCTCGTAGAAATGCTGTAATTTCGTAACTAATGAAAATATTTTCATTAAATATGCAGGATATACGCAGAAATTCCTCCCCTAGAAGCTCCGTAAATTTCGTAGAGATATTTTGAGTTTTCTTAAAGTTATTGAGATTTCGCCAGGGGATTTTTTTTGCCCCAGTCTGTATATATATATATATATATATATATATATATATATATATATATATAATTACATGTGCATATATAATATACAATGAGACCAAACAAATTTCATGGCTGCATGCATCACTTACGAAATGTAGGGATCAAACTGATTTAATTCATCTACTGAAACCTACACAAGAAAAATATGTTTACAAGAAATCTCTATGCAGCGCAATTTATTATCTGAGGCCATCTGTAAGCTCTTAATTTCTATTGCATTCTTGAATTAGAGATATCTTAGATATCTCACATGTATATTTAATAATATATCGTATAAGGACATGTATACATGTAGAAATTGCTACTAATTTTAAACGAATGGAAAATCTTCAAAAGTCTTTAGGATTGGAGAAGGTCTATTCGTACTCCAACCTAATTAAACAGGGATTTAAGGAAAGATGATGATGATTATGATGAAGGTCATGTCTAACTCATTCTCTCTCTCTCTCTCTCTCACTCTTAGTGCACTACCTACTGGCAGGTCCACATTGTATATAAAGCCTCCACTCTTCTAATCTCTGAGGTAATTGTTAATAAATTTAGATATGGATCTTACAGTTGCATAGTCTATTAATTCATCGAATGAGGGCCCCGCCCGTTAAAACCCCTCCGCGCCTTGTCCAATTCCATCACTGAAGTGCCACGTGCAGAGTATTGGAACTCAGGAAAATAATTCACATTTATATGCTCAGGTTGTTGTGAACGCAAGTCAATATATCATCCAATGAATGATCTTTATGATCATCGGCAAGGGTGCAACCGTGTATTGAAATTGTCTCTTGGATTGATTCTTAACTGGACTACTGAGAGTCGGCCATATTAGTTGTGATAACTAATAACAAAGTGCTCGTACATAGTCAAAAAAGCAAAATATAACAAATTAAACGAAAAATATGCTGTAAACATCAAGTCATTCTCTACGTTGTTATGCAGGAATATGCACCATCACTTGATTCCTCTATAATTGCTCCAAGACGCAACTATATCAATATGAATCTTAGTTGCCAATCTGCATAGATCGCTCATTGCTAAGTGTATATGAATAGTTATCGTCCTCGACATTATGTTTTCTAATACTGAAATAGACTCTAGGTATGACTTTACTTTTCTTCAATTCATATACAGCATTGGTTTTGATACTATACAAATTTGACATTAGCTTATTAAATCTTTGTCAAAAGTTTTAAATGTTTTCCAACTGGTTTTTGACCATGTACTATTCGATATTACTAATATTACTAGTTCAGTTTTATTTGGAGATAGTGCCTACAAGGCGTAGACTGAAGATGGTAAATATTGCTTCCTAGAATCAACTCTGTTTACGACCTTCTTACGAAAGATAACCCGTTCAGGAACATGGAGTATTCTCCTTCTTGAAGGGTTTCGTTCACAGTTCTCGAGCGCGTCCTTTAGATCTCTACAGAACCGCATGGTCAGCTGAACACAGGTGATCAATCTACTAGTGGTATAGATAGTCTATCGAGTTTTTATTAAGTTCTTCATTTTTTCTTCATTCTTCATTCATTTTACATAAAAGAGATGTATTTCTTTATTCGACATTACAATAGCTCTTTGTCATTTGCGTTCCGTTAAATGTCATATCCAACTAAATGGCAGATCCAAAAGCATAGACATTCGTCGGCTTTTTGACTCACTAAAGAGACGTGAAAAGACTGTAAAGCTAACCTTTAGCATCTCCATTCGTACACATGTTCACTGTAAGGCGGGATTTTGAATCATCTACCACTTGTTTATCAAGCAAGCCTGCAAACTATCTGCCACAAGGCAGTATAAAGTCTCTCTCTATCTCTCTTTCTCTTCCTCTTTCTCTCTCTCTCTCTCTGTTTTTACTAACCGTACTGCAGTCTTTAGTTCTTTAGCTTGATAATCATGACAACTTAGATAATTAACTTAGCCTGCTTAGGATCCATTCGTGATGTGATTGTAAAAACTTGATGGATTACAAAAAATAACACAAGTTGAAATATGGATAATTGCCAAATATGTCAGTCAATGATTACTGGAATTTTATTGATAACTACACAATTTCAGTTTAAATTTTAAAACCACTGACAAAATAAAGCGACCGACATCACTTGTTCAATAGCGAGATCATGAAGCAATACCACCTCACAATCGACGTTACAGATTTAGCAGATTTATTTTAATGAATATTACGCCAGTCCACGCTATATACACTGTAGACACGACAGATGTAGAAAATTGTTTTCTGCAAATATCAAGTTTGGTATTCGATTTCCACGCTTACATGATGTAATACAATATGATGATATACAATACAATAGTAAAATATGGAGCGAAGGCCAGTGAAATGAGAGAGTAATTGAGAGACGGAGAGACAAAGAGAGAGAGAGAGAGAGAAAGAGAAGGATAGAAAGAGAGAGTTTGGGGGGTAGAAACTAGAGAGAAGGAGAAAGTAACCATGGAAAAAAGGAATAGTATTAATGTTACTACATTTCTATAGATTGAACATACATGAGTCCACAATTTATCGACCGTTTCATCAGCTCCTGATTATGTTAGGGGCGAATCACTTGATGGTCACTCTATATCAGTTAATATGAACTCTGATAGTGAAGAGTTTAGCGAGATAAGGTTTCTGCTGAATGGCTGAGTGAAAAATTGTGTTTCCTTTCTTTTAATAAAATTTCTACATTTATTTTAATACTAAAAAGCCCTTGCAATGAACGCTAAAGGAGTTCATCGAATAATATTGCTCTGTTAATTAATTAAGAAAATGTCTCCAGGCTAACTCAAATGCAGTATGGATTAATTACATTAAACCAGGTGTCTTTGAAAGGTGTCTTTAACTTAATATACTATACTTCTCGTCCGCCATTTACATAAAAATCAACTCACGATTTTGACTATGTGTTGTGATTAGACTCGATTACAGCAAACTATATTGATGTTAAGCACAGCCCTGACTTAGGATCTTTCTTGAAAGTGGCGGTACCATCGTCGAATTAATGAAAACTAGTCATCAGTATACTGAATTGCATTTCAGCACCACTTGATGCAATCTCTTAGTTAAGAGTAAAATATTTATAGAAAAAACTTTAATTGATGTAAAATGCCTAAGAATATTTTGCTGAAATGAGTATCCATTATTATCATTAGCACCGTTAGTACTACTTATTAAACTGTCAGACAGAATCTAGTCAATGCCTAACCTACCGACCTATCAACTTTTGTCAACAAGATTTTACAATCTCATTAGTCAGCCAGGAAGCGAACTCTAGTTAATTCAAACTGCAAAGTAAACCATTAACCAGTAGAACTAACTTTTAACTGCTACATTTCACATGCTTTCACATTGTTAGGCTGGTTAATTTTTTCGAGCAGGTATAACTTATATTAGAACACTGAATGAACTCAAAACCTCTATCGATCTCAACTAACGTTGTGTCTTAATTAGTGACACAACGCGTACCCTTTAGAAAACTTGTTTCGGTATTTGGCGCCTAATTGTACATACCGTCTACTCAGCAAGACAATGACCAAATGCTACTGATGGTGTAATAGGGCCATACTAAAGGCGATACAACATAGACTCGTTTATGGAAAGCCTCACTGAGCAGTTATCAATGTGCCTATAGTATCAGGTGCTCTAACGATTTAGGAAGGTGTCATACAATTATACTAAAAATATACAAAATTATCGATTATCATTCGATAGGCGTATTACAAGCGCGGTATTAGGTGTGGTGGTAGGTACCGGCTGGTGGCCGATTTGTTAGAATATCTGCATTATCATTCTAAGATCACGGTTTGAAATTTAGCCTAATCGCATAGCGGTAATGAAGCAGACATTAAACAGGTCTCTATTGCTTATGTCTATCGATTATTCATTAATGGATAAAATAACTAACGTATCTAAGCGGGATTTGATTTGTAATGAATCCATTTGTTGACGGAGTTGATTTCATTACAGCCTAATAAACATGCCTATGAATATGTGTACTCTAGATAAGAACGGAAACAGAGGTGTGAGTTCATACCTCAGAACATTCGAGAGAACTCTTCTTGAGAGAGAAAGAGAAGGATAGAAAGAGAGAGTTTGGGGGGTAGAAACTAGAGAGAAGGAGAAAGTAACCATGGAAAAAAGGAATAGTATTAATTTTACTACATTTCTATAGATTGAACATACATGAGTCCACAAAGGCTCAAGAGAGTATTCTTGAGCCTTTGAAGCAAGAGAAAGTCAATGCATCTTTTTCATTTCAATGGTTCAGGAGTTTATGTACTATATGCCATTATATTTTAATCATTATTGGAGCTCAAAGCTATGTCGTAGTGAGAATTTTGAATCCAAAATTAATGCGACAACAAGCGGCACGCAACATTGTTATTATTATTGTCACTAATATATTAATTTACTATTTTTATTACTGGTAATTATTGCTGTCTTAATTAGTGATTAATTTATTATTACATATTAATTAGTTGATTATTCTGCTAATAAATTTCCTTGCTCATTAGTGAAAACACAATCGAAAAAGTCGGTAAATTGGAAGTCAGTTCCCTAACTCTGCCTTAATTTGTCTGCAACATTATACAGTATAGTATCAATTTTTATTTCAAAACTGGCATGTGCTCAATCATTTTCCATCTTAAGATAACGTTAAGTGCGAAATTTTTCAATTGCCTTCGCGTCACGCGGCAAAGGCTGCAGCATTTCTAACAGCCTTGTTTGCAGAAGACAATTCTCAGTATTCTTCAGCGGCTGAGGATAATACATTTAAATGAACAGAAATCCTTGAGAACCGAGCAGACAAAGTTTCAAACAGATTCACCGACTCGAGACTTGTTTGCTTCGTTAAATCATGTTTGACCACGAATCTTAAGAATGACAACCCAGACCGGAGGTAGCGACTCCTACTCTACTATGTCGTCGAGAGAAACTGCTAAACCCACTTCGATTTCAGAATATTGCCATCCCATTATTATCTATATACTGGCTGGAGCCAGTGGCGAAGTCGGTAAGATACTCGATCTCGGATCAGTATGTGTGGGGTTCAAATCCTGGGCTCGCCCGTCACTGATTTCGCTTTCGAGTGAGGGCACTGACGTTAACCTTAGCTTTAACTTGATATCTGATCTTAATATTTCTGAGGCTTCTGCTTGCTATTCAGCAATATTTGATCTTACCATAAAATACTTGAACCGGTTGATGGCCGAGTGGACAGCATGATTTCCTGATGGACAGGAGGCCATCGCTTTGAATCTTAGCCAGGAACCGTCTCTGTAAACATTCCTTTTATTAATTATACCGTCACATTAGATAAGCTTTTCAGACTTAATGTGTTTTAAATTAGCTATCTTCTCTTCAGCTCTGACTAGGTTGCCCTTTGCGAGCACAAGCATTGTTTCGATTGGTTCATTCTGAAACTGCTGCGTTAGCACAACTCACTATTTAGAGTTGACAGCGTGTATTCCAGTCAATCCCTACTCCATGGTTTAGAGCGTCAGGTCTTGATGAAACACTATCTTAATCCAGTCACGTTCCTACAAGAGTTGCCGATATGAAACTGTTGATGCTGAATCCTCTACTATTCGCTGCTACCTACTGCTGCACTGCTTCGATAACAGCATACTGCGTCTAAACTTTAAATTAGAATACTAGATCTAAATACTAGATCTAATCATTGGATTTAAAAACTAGATCAAAATACTAGATTTGAACACTAGATCTAGCCGATAGATCTCAGTACATGTTATATGCATATTAAAATTTAATACTAGATATAAGTACTAAATCTAATTATATTATATACTAGATATGAAGAGGAAGGCGGAAGACAGAGAAGAGTGGAGGCGTTATGTACCATGGACCTGCCAGTAGGCAGTGCATTAAGAGAGATACTAGATATAAATGCTAAAATCTAAATACAATATCCAAATACGGTATCTACGTAGCATATGTCTACACAATCTGCTTAGTATATTGTCAACTATATATATATATATATATATATATATATATATATATATATATATATATATATATATATATATATGTATATATATACATGTATATAGTGAACATATATAACAAACTATATCAATAAGCCGAAGATTACTAATCAAAGAAGCTGAGAATCGAAGAAATTCCTCCTCTAGAAGCTTCGAAAATTTAGTAAATATATTGAATTTTGTTGAAGTTATTGAGATTTCGCTTGGGGATTTTTTTTACCCAGTCTGTATATATATATATATATGTATATATATATATATATATATACTGTATATGTATATGTATATATATATATATATATATATATATATATATGTTCACTATATACAGGTATATAGTGAACATATATAACAAAACTATATCAATAAAGCAGAATATTATTAATTAAAGACACTGTAAATTCTCTATAAACACCCAAATTGCTATGATCACGACCAGAGGTCTAGAATTAGGGAACATTATTATTAAGTGGTTTCAATGATTTCATGCATTTAAGTTGTCCAAATTGATTCCATGTGAACAGATAAGGCTTTATACCTGGTCAAAAGCATCAGTATTCTGAATGAAACTTCAGCCATTGACCTATTCACTACTAGTGCTTCAGAATTGATGTATGATGTACTACATGAATAGTTCCTAGTTTCTAAAATAATAAAGTCCGGATAGTAGCCTGTTTCTCTATCCATTCAGAATATCTGCAGTATACATGTACATAGTTCGATGTTGAAACGTTAGGTTACGTCATGACAGTGTACACGCACTAAACGGTATTAATTGACTATTACTGAGGCGGAGTGATCAATTCTCGGCCAAGCTAACCAGAGATTTAAAATATCGGTTATTCAAAGGACTGATAACCTAGACAACTGAATGATTTTAAATTGCTGACGGGTTAAGCATGCTGCATTAAAAGTAATGGATTCCTTCGTATGTGACAAATATACTCTACTGCTACTTTAACCATCACCCTTTAACCCTGTAACATTTTCTTTAAATTACATCTCTGAGAGTAACATGAGTTGGTACAACTTTAAACCTCTTCAGATGAAACTGTAGAATCAGAGTCGCAGTTTCCCTCATCCTCGCCTCATAAACGAATAACATAAACAACATTTACCCAGTCGACCCTCGATACTAAACCGTTGTAGTGAATCCCGTGAGGTGGCGTGCTTCCTTAGCTCGGTTCCACCATAATCAAGCCCATCCACTGTAACGTGGAGTGGGTCGCTGAATAGCAGGCTTTCTTCTAGCGTGGAAGGGACTCATGTAACACCAATCAATCAATGTTGTTAAAGCATCAAAATCTTGGATACGTCAGCGCTTCTGGTTTAGGTTTTTGCAGGGACAAAGCAATTGAATTAAGCTTAATTGATTGATCATTATCCTGTGAGCAATCTTATCTTATAGTGTATGCAATAGATTTAGATGCATTAAATTATTCAACGCGGAAAATCCTTCAACCGTTAATTTTAACCGTCATATCTTAGATTTGTCTGTCTAATTTTAATGCGTGCAACAAAAACAGAGGATAAATGATGAACAAATTAACTCATAATGGACTTATAGATAAAATATGAATATAACTCTGCTGTATATGATTCGCACGGTATATACACTCTCCACCTTCTAACAGTTCAACTGAACCGTCTCCACCATCGTACCATACAATTATCTCCATCATACAATTATCATTCTAATTAATAATTAGAATGTCTCAATAGCTTAGGGGTAACGTCATGAAGTTTTAAGTGACAGATCCTGAGGTAAATTGAACTCTCGCGGGTTCGAATCTCAGCCGCTCTGATCTGAGAGTAAAGTCTCGGACATTCACTGGACTGGTTATGCGAAAATATGGACTCAATTTCCTAACGGTTTAAAAATGTGGTATTAAAAGTGATGGATATCGACATAGTTGATCATTTCACTATAATTCGAGTTTATCTTTACTTTTTACTTTACTCCATTTCGATCAACTTCTGTCTCAAACTCTCTGATTACCAGAATAGGCATAAGATCTCTGACCCAGCATCGAAAACATGCCGGTAAAACATTAGTGTGCTAATGTATTTCGCTAATTCAAACTCCGGTTTTCTTTTGTAAAAATATCCGGATCCACTTCATGTACTACGAAATGGTAGACACCGACAAATTATTTTACCCGATATAAACAATTTTACCTCTTAGTTTTTTAGCGTTTAAATTCTCCTTTTTTCGTTTTTTACGGCTTAATTAAATTTAAGCAGAGCAAAATATCGGTTTATTTGAGAGCTACATTTAGGAAAACTTAAATCGAACGTATTAAGCTATGAGTTGTTACAAATAAATTATAATTAATTCGAACAATGCATAATTAATGCCATCACTCACACTAGTGCGCTGCCCAATTGCATTTTAGATGTACATATTCTTACTCGAAATTCCCTTGCATGATTATTAAGAGCACTTCGTAGTTCAATGAGTTCATCTCTTCACCAAATCTTTTACCAATATAACCCTTAATGTAGCCTTTAATATAGGATTACATAACTTATTAAGTATTTCGTTTCAATATTCTTCCAACATTTCTTCTTAGTCGCTTCTTATAACACGTGCATCTTACGGTTGGTCTATCCTGCAGTAGTCCTGACAGACGAGGAATAAAAATTTCGATATCTATTGATTATAATCAGCATTGGTGTATAAATTGATTGTTGAAGAAATCAGTGAAAAATGGATCTGTAATCAATGTATATCTAGAATGAGAGAAAGAGAGAGAGAGAGATCTTAGTGCATTGCCTACTGGCAAGTCCATGGTATAGAACGCTTCAACGCTTCTCTGTCACCCGCTTTCCTCTTCATGTCCACATATGAGTGGGTCATTATATCGTCTAACATACCTAATCTCGTCCTGCCTTTCCTTCCATTCTACCTTCTATGACCTCTTTTAGTAGACTTTCCCCTATTAGAATGCGTCCTATCCAACTCTTCTTCCTATTCTTAACACATTAGTAGAGAGATATATCAATAAATAAGCATAGATCAACGGTAGTGACGGTCTGAAGCAGTGGGCGGTGGAGGCGGTCTAGTCCGTCATAAAAATCAATATAACATCGGCCGTCCCAAAATTAGAAAAATTGTATATAAAAAAATCCCACAGTCTGTTACCCCCTCCCCCTCACCCGCCCAAACTTTACGTGATTCTATCAAAATACGCCCACCTCTCTGAGGGTCCCTTACACAAATAGAAACAGACGTGAACTTATTCAACTACAAACAATAGAGACAAATTATTATTCATTTTATCAAGACTAACTTCAACACACACACCCACACCCACACACACACGTTCACACACACACACACACACACACTCAAATGCACTAACACACATAATGACATACAAATATATGCATATATGAATGCACATACATAATTAGAAGCAGGGCCTACCGTCAAAAAGATAGGACATTTTTGACTTAGCGAAAGTTAGTACAAATTTTTACAAAAACAGCAACCATAAGAATGGAAACTCTGCACATGCGTATGACATATATGTAACTACAAAGAAATAAAAAATTAATAATTAAATGTTAAGAATTCAAAACTAATTACATTTAAATATAGATATGATAAATCAGAATAAACTCGTAGCAAATCTTCTCAGAGTTGTTCCATTACATGACATGCATCGAATGCTCATTATGGATCTCAGGGTAGCGATGATGTCTTGAAGGCTGAATATTTGGTTGTCAAACTGATTTCTGAGGTAAAGTTAACCAGCAGAGCCGGTGATTTCAGCTTGAACGTCCTCCACAAACATTTGCTTCGTATTCATTAAAATTAACATTACTAGTGATCGGCAATTCAGAAAGAGAAATATGAAAGCAGCGAGATCAAATCAAAGGAAAATTTACTTAAACTTGTAGCTTATAAATTACGTGCTGTGATGTTAGATGTTACCTAAGCAGGTTACCAGTGGCTATGTGCCATCAGCGGCTATATGCCATCAGTGGCTATAAGACATCAGTGGCTATATGACATTGGTGGCTATATGACACCAGTGGCTATATGACACCAGTGGCTGTATGACACCAGTGGCTATATGACACCAGTGGCTGTATGACACCAGTGGCTATATGACATCAGTGGCTATATGACACCAGTGACTATATGACACCAGTGGCTATATGACATCAGTGGCTATATGACATCAGTGGCTGTATGACACCAATGGCTATATGCCATCAGTGGCTATAAGACATCAGTGGCTATATGACACCAGTGGCTATATGACATCAGTGGCTATATGTCATCAGTGGCTATATGACACCAGTGGCTGTATGACACCAGTGGCTATATGCTATCAGTGGCTATATGACATCAGTGGCTATATGACATCGGTGGCTATATGACACAAGTGGCTCTATGACACCAGTGGCTGTATGACACCAGTGGCTATGCCAGTGGCTATATAAGATATTAACGATCGATGCTTCTTGATATCTTTCACAACCATGCAGTTCAATGGACAGTCTAACTGCGTATTGATAGAAAAACATGATCTTTAAGCCGAATACCGATGCAATACAAATAAAATACAACGAAAATTTAACGCCCGGTCTCTCACCCGAAGGCTATGTCAGGGACGTCTCAAACAGATCATACAACTACTAGCAGTTGTTTGAATACTAACAACTAGCAGTTACATGCTGAATGCACTAGTAAATATGTAAACAGCAAAGAAAGCGAGATTAATATCATGGAAGTCTGATAGCTGCAGACGATGGCGTTAGACTAGTCTTATGGGAGAGAATAAAAGTGATTTAAATTTGCACACAATTATTTCGATACAAGTAAAATAAATGATAAATGTTTCCTATTGTTTGTAGTTGAATAAGTTTATATTTTTGTAATGATATGATTCAACGAAATACACAGTTGGAATAGTGAAGAAGGTCTTCCGGTGTAAGAAAATGGAAGGATATTTTCTCTTATTTCTCGAAATAACAGCATGACACCAGTGTTTGCTGTTTAGTAGAGTATATCATGCAAATGCACCTCTATACTTTACAACATTTTCAGTTAAACGAGCAATATGCGTGTAGAATCTGAGAGACATTCAAAATAGATCAGAGCACGGACCTTTGGAGAATAGGATTGAAAAAAGATACGTTTTCAGATTCTTTAAAGCTCAGATTAATCAGAATGCCTTATAGAATGACAGAGTATGGAAATTCGTTCCCAGTTTAGGGACCTGCTAAGTAAAGTGGCAATCCATTGACCTTTTTCATTGAATTCTTCATTGATTTCCCGATCATCATTAAGGACAAAATGGACACAATCAAGATCTTGACGACAATAAAGACTAAATTGATTGATTCACAATTCTTGTACGGCTCTAAAGATTTTATCAATAATTCTTCTTGTATTCGCACGTCCTTCGCCTATAGAATTACGTTGAAATGCGAGCCCTGATGAAAGACTTACGAGCGGTTATATGGCATCCAATGATTGAGTCAACCAAGCGAACATGTAATCAACGAGCATCTAGATTACATCATCACACTTCCGTTCCCGCGCAATGCCCCCCCCCCTGCCTTTTATGGGGCAGCCCTCCCCTCTTAGAATTGCTCTACTGTTCTACTTAACTGTGCAGCGATTTGGTTCTTCTGATTTTTCTGGATTTTGGAATTTGCACCGTTTTTGGACTTTCTTTTTGCTGGACGGCTTGATTTTATCTCAATAGCGCTCGATGTTGTCAATGATGACTATAGCACTCTAATTGTTGTTGTTGTTCTGCTCTACTTTTTGCAGTTTTAGCTCCGCATTATCCCTCCCTATACAATCTCTAAATATTGTTTTGTTTTACTGCGCTGTATTTTGATTTATTTAACTTGCTACCCTCTGCTTTATCTTGCTTTGCTGTGTCTGCTATCCTCTGATTTGTTTTGCTGCAGTTGCTTTGACTTGCTATGCTGTGTTTGCTTTGGGTTGCTTTGCCATGCTCTGCTTTGCATTGCTTTGCTCTGATTTGCTGTGTTTGCTCTGCTCTGCTTTGCTATGCTTTCCTTTGCTTTTTTCTGATTTGCTTTGATTTGCATAGTTTTTGACTTTTCTTTGCTTCATTCTGCTGTTATCCATCAGCGTTATTTTTGTTTGCTTCCTCGTTTTCTTCGTCTTTCCTAATAAATCTAACCACTCGTATCTGTTGTATGACATCGGTTCATCCCAGCCGAGAATTCTCTGACAGTGTCGCTTTAATAGGGCAACAGACTTTAAAGATACTGTACATTTTGCAGCATTTTACATATTTTACTGTATTTTTTCTCTTCTATATTAACTTTGTTCTGCATCTTGGTTAGTGAATTCACATACCTTTCTACCCATAGTTAGCTATTTTAGTCACCGACTAGTCTGCCCTTATATCGACGAACCTGTCCTTATATCAACGAGCCTGTCCTTATATCAACGAGCATACCCTTATATCGACTAGCCTACCCTTATATCAACGAGCCGGCCCTTATATCAACGAGCCTGTCCTTATATCAACGAGCCTGTCCTTATATCAACGAGCCTGCCCTTATATCAACGAGCCTACTCTTATATCAACGAGCCTGCCCTTATATCAACGAGCATACCCTTATATCTACGATCATACCCTTATATCAACGTGCCTGCCCTTATATCGGCAATTAAATCAACATATGCCTCTCAAATTCAATGATTTTTAAACTTTAAGATAGAATTTAATTTCAGATATTTTATAGATTTTGACGAGGTTCTACATCTAGTGATTTTGTTGAAATTGTCATTGGAGTTTTTAATAATATACTTGCTTCATTTCCAGTGACTTGAGAACAAAATGATAAACATTAAATCAAATGTTGCTTTTATTTATAAGCATATCATTATATACTTATATATCTAATTTGGATATTTATGAGAAGAAGAAAGAAAAAATTTCAAATAAGTAGAAGAAGCAAGAAGTGCTAGTAGTGCAACATACAGGTTGCACTACTTCTTCCACTCTTAGACGACTAGTTTACAAAAAATACTGTATTATTGACAAATTGCAAATAATAAATCATACAATAGAGTTCTAGATGAAGACAAGGAATTAATATTTGGGGAATATTGCAGGCATATGTCCAATCTGGTATCAATCTTTCCTGGTAAGCAGAAGTCAACTGCTCACATTATCCCTTATCACTGCAAAGGAAGATAAAACTAGTTTTAATATTATCGCCATACTTTTGTTTTGCTAAGCAAAATTGTAAATGTAAATAAATACAAAATACGTAAAAGTAGCGAAACAAGTATGCGGAAATCCACGCGACTAGGCCAGGATCAGAGAGACGGAGTGGGACACTTCCTGGTCCAATTTGTTTCCGCCTTGAACTACTAAATAAACATCCTGTGGCATCTTTCACTCGACGAAATTAATATCGAATGTTGGTCGTAAAACAAAGTCACTCACTGTTAAAATGTGATTGAAAATATTCCTTGACACGCTAACCTTCTCTTAAATTTTACTCCGCAGTCCGCAAAATATAATCTTGAATTTTTACATGAATAATTTATGTACCATGTACATTGTACAACTCGCCTGCGTCGTTCCGTTACTCGAATGTTTTCGTCTTCTAAATTTGCTTATTCAAACATTTTACTCGAGCCGAATAGTGAAATTTGAGAGTATTTTAAGAAACAATTTAATTTTTTTCGCTAAGAATCGTTTAGCGAATATTTCCGACTCTTTACCGTTCTGATACCTCGCCTAGCCTATACCCAACCTATAAAATCCTATATAACATATAGGAAAAATACGCCTTCTGACGTGTTTTCTCATTGCCTTCTTCAGTATTGCTTAATCCAATCGCACCATGCTTGCAATTAAAAGTTGGTGTATTCTCCATATCCCGAGCACTACACGGGGATATACCAAATAAGAAATACATGAACTGCTTCAGGTTCAACACTAGCAATATTAAGATAAATATATGTGAAATGTCTATGTGAAATGTACAGGGTGAGTGAAAAGAAGTGATAACACCTGCAAAAAGTTTGAATATCTCAGGCTATTGTTAATATTTTCCATTCAAATTTTTACCAATTACTAAATAAGTAATTTTTGATTGGGTGGCCTATTTTCATCAATTTTAATCGAGAGATAGGCCAGTTATAAAAGTTTCAACCCCCATATTTTACTTAAAAATGGCGTTTGCTACAACGGTAAGGGAAAATTGCACTCCATTGGTAAGAAGGAAAAGGTGAACGCTCGGTGTTACGTCAATACTTTACTTCCCTAGCTGTTTGTTGATTGCAATGCTCTTTCATCAAATGGTTTCATCTTTCAGCAGGATGATGCTACAGCCATGCATCTCGTTATGCACAGGTATGGATCAGAGAGAGAAATCCGCATTTCATCAAGATGAGTACGTGAATAGCCTCCAAACTCTCCCGATCAAAATCCTCTGGGCTACCATGTCAGGGGAACCATGTGCATCTCTATCAGAAACACCAGTCGAAGCCTAAAAACAAACTAGACAGAACTGCAGGAAGTGCTACCTACCATCAGTTTGGGTGAGATTGCCCCAAGCTGGAATCAACAAGGCTGTCAAAGCGTTCCGAAAGCTGCTGCAGTACTGAAAAGCAACTGGAGGAAAGCATATCGAATAGGCAGTAATGCTAAGAGATACAACTGGTTCTTTCTGAACCACCACAACGACCCTTTTCAGGGTCAAACAACAAAGTTAAATGTAATTTTATTTACTTTCAAAATTTTTATTTGTACATTCAAAAAAGGGGGTTTTGCTCTGCCGAAACTGTCATAACTGGCTAATCTATGTATTAAAATGGATAAAAATTGGCTAACTCATCCAAAATTAGTCCTTTAGTAATTGTTAAAAGTTTGATTTGAAGATATTAGCAATAGCCTGAGATATTCAAACATTTTTCAGGTGTTATAACTTTTTTTACTCACCCTGTATATGTGAAAGATCTATCTGAAAGATCTATGTGAAAGATGCATGTATAATGTTTGACGATATTAGATTAAATGTTGATTAGTCCGCTTAATCGATGCTATAAATTGCATAAAACTTTGCTATGACTCAAAATGATTCAATGAATAAACCAAACTCTTAGCATAGCTGGTAGCATAGTAACTGTTAGAATCACTGATAGCATGATGGCTGTTAGCATCGCTCTCAGATTAATGCTTTATTACGTGTCTACTACGAAATTGCTCATGTGATAAATCAATTCCTCAAAAAGTAACAGTAAGGAATATAGCAATATCTCATCGCTACATTTGAAAATAAATGACAGAAAAATGTGATATTTTACTGAGCATTGACATTGCTCTATGGACCTGCTATTTTGTATCCGCAGAGTGTGAGATGAGGAAAGAGGGATTGAGAGGAAAAGAGATACAGCTAAGGAGTAGGATGGAATAAAAGTGTATGAAAATGTGTCACGACGTGTTTGCATTTCTCATATGAAACATTTAAGGAGTACGATATCTAATCTGAAAACCGCTGAAGTTTTGTTTTTGAAAATAATTTAAATATGTTCCTTGTAAAGAGGATAGAGTTCATGTAATTAATGATGCCTTGGATTTTTGCCAAGTCATTTTTGTGACTTGAGCCTACTAACTAGATGAATGTATTTGATGAATATACGTGTAGTTACTTATGCAGCGGCCATTTATTTAGAATGATTGAGAACCAAACTATGCATAAAACAAATAATACATGCTGTTGATATTTTTTTTAATTTCACTATTCATTAATACGAGGTATATCAATCATTGTAGTTAATGATTCATGATTATATCTGTCATTTTAATGTCCTACTTTAAAAAGCGATTTTGCATATTTATAGATTCTGGGAATTTCAGAAATTACACTATAAGATTAGATCCGAAAATTTTACCCACATGGGTTTATTTCACCTCGCTATAATTTTTTTTAATAAGTATCGATGTTGCCTGAAAAATCTGCATCAATTATTGAAATACTACTGTGAACTTTAACAGATAAATTCTTTAAATAATTTTACATAATATTTTGGTTGCTTACATGAGTTTAACATGTTTGTATCGAAATTTTTCTTTTCTATTTATTAGGTTTACTTGTGTAATTTTATTTTTGATTTATTTGCATGTTTCTAGCTGAGTAGTGAAATAAAGCTCTTCATAATAAATTCTTCCTTGTATCTAGCTATTCTAATCGTGACAAACGAAACGCGTGACATTGTGAAAGTATTCTAAAAATGTGGCTAACGCTAGAGAATGTGTAAACCAAATTTAACAAAGCAACATATATGTTCGTCCATTTTAGGAGTAATTTTAATCATTTGAATGCAGCTAAAATGTCTAGGTGTGTTCCGTACACAGCTTCAATTAAAACAAATGTACTTGGTCACATTTTGCCATGTTCAGGGCTGCCTGTTTGTAACAGCTGATGCTTTAATTAATATCCTGAGCGGGCAATGTGAAGACGTTATGCAACATATTGTTATTAAGTTTGCCAAAGATTGAAAGAGTGAACTAACCGGTTCCAATTAGGTTCCTATTATTGTTTAGACATTATAAGAACCAATCCAGGAACAATTTATTGAAGGTTTTAATGGGAGGTTATATGATATAACCGTTAGAGGGTTCGTTTCGGAAGCAAGTGGCCTAGGTTCAAAACTCAGGTCAGTCAACAATAATTGAATATCCCCTAGGGCTCCGGGATATCTATCGTGTATCAGAGCTTGCTGCCAATTGATTGTCAGCAAGTGAATTGTGTCATGTATATATGTAGACGAACAACACATTTAATTAGTCTTTGGAAATAAAAACGTAGGGTTTAACGCTGATACAGTTACCGGCCGTACAATGATTGGTCTTTAGTACACATTCAGGAAGTAAGGTATATCAAAATAACTAACCATGGTATTGCATAACTTGGCAATTCCTGTTGAATTGTAACATTTTGAAATAAAGGGGGAATTGTTACATTTGTGGAATAATTTCTGGCTAATCAATGTAAGCAATTGTCAGCAGAGTTTCGACGACTTTGACCAAAAATATTTGTTTGATTTGGTTATTTCAGATTTACTCTGCTGAAATAAATTCAATAATTCCAAACTGTTTACGTCAGACCAGAAAAGTCTACATATGGATATATTAGAACACATAAAATACAAGTATCATATTACGTTTCTATGGAATTACAAAGAGTTTTACGATCAGTGATTTAACCTCCTTTTCTCCAATTCCCTATCTTTGGATGACTATATGGATTTGAGGTTTTCAAACGCTTTGACAACTTCTTGTTCATAGGTATCTTCTTCAGTGCACTGCCAAGTGGCAGGTTCAAGGTACATATTCATACTCAAAGTCTGCTTTCTCGCTTCATAAGAGCACTCCCTATATCAACAATTTAATCCCTTCACAAAAAGTGTATGCCTTATCCATACCTTATGTAGCCTATAGCTTGGGAAAAATATGGCTTCAGAGGAGGTTTCCCGTTAGGTTCTTCATAGGTGTATAATTGGTTTAAAGTGCTTGATGTTGTCACTCACGACAGTTTCACTGTAATTGTCGTTATTGTCGTTGTTATCGCATAGAGTCAGAAAAATTTAAACCTCAGTTTAAGATGTGATTTTGGTTGATAAAACTTTTGTTGAATACATATAGCTCTATAGGCTGAGAGTATTTTAAGGATTGATGAAAGCTGGCAATTGTGAAGGATAGATAGAGGTAGAAACTTATTATATGACTGGCTTTATTTAGGCCGACAAGGCTACGCTTGGAAGGGTCAGGCAAATAGGTTCGATTGATAGCGATCAAAAGGCATTCCTATATGTATATTATAGAAATTGAACTATAAACTGAATTTAGCTATGGACTTAACGTCGTCCGCCATGTCTGTTTTATATAACAAAGATATAATTTTAACTTCCGAACTACAGCTTCACTTTTAGAGTCGGTCAGGTGGAATTTAGATCCTTAGATAGCTTGCTTCTTAAGAAAGCGAGTTAAAAATTAGGAGACCAGATTGTAAAAGTACAGTTTTGAATTTTTCACTGCTAACGAGATGATATTTTGTTCAGTATTGATAAATATTCATTTTATGCCTTCAAATTCTACTAGTTACCCTAAATTGTTGAATAAACATTTGTCTACCCTAAATAGTTGAATAATTTTTTTTCCTGAAAGCAACAAAACAAAGGAAGGAAGGAGCAAATACAGGGATGCTACTTAGATTATGGTATCCGGTTTATATATTATCATTGGCTTTGGGTTGCCTAAATTGCTGAGCCCTAGGAGAATTGCATGATTCGCAGATCATGCAGTTTATGGGCTCGATTAGAAAGCTGTAGGCTGAACCAGCCGTATCATCTCTAATCTCTGCTATGCCCGACACGGTTAATTTCGTACTTTTCGTGCAGGTATAGATTTCATGCGAAAAGTTTGACAGTACCTACAAATTAGTAATTCAGTATATAGGGAACCATTTGTAACTTTGACAAAAAATTTTAAAATGAAAATAGAACATACACTAGTTGTAGTTATCTCCTGTTGGATACTTCCTAATGCTAGAGCTCAATTCTCTACGATAGGTGCGGGAACGTGTGGAAATTATCAAATCTTCCCAGGAAAGCAAGCCTTGGGCGCAGTAGAGGCAGTTGGAATCACTTTACAGCCAGATTGCGAGGCATCTTGTTCAAATACTCCGACATGTTTTGCTTTTGAGTACGACACTGAGGTCCAGAATGGCGCTTGCTGGATTCACAATTCTCCAATTAACATCAACGACCTCTTCGACTATCCTACTATAACTCTTTATGTCCTAAATTCCAGGGGTCCTTGTACCTCGTCCGTAAGTCCCAGCGGCTCCGCATCTTACACAACCAGCTCAACTTCTTTCTCTCCTACACAATTCTTTGGAGGAAGTTGTGGGATTTACGCGAATTATGATGGACTACATGCACTGGGGGCCCATCCTATCTTGGGTATAACAAATAATTATGGTTGCTCAGATGCCTGCCTCATTAGCACTCAGTGCACGGCGTACGAATTCGACGCGGCTCATCTACAATATCGATGCTGGCTGCACTTTAACCCTGTCGATGTTACTGATTTATATAACGACAATCCAAATGTGAACCTTTACGTTCTCTCAAGATTTCCATGTGTCACCACTCTGTCCAGATCATCTACGATCTTAAGCGGTAGTGTTAGTTCTACACCTCCCACTACTGAAGCACAATCCCTGACCACAAGCTCGCGAATTTGTGGGAGCTATCAAATATTGCCAGGCAAGCAAGCCTTAGGCGCAGTAGAAGCAGCTGACATCACTTTGCGGTACGATTGTGAGGCGTTTTGCTCAAATACATCAACATGCTTTGCTTTTGAGTACGACACTGAGATTCATAATGGCCCATGCTGGATTCACAGTGCTCCAGTTAACCTAAGCGACCTGTACGACGATCCTACTATAACTCTTTATATAATAGTTTCCAGGGGTCCTTGTTCTCTATCTATAAGTCCAAGCCTCTCCATCTCTACCTCAACCAGCCCAAATTCTATCTCTCCTACCATCCTCACAGGAATCGACTGTTTTACATTTCAGAGCTATCAAGGACTGCGTGCACTAGATGCTCAACCAATTTCTGGAGTAATAGATCATCAAGGTTGCTTGGATGCCTGCCTCATTAACACTCAGTGCGCGGCGTACGAATTCGACGCGGCTCATCCACAATTTCGATGCTGGTTGCACTTTGACCCTGTCGATGTTACTGATTTATATAACGACAATCCAAATGTGGTCCTTTACGTTCTCTCAAGGTTTCCATGTATCACCACTCTGTCCAGATCATCAACGATCTTTAGCAGTAGTGTTAGTTCTACACCTCCCACTACTGGAGCAAAATCCCTGACCACTGGCTCGCGAATTTGTGGAAGCTATCAAATATTGCCAGGGACGCAAGCCTTAAACGCAGTAGAGGCTGTGGGTATATATTTGCTGACTGATTGCGAGGCACTTTGCTCAAATACTATAACATGCTTTGCATTTGAGTACGACGACCCTGCAATCCAGAACAACCACTGCTGGATTTATAATTCTCCGGTTAATACCAACGAGCTATTCATCAATCCTGCTGTAACGCTTTATATTTTGACTTCCAGGGGTCCATGTTCTGCGTCAGTAAATCCCAGCGGCTCTCCCTCTTCCGCAACCAGCTCAACTTCTATCTCGCCAGTCACAGGAAACGGATGTGGGAAATTCCAGATCTATCCAGGACTGCGTGCATTGGGTGCCCAACCCATTTCTGGAGTAATATATCATCATGGTTGCTTGGATGCCTGTCTTAGTAACACTCAGTGCGCGGCGTACGAATTCGACGCGGCTCATCCACAATTTCGATGCTGGTTGCACTTTGACCCTATCGATGTTACTGATTTATACAACGACAATCCAAATGTGAACCTTTACGTTCTTACAAGGTTTCCATGTACCTCCACTGCATCCGCATCGACAAAGACCTTTAGCGGTAGTGTCAGTTCCTCCGGTACGACAACTTCAGGTCCAACTTCAAATAGAGTACAGTGCTTTCAGTCGTTCGACCACACCAACGCTCTGGACGCTGTACAGTTCAGTGAAGCTCGCTCTGACGCTGAATGCAGACATGTTTGCTTGTCGAGAAGTACGTGCACTGCATATGAGGCAGATCTAACTGATCCTTCAAATTTTGTCTGCTGGATTCACGACGCGCCGTTGGGAAGGCTCTTCCAAAGTAACGGCGTCACGACCAACGTTAGAGTCAGCTGCGATTCAACCACATCTGCTGGTCCATCTTCGTCATTTCCCTCTGGCTCGGGGCAATGTGTCGTTTTCGCTGCACCCCTGACGGACAGCCAGTCCCTTGGATCTATAGGCAACCCCGGTTTAAATGAGCAACAATGCCTGGATCGCTGTAGACTGGACACAACATGCGTGGCCTACGAGATCGATCGAGTCCATGCTACTACCTGCTGGATACATCACGATGCTGGAAACCTCAACGTCGTCTATGACGCGAATTTCGTCAATCAGTACCGAGTGCTTAGTCGTGAATGTACTACCTCCGGACCATCAGGTTAAATCATCTGTTAGAGAAATAAACTGAAGAGCAGAGATTGTGAGAGAGTGTGAGTGTTGTAGAGCTGTTAGAGTGAAGGCTCTACGTATAATTTTTGACCATATTAGATAAGAATTAAATGAATATTATAATATATGCTGTGCGACATAAAATCTATACTGCTTGCCAATGATTCCACGGCTGAAGCTGTTTGCAACGTTATCAGATTATGGCTTTGTCATCTATTTATGTTTATTCTATAAGTGCTCTGTATATTCTTCTTCATCTTTAAGTGCCGTGACTGTTCCATGCCAGGGCGGTCATGGTCATATTCCCCCATATGTGTCTGTTCATTATTGCTCTGATCATCTCTGTTTCAGTTAACTGCATCCATTTGCTAGGACTCTTAATAAACGTCATCCGCTGTCGACCCTTGCATCTTTTGCCTTCAATTATTCCTGTCACTACGGTATTTTTAACTCTTTTATCCCGCAAATGTGTCCGAAAAACTTCATCTGTTGTCGTCGTATTCGGTTCAAAAGGTTACGATAAGCTGACATTCTTTGTAAAACATCTTCATTTTTAACGTGATCTATATAAGATATACGTAGAATTCTTCTATAGAACCACATCTCTTTTGCCTCGAGTGTCGATTCTATTACAGAAGAGATTGTCTAAACTTCACTTCCATATAACAATATTGGTTCAATATAGCATTCAAGAAGTCTTTTTTGGTAGCAATTGATAATTTATGGCTTCTGAAAATATTTAACATTCCGTTATATGCCTCCTTAGCCATGGCTATTCTTCTTTTTATTTCCTTTTCACATTTCCCATTTTGATAGATAAGTAACCCTAAATATTTGACTGATTCTACCTTTTTGACATATTGACCACTAACTTTGATTAAGCAAGGCTGTGAAATTTTTAGTTTGCTAACAGTCATGCATTCTGTTTATTCATAGTTAGAGATAACCCACTAGCGTCACTATTATATAGTACAATATCCAACATTTCTTGAAGTTTATCTCACGAGTCGCCAATAAGAACTATGTCATCAGCATAGCGGATGTTATTAAGATGGTATCCTCTAATTAATGGGCCTTTTATTTCCATGATATTCCTCATAATATTTTCGCTGTATAAGTTAACAAGATCTAGTGACATTACACAGCCTTGCCTTAGTCCTCTCTTAATTTTGCAAAAGTTACTATTTTTGTGCTCATATCTCATTGCAGCTTTTTGATATTAATGCAGCTCTATATATTAATCCTTGCAAATCTAACAATTTGGAATAAAATAACATCTTATCTTTACATGGTAAATAGTAATGCACAAATATGTGATAATTATTATACTGCTTTTTTGATATTGCTCATGGTACCTGCAATTTTTGAAAGGACCTAAAGAATGCAAATATATGTATAATTTATACATGAGATAATGAGTCATGAATGGTTTGTTCTACTCAGCTAAAATTACGGAATACCAATACCCGAATCCTCAGAAGCCATTTGAAGAAAATTGTAATAATTTCACTAAAAAGCTGATAGAGTTCATGTAATAAAAGTTGCCTTGGAATATTTGCCCTACTGTAATTTTTAGGCTTGAACCTATTAAGTTGGGTACGCGTATTTTGACATATTGTACATATGGTTGATTATATATGCAGAGGCCATTATTAATTTGTAATTGCTTCAACTTCAGGTCCTACTTCAAATGGCGGACAGTGCTTTCAGTCGTTCGACAACTCCAACGCCCTGGACGCTGTACAGTTCACCGAAGCTCACTCTGACGCTGAATGCAGAAATGTTTGCTTGTCGAGAAGTACGTGCACTGCATATGAGGCAGATCTAACTGATCCTTCAAATTTTGTCTGCTGGATTCACGACGCGCCGTTGGGTGAGCTCTTCCAAAGTTACGGTCACATCATCAACATTAAAGTCAGCTGCGATTCAACCACATCTGCTGGTCTATCTTCGTCATTTCCCACTGGCTCGGGGCAATGTGTCGTGTTCGCTGCACCCCTGACGGACAGCCAGTCCCTTGGATCTATAGGCAACCCCGGTTTAAATGAGCAACAATGCCTGGATCGCTGTAGACTGGACACAACATGCGTGGCCTACGAGATCGATCGAGTCCATGCTACTACCTGCTGGATACATCACGATGCTGGAAACCTCAACGTCGTCTATGACGCGAATTTCGTCAATCAGTACCGAGTGCTTAGTCGTGAATGTACTACCTCCGGACCATCAGGTTAAATCATCTGTTAGAGAAATAAACTGAAGAGCAGAGATTGTGAGAGAGTGTGAGTGTTGTAGAGCTGTTAGAGTGAAGGCTCTAAGTATAATTTTCGACCATATTAGATAACTATTAAATTAATAATATAATCTTCATGTATGCTGTGCGACATAAAGACTGTACTGTGTGCCAATGATTCCACGAGAGAAGCTGTTTGCAACGTAATTGGATTATGGCTTTGTCACCTATACATTTGTATTCTATAAGTGCTCTATATATTAATCGTTAAAAATATAGCAGTTTGGAGCAAAGCAACATCTCGTCTTTAGATGTAAATAGTAATGCAGAAATATGTAATGTTATACTGTGTTTTGATATTGCTCATGGTACCTGCAATTTTTAAGGGACATATATTTGTATTATATATATGTATAATATATACATTACATAAGATAATGAGTCACGAATGGTTTGTTCTACTCAGCTAAAATTACGGAATACCAATACCCGAAGCTTCAGAAGCCTTTCTAAGATAATTTTAATAAATTCACTGTAAAGTAAATAGTGTTCTTTTAATAAATTTTGCCTTTTAATATTTGCCCTACTGTCATTTTTAGTCTTGAACCTATTAAGTAAGTTGGGTACGTGTATTTTGACAAATTGAACGTATGGTTACTTTAATATGCAGAGGCCATTATTAAATTTGCAATTACTGAGAACGAAACCCATGCACAAAACATGAACATGCTGCTAATATTTGATGAATTTTGTTGAAATTTCACAATGAGTAAGAGGTCAAAGATACATAGTAGTGAATCATTCATGATTAAATCAGTCATTTTATTACCATATCGCTAATACGTAAGATCTTTCCATTGTCTACTTACTGCGAATGTCAGGGATTAAACTCTAGGACTGGATCTTCCAGGAATTTAACCCACACGGGTTTAGTTCACCTCGCTATAAGTCGTTTTAGAATTCAAGACGTTGCCTAAAAATATAATCTCCCTGATATGTGTATTTATAATTTTTTTAAACTGCGACTTAATGTACGACCGCAACGAGCAACGCCTATAGTCAGCTTGCTCAGAGACACGATTAATCTCTTTGGCACAGTGTAGCCTGCCTACCTAGCGTGAGTTTCTGTGATTAGCCCTTTAGAAGACTGATCAAGTAATTTAGTTCTCGATGTCTATTAGTTAAAATCGAACAGATTTTTATTTGCATAGCCAAACATGCAAAATATTTTTATTTTAAGTATAATTCTGTTCGGCTGCATGTATATTCTTCTATTTTAAAAAGGCTTTTCATCATTTGAATCCGTCTAAAATATTTCATCATTGGATCCGTACACAGCTTCAATTAAAACAAATGTACTTGGTCACATTTTGCCATGTTCAGGGCTGCCTGTTTGTAACAGCTGATGCTTTAATTAATATCCTGAGCGGGCAATGTGAAGACGTTATGCAACATATTGTTATTGAAATTTGACAATATCCTGAAAGAGTCAACTTTTGCGGTTAGATCTTCAGAGGACCATTCCAGTAGCAATTTATTTAAACTTTCAAAGGTATAGAAAATGGTGTTAAAGTTAGAGAGTTCGTCTCAGACGAAAGTGACATGGATTACAAACTCTGGTCCCGTCAATTACAAGCGGATATCTTATGGGGTCCCTGGAAGGTTAATCAAGTATCGAAGCATACTGCTACTTGGCGGTATCAACAACAAAGATACGATTAAACATTATAAAGAAGCAGTTTCGAAAAGCGATTACTGCTCATGACACTGCTAGTACTGAAATTGTTTTAATTCAAAAAATTGATTGAGAGGTAGTATCCTGCCCATCAAGTAATCATTTTCTGAAACTTGTAAACCTAGTTCTTTCTAGTCAGTCAATTTAATGGGATCTTTCGTATTTTTGCCATATACAAGTAGATATCAGTTTCTTTTGATACATGGAGCCATTAACATTCAGATTTTAAATAGTTTTCTCTTGTCTCTTAAAATTTTATTTACTTCTTCCATAGTCGAGTACCGAAGTTAAAATTATAAGTCTGGTAATCAGCACTTGCACACCAACAAGCTTGAAATTTCATTTCCCTTTAGGTCATCATATTTTTCCTGTTGTATATATAGGCCTATAAATTATTATAATTTTGCAATTTCTCTTTTTTTGCAAGTCATCTTTATAATTAATTTCTAGAAGATGGAATCACATTTAGTTGAATGATGAAATATGAGAGCTCGAGCATATTGAAAAGTCGAAAACTTACAATTCTCTATTGGAATGGATTTTTCAAAGCTGTGCTCAGAAAGGAATTAAATTTGTGACAATTGTTTACAATCAGGGGCTAATTTTTGAAGAGCACAGTGCTGTTGTTATCCTACATCTTGTGAGGTTTAGTTACTTCCTATTATTTGCTACAACAAACACACTGTGGATATTATATGATTTAACTTGAATAGTTTAATCCATAATTCTTTAAATAATGCACACTGAAAGGATGAACGCACTGGATCATAAATATTACTTCTGTTCTAAGGACTTGTTGATTCCGTGAGTGGGCGTTTAATAAGATTTGTGTCTTTAGTGTTCTGTCGAGAATTTATACCTACAACTTTTCTTGCAAATGTCTTTGCATTAAAACCACAGTGAAGTAAACGGTTAGAATTACAAGGGAAGAGACATTGCAAGCCATTACAACACATTACAAGTCAAGGGGCATTACAAGAATTGCAAGACAACTAAGGGACAAGATAAGGAACAAGACAAGGGACATGGAAAAAGAGACAAGGGCAAGGAGCAAGGGAAGTCGGATTGATGTTAATCAACATTATGCACAAATTTGTTTTAATATTCAGTTAAAATGACTAAAAAGTAATAAATAGTTGATCAAAATAAAAAGCGATTTAGTATCTCGAGCATTATAAAGCTGTTAGAAGTTTAAAATTGTACACATACAAATGCAAGCTACATGACTATACAATTTCAAACACTATACGCAGTAAATGCTGCATCTAGCCAATGTGGAATCTTTGTGGATTACCAATATCAGAACTACATTATGCTTTAAGCTAGGAAGTAGGAAGAAGAATATCATCGAAAAGTAGGCTATATAAAAAGACAACGAATTAGTCATTTTATAGCAAATCAGGCTCGAGTACGGCCTGTGCGGAATTTGCTAAAAAAGAATGATGCTTTGGAAAACTGGCAAACGATATGAGGTTATGAAGAAAATGAAAATGTTGTGCTCATTTGTGATAGAAAATGTTGTGATCATTTGAGCATAGGGGTTTGCAAATCTAAAAGCTTTGAATTTGGCCTACTAATTTAGAAAAGATGGACAATGATAAATGCTAAGTTGTTGAAGAAGAATTGATACTACACTAGAAAATAATAAATATTAATATTCGTTTGGTCCTCTTCAATCTGACAACCGCAGAAAGTTACACCAGAGAAACAACATATCAAGTTACACATTGTACAACAATCAATTACATAAGCGATGACATTTAAATTTTTGCCTATATTTCGCTGCTCGAAATAAAAAAGTGTTAAGTCAGTTACTATTCGCATCATTTCAAAAATGTCGACGGCTTACACTATGTATAGATAAGTATCATAGTCGAAGGTAGGCAGCTTCAAGCTCCCGTTTTAAAGAGAAGAACTTTGAGTATCTCACCTTGACATAAAATTCACTTAGTCAACATCATAAAAGAAATATGAACATTATAGAAATGAAGCTTAAACGAAAAACATAATTGTATGGAATAAGGAAGACCAGGTAGAAAAAAGATATATATTTCCTATGTAGGTAAAAGAAGAATGTATGTAAGAACTGAAAAAGTAAGACTTCCATGTCAAGGATTTACTAAAACTTTAAGTAGTCGTCCAACTGCGGATGAGTAGGTACAGGGTTCAATTCAGTTCTCGCTCCTCACTGACTTGATTACGAGGGTAGAATTGACGTTAATCGTTACTATACACGTTGCTTTATCCTAAATAAGACTAATGATTTTGACATTACTTTTCGTTACTTTTAATTACTTGTATAATTTTAATTACTTATTCCTTCAATTCCCTTCCTGTCCACTCTTTCAATTATTATTATTATTATTAATATTAATATATGAAATCCTGTTTGTTGATGCTTTCTAGGAGGTTTGAGTCAAAGAGAAGCTCGATTGTGTTGTCGGGGAGGCTGGGTATTTGAGATAGTACAGTGTTGGAGCAATCGCCTTTAACGCCAAGTCGCTCGTCGGTAACCTCTTCGGAACAGATGCAGCCATCGGGGCATATTGACGCAGTCCGCTCTGGATTCTAGAAATCAACCGAGTCGTACGATACGTTGTAGCGACCCCTCAGAACTGTCTGGGCGTGGTGACACTCGCTCTAAGCTGAGGACCGCTACTGGAGGTCTTGATGAAAGCGGATCATCATTATTATTATTATTATTATTAACAACGAAAACTTATATAGCAGTGTCATGGCCGAACTCGGTCTTCTAGACTACTTTACAGAAAGAATTCAATAATAATAAGCTAAATAACAATTACAATTAAATTAATATCTAAACTAGAAAAAAAGTCTACATATGATTGGAACTTTATACCATCCAGCAACACTGATTCCTGTCTTCATACATCAAATACTTACAATAAACATACTGAATCCAACCTTTAGCAGTACACTTTAATTCATTTTTTGTTGCTTTTATTAAATTGTCTACTACGATGTCAACAGAGGTCCCCGTAACCCGTCTGTTTTACTCTCGCACTCTTTCAGTTTCTCTTTCTCTCTCTCTCTCTCTCTTTCTCTCACTCTCTCCATCTCTCTCTCCCTCTCTCTCTCTCTCTCTCGTCATCTCACTCTATCCCTCTCTCTTTAATATTCTTTCTCTCTCTTTCTCAATTCATTAATTCTTTACTCTTTCACTTAATTCACTTTATTCTCTTAATCTCATACTCGCTTGCTCTCTCTCTCTCTTTCTCTATCTGTCTGTCTGTCTGCCTCTGTCTCTCTGTATATGTGCCTGCCTGTCTGTCTCTCTTTCTGTCTGCCTGTCTGTCTTTCTCACTTTCTTACTCAGGGGTTTCTCGTCTAGTGTCTCTCTCTCTTTCTCTCTCTCTCTCTCTCTCACACACACACACACTCGATTTTCAACTTCTTCCGTGTGACAGAAGATAAGAAGGACTCTTCGTGCGTCCATTAATGGTGGACTGACTGGAGCTAGATTCAGCGGGATATTGATGATGAAACTTCAGGACTTGAATTCCCTCAGTACGACCTGGGATTAGTAATAAACAGGAATGATTATTAAGGATTATTGTAAAACTTTAGAGCCATGAAATCTACATTCAGGATTTTGATTTGTCATCAATAATACTAACTCTGTTAGCCATGTATATAAAAACTACTAATAGCGGCTAGTCCAAAATTAGTCTATATCATTTTTGATAATTGTTAGTGTGATTGGCAAACTGAACATTTGTATTTATTTTTGTTTCATCTACATAATAATATTCCGCTGGGTTCATTGCATGATATGATCAAGAGCTCCTATTTCTCTCTCTCTCTCTCTCTCTCTCAGTCTCTCTCTCTCGCTCTCTCTTAGTGCACTGCCTAGTGGCAAGTCCATGATACACTTACAGTTACTATTCGGCCTAATTAGGTTTCAAATAGAAAATCTGCAGGATATCCTCAATTTAGTTTAAAGAGGAGTTAAAAGGACGGATTGTAACTTAGTTCACTTTACCACATTGTGTTCCTAGTTCATATAATAAATCTCAAATACAGATAACGTGATGATGCATCATCACTTGAGGTGGGCCCCTATGCCTTCCTCAGCTTCGACTAACACTTACTTGGCAGGGGCGCCATTCCCTGATAAAGCAATCCTGTTTACCCATGAAGGATCTACTAGATCAATATACAATCCCTGATCTGGTTAGTGAGAACTTGCCGCTCTGACAACCGAGGGGAAATTGAAAAGAAATTTAAATCACCGCCTCTACCGAAGACAACCGTGCCTATGCTCTATATCACGTGATGGAAACCTCAGTCTTCTGTATCAAGTGCAGTCATTAATTATCCTCTACTAGATTTGAAGCTCGTCAACTGACGGGTAGCTTGAGTCATCTAGCGACTAGTGTCTCTACTTATTTCACTCAATTCTTTGTCCCATAATGGCAGTCGACTTATAAAAACATTGTGTAAAAATTTCTTAAACTGTTGAGAAATATTCTTAGACAAATTCCGTGATGGCTCACGGCCTCTTCAAAAGTTATTTCTTAATTTTGTTCTCATAGTCCCAGCTCTAAGTCTGACTCAGATTACTTTTAATCAAACCACCTTCGAATTTCATCTACTGAAACAGACAGAAAGAATTAATCTCCCTCTCTCTCTGTCTCTCTCACTTTCTCTCTCTCCCTCTTTCTTTCTCTCTCTCTCTCTCTCATTTAGTATTCTATCAAATGGCGGGGCCACGGTACATATTTATACTGCTAGTCTGCTTTCAACAAAATAATTCGGTGGGAAATCGAATTAAGCTCGTTGCACAGGCTAAGAAGTTCATACGTAGATTTTAGTTTGAATACCTTGGGCTTCTGAAGTTGCTTTCCATTCCCTTCCTCATTTCTTGCTTAGTCACCTGTTACGACACATTTGTCACCTGTTACGACACGTTATTCGCCTGTTACGACACGTTATTCGCCTGTTACGACACGTAAATATTGAACAAGTTGCTGGTCGTCTATTCTTTAAAATCTTTGGAGGAACCACATCGCTGAGAAATTTTATAATGAGTTTCAAAATCTGAACTCATAAGACTTTCCAAACTAATCTGAACTATCGCTAATCTAAGAATCTAAAAATAATCTAAGACTTTCAACTTTTACGTTTTTAAAGATTCATTTATGCCAAGCTAATTGCTAACTAATTAAAACTTTGTTTCAAACGCGGGTTGGTTTTGAACTTCACAAGGCGCTTTAGGCGCATGTGTTGCATCAACAAAATCTGACAAGTTGACAGTTGTAAGTGCACTCGGTTCTCGTGAATGTTGGACGTATTGGTCATCCGTCATCTAAACTCAAATGCAATATAAATACAATTTGGTCAGCTAGATAATTCCGTTTTTTAAAATTCAACAACAACTACAACAACAGAATTAGAGTGCTACTGTCGTCCATGATAACATTGAGCACTATGGTACCAAATCCAATCGTTGTATAAAATACGTAATTGTTTAGAACTACCATTTTCAACCTCTTAATATCGCATAGCTGATATGCCGTCGAAAGAATCTCTCTATTTTTCCTTTTAAAATTCGACTTATTTGAAAAACAACAATTTAGGTTCGCCTGCTGCAAAGTAGACATTCTAGGTACCTCTTTCTAGACCTCACAAAATGCTTCACCATTCTTTTCTAAACGAAGCCAACCTGAAGTTTCATCAGGTGTCCAGTTTTACGAGGAAAGTAATCGTTCCGCAATTCGCGAAGTTGTGAAAAAGTAATAGACTAAGTTCTAGCTCCATTGCGCAGGGTGATGGAACGACTTTTAAATCCGAATCTTATCCGCATTCAGAGCGGTGTTTTGAAGTCATTTCTTGACTCTCCTGCCGTTAGTTCTATTCAGCGTACGACTCTTTCGAGGATATTATACAGTTCTACATGGCTAACGCTCTATTTGCGATTTCTTCAGATAAATTAATCAATCTTAATGAAGAAAATGAACATTAATAATAACATTGAAGTTTAAGAAAAACCTATTTTATCATCAAATTGTGATATCCGATGATTTACTACTCTTTCGTGAAATCAATTTTGACAACTATATTTTGTTAATCAATAACTGAGCATCAATCGATCATATTATGCTTCATCATATAAACTAGAAGACAACGACACTACTGCGCATTGCTATCGCTTTTCTCCTAAAAATAAAGAAACATTTCTGATAAGAGCAGTGACTTCTCGAACATCGTCATCTTCATATTGCTGGAGCCAGTGGCGAAGTCGGTAAGACACTCGACCGCGGATCAGTATGTACGGGTTCAAATTCTGGGCTCTCCCGTCACTGACATTGCTTTCGACTGAGGAAACTAACGTTAATCTTAGCTTTACCAGCTTTATATTAACCAGGAGCAAACCATCAAATAAGTTAACAATAGAAATAATAGAATAATAATTGAGATAATAAAAATTATACAGGAATAATAGAAATTCGCACTATTTGATGACAGTGGTGCTTAAATTGTAATTAGCGTATTGACTCACGTCGCCCACCTATGCTACTCTTGCTTCGTTAACCAGTTTCAATTTGAAAAGAGGCAACATACGAAGTTTCGTGTATGTTTCGGATAACATGCTTTATCTGTTACCGTTGAAGTTTGGTTAACAAGCGATTTCGTTAGAGACAGTTCGTTCGGAATTCGATTGCCTTCTATTTCTCAGGAAAGAGGAAATAGTTTTAGTTAATTTGCTGTCGAAGCGGTTTTAAGTTTTAAATCTACTCTTAAAAATGTAGAGAGCATCGATCATATATGGTTCAATCTGTCCTTCCAATACTTTTTATTAGTTATAAGAAAAAGAATATTGCGATTGTTTGAACGATAAGTATTGCAAATTTGAGCCTGCAACTCCAAATATAGGAGTTAAAGAGAGAGACACAAAAGCAATAATTGCATCACAACTTCAACTTTACAATTTCAAGTTCAACATAATTTTTAATATTCATGTATATTATATAGTGTGATTTTAATTGATACCTGTTGCTTATTACATATAAACTAATTTGATTATTTAACTTCAATTACTTACCAGCTACCTACTTGCCTACTACTTCTTACCTGCTAACCTACCGTGTCAAATCATATATTACCCATTTCGTTTCTTTACCATTTAACCGTATTTACCGTTCTTATCGCATTTATAGAACCTTCATTTTTGTACACCGGTTTGAACGTTAAATTTTAATCACTATTTGTGACACGAATACAATGACACAAAGACATGAGATTTTTCTGGAAAGGTCTCTAATCATCGACAAAATTCTCGTGATATCTTCAAATGTTATCAAATTCTTGATGTCAAAATTAGTAACCTTAATGTTAGACATCCTAAGATCGGTAAGAATCGACTTAAGAGCAAAACCTTCTTCAAAATAATTTTTAGCAAACTCTATCAATAGATAAGGAGAAGAAGAGATGAAGACATACTCTACAGCAATCACACATGATTTATGTGGATTAAGTCAAGGGTTGTAATTTTGAAATTTAAGCCTACTATTTGCAACTCAGAGATGACTCTAAATACTTAGAATTTAATGCATGTGTTACATGTGCTAATATAATTGACTAGAATGCCTGGTAAGCAGCGTGTTCTATGTTTGTGCATATATAAGGCCCATATATGTATCAATAAGATATGATGCCGTCAACAGATAGAATATTCCGCTAAAGGAATTCAGCTTAACATTATATTTCCATTAACATAAAGAGGAGTGTAGATTGTTTCAACTTTATGCTGTAAATGTAATCTTTGTGATCCAACAGCGACAGTTGCGTTATGAGGTCAATTTAAAATCCTCGGTGTATATAAACGAGATGCGCAATTCAGTAAAAAGAAAATCCATGGTCCATTTGAAGGAGCAACCGTCGAGTAATTGGATTTTCAATCGAACCGTTATTTTCCTCATGGTAACCGATGTAATATCTCAGTGAAATTCATGAATGCTCGCTATGCGACGTCTCCCTAATGTAGACAGACGAATATTTTTTTCGTTACTTGGTTAACAAAGAATTCTGCTCCAACCTTTCAGGATCTATGCCGTGGATTAATGAGAATCTGACAGCTCAGCAGCGCCGTGATTAAAGTATACGTGTAAAAATACAAGTGATAAGCTTCAATACAAGTGATTGAAGTGAGATTCAAACTCTAGTCAGTTTTTGAAAATTATGCTGACGACTATCTAGAAATCCACATGTACGGAAAGATATTCGACCGTGGATCATTATGTGCGGGGTTCAAATCCTGGGTTCGCCAGTCACTGACACCGCTTTCGAGTGAGGAAACTGACGTTAGCCTTAGCGTTAGCTTTATCTAGAATCCAGTGTTCTCTCTGCCACTGACATGCTCTCTCTCTCTCTCAGAGAGAGAGAGAGAGAGTGAGACTCTCTCTCTCAGAGAGAGAGAGAGAGATAGAGAGAGAGAGAGAGGGAGAGAGTGTGATATTGAAATACGTACATATGTGTATCTGTCTGAGAGGAAAAGAAACAGAGATAGAGAGTACGAAAGTTTATGTCTCCGTATGTGTGTGAAACGTAAGGAACTTAGAAAGAAAAAGAGAGACAGACAGAGAGACAGAGAGATAGAGAGAGAGAACAAATGAATTAAAATTCTGACGTTTTTCATATCGTGTTTTAAATTAGGTTGCGGCCAGTCAGTTAGTCCACTGCAAGTCAGCCATTTTGCTGCTAGTCAGCTATTTTGCTGCTAGTTTAGTCAGCTAGTCTACTGAAGGTCAGCCATTCTGCTGCTAGTCAGCTAGTCTGCGGCTAGCCAGCCATACCTGCTGTTTTTATTGCATTACAGAGGCCTTTTTTTACTTACAGAATATTCTCTAAGTCTGTAATTTAAGTATTGCACCAATCATACGTACAATTGATATTAAATTATGATTAATAATTATACAATGATGGACTATTGATTAATTTTAACAGTCAGTCATACCATTAACTCAAATCATATAACCAACGGAAATTCTCTATAACTTTGAAACAACGAATCAAAAAGTAATGAAATCACTTTAAAATTTAATTACTGTCAATCAGCCGATATGCTTGGAGTGGACATAAAGAACTAATCGGCAGCACAAAACGACCTGGCTTCTGCTACGTCACTTCTGTTCTCAATGGATTGGATTTGATTGACGTCTTGTGGTGGGGAAGGAAACAGCGAGCGGACTGCAATTCAATCCGCCACAGATGCGTGTCCCATGGAAGCGATGTTGACCCGGACGAAACAAATTCTATTTGAGCTATAAAAACAGCTTATCACCTTCAAAATTTGTCAAGTAGTCAGTTATAAATTTAGTGAAAATGTAACAACAAAGTAACTGATTGAGCTTCTTAAACGAAGACTGTCTTCTCACTTAATTGTTTCTATCTACGTGTTAAATTTACGCGTACAATTCCTTTTTTGAGGCTAAGTGATTTTCTTTTCCATCATAATGAAAAGTTTCTAATGAGTAGCTTGCGTGATATTGATACGACCGTATTAAGTTACTATAATACTTATATGAAGATATCTAAGCATACATACCTAAAGATATCTAAGCATATCTAAAGTAAAATATAGGCATACATTACTAATTAGGAATTGAACCTACTGACAACTGCACGTGTTCGTAAGAGGCGACTGACCCAGATAAGACAGTAAAGAGACTTGTAACCATATGGTGATGATTTCTGTGTTTTAGACCGAATAGAGAGTCGCTTTATAAATATAAGTTTCATTATTAGTCATTTTTAAATTTAATTTTATTATTATTAGTACTACTATTAAGCAGAATTTTAAGTATAATCCCCCAAGAATAATGGTATGTCAAAAGGAATGTCCACTCGTATGTGGACATTCACTAAAAAGATCCACTCGTATGTGGACATGAGAAGAAAGTCGGAAGATAGAGATAAGTAGAGGCTTTATATACCATGGATCTGCCAGCAGGCAGTGCACTAGGAGAGAGAGTATTACTATTATTATTATAAATATTATAAATATTATTATTATTAATATTATTATTATTATTGAGCTTCTAAGAGTTTTTTAAATATGAATGATGACTGGAATTCCAGTCGATTGTTACTTCAAGACGAATCCTGTCAATGGCTGCTCACGAATGATTCTTCGAAGAGAAAAAGACTCATTTCTTAAAAAGCTCTGAAAGCGCTCTCCGTCTGCATTAAACTTGACCGTCTCAGAAAAAACTCCTTCTTGCCTTCTTCTGGTCAATTTTTTCGTCGATTCATTAGTGAGTACGTGCGTGCATACTCTATATGTATGTGAATATACAATTAGAAATGCCTCGGAGCAATAATTAACAATAACTAACGATAATTAACAATAATTAACAATAATTAACAATAATTAATAAATATCTCTTGAACTTCACTCGACTCCAGGTGAGAATTCAACTTCCGTTGGTTCGATTCGCACACGGACTGCTCTGAAGATAGTCAAGTCTTGGATAGTCAAGGAACCAGTCAATGAATTGTGGACTGGAATTAAGTAACCTATAAAACTTGTACAGGTAGGTTAAAACTCAGACACAAGTAAAGGTACAGAAGTTTTATCCCAGATAGAAGCCTTGATCCATGTTATTGTATAAGCTTTCTAAATGGTTACTTCGAAATTATGCAGTCTTCTATAATCAAATTTTTTTTCTTAAATGTTAAAATCGACGATCGATTCTTTCGTAAAATATCTACATTCAATTATCGCTGGCTTTAAATGAGTTTTGTGCGCTATATGTATCACTTAGTCTTGCAGAGTCTGTAAGAGATATCCCTGACATTGCCTTATAGCGAGGAACCGGACGTTAATTTCTTATTGATTAATAGATTGATGGAAGGAAATGATAGATAATGAATAGAGAAAGTATAGAGGGTGGTAAAGGAAGAGATGGATGGGAGAGGAAGGGATACGTGAAGCACCCTCAATCATCACCTCATTCATAGAATATAGCAATTTAGAGTTAGTAAATATCGGTTTGAAGATGGAAGCGGTTAACACGGGACAAATTTTGGAAACAGTAAATCGATGCCATTCTCACGGGACTAAATCCTGCTTAAGCTCCGGGCGGTCATGACGGTGGTTGCACCAGGGATGTTGTATGGACCGAGAGGAAGCTTCTTCCACACCTAACTTCAGCACCACACGGAGAACTTAACGAACTGGGTGCACGGAATTAGATTCTACATTTCAGCGTAACTCTTCTGGAGCCAGTGGCGAAGTCAGTAAGATACTCGACCGCGTATCAGTATGTACGCTCTCCCGTCACTGACATCGCGTGAGGAAACTGACGTTAACTTTAGCTTTACCCGCTTCTGTTTCTAGTGAGGCATTTTATGTTCTTTCAATCTACCAACAAAACGGAAACAATGGTTTTGGTTTGAATAAAAGGTACGAACAATGGAAGTTGGCTTATATGGATGAGCCATTTAGAACCAGGTGAGTTCAACAGAGAGATCATGTGCTTCTATTGATCCTGGCTGCAAGAGACTGGTAGATGAGAGTTCGGAGGAATAGTTGTACACTGCTATGCTGGTCTTGCGAAAAAATTACATTCATGGACCAAATACAGACAATCTCAACCCTATTGTCATCCATGAAAACATCAAGCACTTCAGCCTAGCTGTCCTCAAGTATGACTGCCGGATAAATTTCCAGGTTGCACTGATTGCAAGTGTTGAGCAGGGAATGCCGTGATGCCCATTAATCACTTCCTGTGGACGTCTTGTTGGCGTGTAGTGGAGGCAGGGAATGAAGCATAACTAAGGCTTCCATTACCAGCTTCACAGCAGCTGCTTCTTCTTCACTACTAACTGATCTTGTTCTGCTTCATTGTTACATATCGTGGAACATGACTTTACTTAGACCATATTATCGGTGTATGAAGGGTCTGACAATCTTAAATTTATTTCAGCATTGTTTCTGATTTTTTATCGCTGACTTACAGAAATGTTTCTCCCACCATTCTCACTATATTTCAGAATACAGATTTACGTCTAATACGAATCTCCCTTTTTATCTATATATCTCTCTCTCTCTTCCCTCACTCTCTCTCTCATTCGTTTCGCTCGTTTCTCGTCTCTCTCTCTCTCTCTCTCTTTCTCTCTAACTCTACGTTCCTAATTTACTCGTTTATTTTAATTTTATTATACAAATAGTTTAGTGCGTAAAACGGCAGACCTGATTTCATTCTTTTAATTTACTGATCCCGAGATAAGTTAGGTCCTCGCAAGTTCGATTTCTAACTGATCTTACCAGACAGTAAAATATCGAACAACCGCAGGACCGGTAAATAGGCATTGGATTAAGCTGTCTAAGTATTCAAGCATTTACTATTTATTAAAAGTGATAGAGGTTATCATGAACGATTATTTCAATCGAATGATTGATTGCCGGTTTTGACAACTTTAATCAAAGTGGGTCCTTCAAGCCTTCATCTTTTTATAGGAACTCAGTAGTTCATTACCGCCATAATTACTCAAGTCCAGTCGTGTAATGACGCGGTCTTTTATCTCTATCACATGTCGGACAAATGAGGTCACTTTATCACTTTGACCTGACCTGATTTACTGTCATCATCGGGCTCCAATCTAACCTAACCTGATTTACAGTCAACAATTGGCTAAATTTTACCTGACATGATTTACGGTTATTAGCTGGTTTCGTTTTTGATATACTATCAAAGAACTCATCATCTTTTAATTTTTGAAGCGACATTACAATTGTTACTATAAATAGTACATTTTAGTTGTATCAATATCTTGATAATTTCAACCAAGCCAAGACTTAGTCTATTGCTGCTGACTATTTTTGACATGAAAAGTTTACACACCGATTGCATTTGAGTGTACGGTGATTTTAGAAGAAAAGAACAACAACAACAACTGTTTAGCCACAGTCATCGCAAGATTGATATGTAGAATTATCGATATCGAACCCACGACGACTTGATTCTCTAGCAAATGTGATATCTAGTATGACTTCACTAATTTCAACCAGAGTGAAATATCACTACAGATATTTTCAAGGATATTGAAGTAAAAAATAAATTCTTCAAACAAAGACAAGATAAACACAGTACAGTAGATCAATTTATTTCATTAAATGAAATAAATGTCTTTGTGTACCCTCATTGACGGCCTCGTGTTTGAGTAGGTTTGCATCTTGTACGTATTATTTCTCTGTACATTTTCTATGCAATGGTGTTGTAACCATTGTTGTTGCCGTCGTTGAAATTGACAAATATATATATATATACATGTATATATATATATATATATATATATATATATACATGTATATATATATATATATATATATATATATATAAATGTGCCAAGTGAAAGAAATAAGTATTTGAAAGAAATAATGCAATCTGGGTAGATTTTAACAAAGGCATATACTATTAACTCACAAACGATCATCGCCATCGTCATAAGCTTGTCAATGACAGTTGAACGAAAAGAACAAGAGCAAACGATTAGTATGTAAAAAGTTCCAGATGGATGCAATATATAAATGCATTGTGTAAAATTTAATATTGGATTCCAATCTAGAAAGGTTTCTATTCTCCAATTATTAAATTCTGTCATCAATTCGTACTGTTAACCTAGATTAAAACTTCGACTAACTACATGTTAAATAAATGTTACATAGAAATAGCATGTTAAATTAATACAATTCAATTTACTATTACACAAGTCTTGCCAGCGATGAATGAAACCGTACTTGAATTGAATAGATTGCATAAAGATGATTTTATCATTTAAGTTTTTTCTATGCACTCTATCCGATAGGCATGATATATTGTTCATAATAATTATTCGTAGTCATTGTATTATTTAACTTAATGATGCTAATTGAGGCAAACTATTTCAAACTTTATACCTTTTCTTATTAAATTTATTTTATAGCTTACGAAAGGTTCTAAGGAGGGAAGTCTATTAAAAAAATCATAAAAGTCAGATTGGAACGAAATAGAGGCCGAGGCAGGCCGAGATTAGGAATTTTAGATGATTTAAAGGTCCAATCGTATATGAACCTGAAGAGGAAAGCGGAAAATACAGAAGAGTGGAGGCGTTATATGTCATGGACCTGCCAGTAGACAGTGCAATGAGAGAGAGAGAGACAAGTAAAGCTTGACAAGAAATTTTGTCTAGCAATTTAGGTAAGAAAAATACTATTTAAAATTATTGATTATGAACAGATGGTTCCAGTCGTAGAAATTAATTCCTATAAACTTTGCTTAGAACCTCAGAACCGAGATCGAGGGGATAAAAGTGAACAGCGTGAACCGCTTGTCTTAAGAGTTACTCAGTTTTTTTCGTGCTATTCGTAGAGAGTACAAATTATATAATCCTTCGCTTAAAGAGATATTTTTCGGACGAAAATTTTTCCATTTCGAAGCTTAGACACCTTAATGCAATGCACTTGGAACTCGACAACACGGATAATACAGCGGCGTTAGCTGAGATAATAATGCATAGAAACATTACCTATCCCGCCGCCATTACGATTTGATTTTGCATTAGCTTTGAGTGCAGTGATATTAAGGAGGAGTGCTTTTGGTTGCGTTCAAAAGTCACTGAGCATTATAATGTGTCAGCGGCGAGAGGTGTCATGATCCATTAGCCGCAGGGTTGATCCTGAACCCACGAAAATATTTGAACTCTCCAGGGTTCGCAAAGGATTGATCATGACAAAAATTAAACGGTGTTTTAAGATGTTCATACAATATTGAAAGGCATTGCGAATTATTCCCTAAAAATAGTAGATAATTTAGCTCTGAATATCAGTTAATTTCGACTGACTAAGTTCCACATGACATGATTTGCTCATTTTCACTGTAACCATTAGTTGACATATTTGGCAACATGCTTGCCTGATCTTCGTTTCGAATCCGACCTAGACCGTATCTGATAACATATCCAGCGATAATGAAGCGGCGTTAATGTTGTAATTAACATCATAATTCGTT